>JBBIGC010000145.1:6799102-6813650 GCA_037576955.1 Lepidarchus adonis
GCGGTCGCCAAAGCATTTCACTACACATCATACTGTGTATGATTGTGTATGTGACAAATAAAATTTGAATTTGAATTCAATTCACTGTATGTATAGAACAGCAAGAGAATCAAAATACTGTTTCTCAATAAATAAATATATTAAATTAAATTGCTTAGATGAAATACAAAATAATTTATGTAAAATTAATTAATTAATTAATTAATTAATTAATTAATTAATTAATTACAGATATACAAACCTATAAACTGATAGATTTGTCCTGTTCACATCTTTAGTTTCTTTACGGAGTCACAATGATGAGGCGTTGAATTGCGTTTTGCATGCAAAAGTTTATTAAAAAAGAAAAATGAAAAAGAAAATGTCAATGTCAGTAGTGTGAACACAGTAACAATAATGAAAAGTGAGGTCGCTGCCTAATTACTGCAGATTGGGAGAGGTACAGTATTTAGACAGTAGTGCAAATGACTAACACCAGCAACCCTGAGCAACAATGTACATTATCCACCTTTTTCAAAGCTTGCATAGTGTAGGCTAAACATTTTACATAATGTTCATATATTTGGCAGTTGTTCTGGTCAAGAGGAAGGTGAATTCAGCATGAAGAGAGAGCAAGGACTCTGTGGTGTGTTTGCCAGGACAAGGAAATGCATCCCGGTCTACAGGTTGGAGGCCAGAAGTATTAACCATCACTACAAGATGGATACAAAATGCCACATTGCTACTAAATATGAAGGCCATGTGGACAGTGACGTTGCATGGACTGGAATGAAAGCTGATCAATGTGCATAAGACTGAATTGAAAGACACACACAAAAAAAATTAAATTACGTGGCAGACCAGTCTCTTCAACTCAAATTGGTTTGTATGCCCCCCATATTTTTTATGCATACCTGACAATGTCCGTTGCCTGGCCTGTAAAGGTCTGTGCATCCCTCCATCGACATGCCTCCCCAAACTATCACTGACCTGCCACCAAACTAGTCATGCAACATACAGGAAGCATAATGTTCTCCATGGCTTCTCCAGATCCTTTCATGTCTGTTACATGCTGAGGTGAATACACCTAGTCACACAAAGTGCACCACAAAGAAATATGACCTCAGCATTTAACCCAACCACATGTGGCGCAGTGGGTAGCTATCGAAAGCAACATTGATAACCCTTCAGTGGAGTAAAATCCTCTGGTCTTGGGAAGGTTTTATACTACAGGCTGGAGCACTGTGGCAATGATCTGATTGCATTCAGCTACAAGAGCATTAGTGAGGTCAGATACTGATACTGGATTATGTCTGGATAACAACACCACTTCCCAAAAGTATTGTATGGAGCTCAATCACCATAGAGAACACTGTTTCACTGCTCTACAAATCAATGCTGACTGTTGACACTGGGCATAGTGACCTTAGGATCATGTGCAGGTGCTCCAGAGTGTCTCATTCTAGTAATAATTACATAGAAAATATAAATCCAGAATAGTTTTGCAATATTTAGCAAAACAGAATACAAACAAAGACCTGCGATTTGTTGATTATCTTGAATCTTTCTATGACTAGTACAAATAAAATAATTCAATGTTTTCACCAACAAACAAAAACACATTTATTTGTTGCACATTCAAAAAAGCTGTGATCAAGGTAAGTTTACTATTCTATTGCATCACATTACATTTAATTACACTTTTTAATTTATGGGTACTAGCTATTGCAGTTTTCCACACACACATTACTCACAATATGAGTGTTTTTCTTATTTGAAATAAGTAAAAGTTCCCTTTGATGTTGCTAATAATATAAGAGAACAGTTTAATATTTATTGTGTAGCAGGCAAAACTTTGGGGCAGTGCTGGCCTAGTGGTTAGGACTTTGCCCCTGAGATCTGAAGGTCGCATGTTTAAGTCCCAGCCCGGGCACCACTGAGGAACCCTTGAGCAAGGTACCGTCCACACTTTACTGCTCCCCGGGTGCTGTTGATAGCTGCCCGCTGCTCCACTGTGCACTGTGTGCAGTGGTGTATTCACAATGACAATGAAAATCACTTTCACTCAAATATTCACTTTCACTCAATGACAGCCATATGATAAGTTTACAAAAGTTATAGATAAATCCTGTACATTTTATAACATTGTATTTTAAGTAGGTTGAACATGGTGCTATAAAACCTTTAAGTCCCTTTTTTTCTCAATTGCGTTGTAGAAACACTGCAATTCTTGTCGCTAAATCAGTGGGATCCCTGAGCATTTTCGCTGCAGCCTCTCCTAAGCATTCATTGCATATCATTAGAAGCAAGTCTCATGTTTATTTCACTGAGAGAACTAAACAGGTTTATCTTTAAGTGCCTGGGAATAGTGTGCCAAAGCAGGGTCAACCCTTACAATGCTGTTAGTTATTTTCAGTGTTAATTAACATTGAAATTTAAATAAATAAATAAATCTTTTGTTTTTGGTTTATTAAGTCTTGACATTGAGTTTAAACAATGAATAATTTTTATATCAAAGTATCATTCAAACCATTTGGAAGAGCACACCTTTCAAATTGCAACGGTTGCAATTATTTTTTCCTCTATATTGGTAACATACCTGAGAAGTTTTAATTAGGGAGTATTTAAAAATAATGATATCGAACAATGCAGAGCTTGTAATTTGATTGTCTAGAATAACTAGTCAATTCTCACATCACTCTGCTCTATTAAACATTACATAACTTACATAATAATAATCAATATAAAATTAATCAGAGATATTTTAGCAAAGTTGCCAGCACTCCCTTAATCTCGAGCACTGTTTTTTGATCTAGACAGGACTTTCACTTAGATTGCGTTACACTCCAACATTTTCTACACAAACAAACTTTTATTTTGACATGCTTTGATATAACGGCAGCAAAACAAATACACAATCATGCAGCCTGATTAAACAGTGTTGCCAGAGTATGACTTCATGCACCATTCCCTGTATTAGGCTAGACAGCCTCTAACCAGACTGGGGTAAGCGTTAGTGACCGAGGTAGAGATGCTAACATGACAGCTGAGGGTGACACTTCCTGTTACACCACATAGTGTCACAATAAGCCCAAGTGTTAAAGCCCATCTATATTTCACTTTGGGCGCTCAAACAAAACAAAACGCTCCAATCTGGAATTTTCCGCTCCATCCCCCATTCCCTTCCATTCCTTCTCGCATCTCCAGGCATGTAATAAAGAGCTAAGCCCAGAGGGCGCCTTCTGAGACACACTTACACACATTCTTATTTACTGTCAAGAGGCGTGATATAGAGACAGTCAGATGCAATACTATCATCGAGACCCAGAGACGTCTTTGCTGATCATTTTTTATATTAATTATAGATGCGTCAAGTAGTGAGCGGTGCATAGCTTAAAGGCTTTATGTGTCTATTTGGTAAGAGGAATGTTCAAAATAAAATGTGTTAGTAAAACTCTTCCCACATAAGTGTCATCAGCATGCACAAGGAGCTAAAATGTATTTACAAAATAAAGGCTGCAGTTCAGTTTTGAAATATTTTTTTAAAGAGGGACTGAAAAAAGAGGCAGAAGTCATAGTACAGGAGGAAAATGTAAAAGAAATTAATTAATTCTCTCATACTCATTGCTAAACCCAGAAGTGAAATGTAGCAAAATCTGAATGCAATATTACTACACTGCATAATTAGTGCTTTTATGCAAAAGCTTCCTTGTTTCCTGAAAAGCTTATGCTGATTGTGATCGGTACCTACTGGGTATGTACAAATATAGTTTTGGTTTTACTGCATCACGTAGGAACCCTGAGAAATAGACATTTATATGTTTACTGACAATAACGTATTTAGTCATGTTTATGTTTCATATAAGCTACTAAATTCCAAAGAACTAAAAGAATTTTGCTCCTGATTTTCTTTTGGATTCAGTGTTTGGTGCATCATGTTGCAGTGTCCAACAGTAGTCAACAAACATTGACAGATTTCAGTTGCCCTGGTATCATTTCTCCATTGTAGTAATGTCCTGGTGAAACCTTTCACCCTGTTCATCACTAACAGCACTGAGATTTGAGAGGAAGAAGTCCAAGTGTGAGTGGAGGAAATGACATGTTGCACATCATTGTCTTGTAAGCTTTGAGAAGTTTGTCTACCAGCTTAATGTAGTTTGGGGTTCTGTAATTGCCTAAAAAATGGTCAACAACGTCTTTGAAGGCTTTCCAGGCTATTTTTGTGGCCCAACTACCAGATCATCAAACTGCTTGTCACTCATAACATGTCTGATCTGGGCACCAACAAAAAAACCCACTTTGATCTTGGCATCAGTTATTCTTGGGAACATTGGTCTTAAATAACAAAAACCTTCACCTTCCTTGTTCTTTGCTTTCACAAAATTCTTCATAAGTACCAGTTTTATTTGAAGAGGAGGCAAAATATGTAACTTTGCCGGATCGAAAAGCAATTCATGTGCCACATTTTTTTATTCTGGAACTAACTTTTTACAGAGTGGTCAATTCTGTTGAGAATAGTGTGACTCATTGGCATTACTGTCCCATTCGCAGATGAAACACAGCAATTTGCAGTATTGAAAAACCAGCAGCTCAGCTTTTGCTTTTGACAGAACCAAATCTCTGAACAAATCATTCACTCCAGACTGTTATCAGACGTGGATCACCTGATGAGCCCAGTTCAAAATCCGGGTCAGTGTCACTGTCAGTATTCTGCATTGCAGTTTCTTAATCTGGTTTGTCTAATTTTCAATCATCTTGTGGTTTCAGAATTGGAAGACTGTCGTCATGTGGCACGGGTCTCATTGCTGAAGGCAGATTAGGATATGTAATTGACTTCTTGATTTTGGCAGAGAAACCAGACACATTAGTCAAACAGAAAAAACAATGGCATGGTCTTTCTTTTCTCGCCATATAATCAGAACAGCAAACGTCTTTCAAATGCATCTGAGCCAGGTTCTCAGACTGACAGCACATGTTGCACAGCAAATGTGAGGCACTCATTTCTTGTCTTGATCACCTATTTTGCAGCCGGAATACAGATGATAAGCTCTTAGGCACAAGTGTATATTTGCCACAGATATGGTATGTGTTTGGTAAATTCTGATGTGATATTCATGATCAGCACCCATAAATCTATAAGAAACACCCAACAGTGTTCAAGAAGCAAAAACTTTGTTGTGTAGTGTGCATTATTGTGCACAGTCCACATGACCTACAGATTTCATTACCACAGTAATTACACAGCTGCATTTAAGTAGCATAGGTAAAAGACAGCAAAGACCAAGAAACAAACACAATAAGGTGCCTGATTGTTTACTGACAACAATTCAATCCCCTAAATCTTCACAAAATGTAATGATTCTTGGTTGAACCTTTAAACTGGCAATGAACCTATACACATGTAAGTTCTTTATATTTTTAAATAGTTAAAAATGCACAGAAAGCATCTTCAATGCAGTGATTTTCAAAGCTGGTCCTCAGGGACTCTTAGGTTGTCCACATTTTTTACTTTTTAATTACAAAGTGTTGGGAGTTAAAGATAAGAGCAAACATTGTGAAACTGCTGGGGGGAACATTTTAAGAACCACTTTAGTAAACCAAAGATGGCTTTTTGATGGCATCACCATTATTTTCCAAGAATGAATATTGAATATGTGGGTAGTCGTTACAACGATTGTCCCACATTATGCTAAACACATTGTGGAGTAGTCATTAACCCAGCTGTTGGAAATGCTCAAGCCTCAAGTCTTATTGCCCATCTCAGCCCAGATAAATGTGTTAGGATTGGCATATGTCATAGAACTTCAAATCAAATAAGTGGATCAAAGATCAGATTTCCATATCCGATCAGTCAAGGCTGAAAGTTACCAATGGCCACTACTAGTACTATTGGTTAGCAGACTGCAGGTACAAAGAAAGAAACAGAGACAGAAGAGATGGTTCACAGTGGCGACCCATAATGGGAGCAACCAACTGATGCTGATTGTGGATTCAGTCAATACTTTAAAAACACTCATTTTCATTACAAGACACAATTATCTCTGTAATACCGGGTTTGGCACAAAGCAAAAACATTCAGAAAAAGTTGCTGTACTCATAGTCTCTGGCGGTACTGTTCCAACTGATCAAAGATCAGAAAAACTAACTGTCAGCCATATTACATATTGAGAAACGACTGAAGTATCATGACGTTCAACCAGAGACATCGATACTGAGATAGAGAGATAGAGAGACAGAGAGACAGAGAGACAGACAGAGAGAGGCTAATAAGAGTGCTTGGTGAATATGTTGGAGCTGCTGTCATATTACTTATCTAAAAAAGGTCATTTCCACCTGCATAACTCTCCCACATAGCAGGAGGCAGCAGAGGGCCTTTCAGCAGCCGATTCTCCGCAGCGCTGCAGGGGAGAACAGAAAGAGACGCGCATGCACACACGCACGCAGCAGAGTTTAACCTCTCCCACTGGAAGTCAAGCTATTATTCTGTACAGCTAAAGGACTTATCTCCTGCCATCCCCGAGTACAATGGAAGGGCTCTTTGGTCCGGACTCTATTGTACACTCCACGCTCCTGCTGCTTGGAGGATAAAGCTATTGTATCCCAGTGGGCTGCAGGAACGGAGGTGGCAGGAGTGCAAGAATGGGCTTGTGTCTGTGCAGAGTGCAGTGAGTGAGAGAGAGAGGGGGGGAGGGGGGGGTCAGACCTTGTATATTTGTGAATGAGTGTCAGTGCTTTCTATAGGCATAAGATACAAACTTGGAGAGTGTGTGTGTGTGTGTGTGTGTCAATAAATCTGGATATAGCAGTGAAGTTACTGTAAGGAATGAGAAGATACAAACTCAGAGCATGAACATTGTGTTTGTGTTTTGGAGAGAGACCCTAAGTATTTATGTGTGTGTTTTGTGTGTGTGTTTTGTGTGTGTGTGTGTGTGTGTGTGTGTGTGTGTGAAGTTGACAGAACAGTAAGTTCTATTAACTAAATTATTCATTAACTTTTTGTTCGTTTCCCGCAGATGAACGTTAGATTATGAAACATTGAGACATAATGTGATGCTAATACTTGTGTAAGGCTGCATTAGTGGGTTATATGTGCACCACTGTAACCACTGATAACTAAAGCTGTTATCAGTCCAGCGATGTTAGGATATAGTCTGTACTTCACACTGTAATGTACGAATGACTCATTCACTTAGAAGATGCTATATTATCAACTGCTTATGCTAACTTCCTTGAAATAAAGTTTTACAAGTCCCATAGCTTTTTATTTCAGTCAATGAGTTCAACACTCTATTTTAAGTTCTAAGTTAAGATACAATGACATGCAATGATTAAAGTTATTAATACATCAACATGTGTAGTTTTTCTGATTAAGTTTTTAGATTTTGCATCTGGGATCTGAATGCATTATTTTGCAGAACTAGTCTCTAATGATTTAATTTAAGGAGATTTTTTACAAGGAGCAGTGCTACGCAGAGCAGTGTTAAATGATTTAAATTAATATTGATGTGATTCATAAATTTTTCAATGTATCAAATCTTTCATTTTGTTTAAATAGTTTTTTAAAACAGGAGTGTTCAATAAAGAAAGTTTATCTTAGATAAAAATATTATATAATATCTACAGCTCAGTTAAAGTCTAAGTACTTCTCTCTAATTCTATTTACAAAATATTGCTTCACATAATATTGTATGATTACACACTGAAAGAGTTTCAATGCTTCACTTTAAAAGTGCTTGCCCTGTGTCATATCAATGCAATTCTTCTTAAAAGAGGTAAACTAAAAAGCAGAAAGATAGCAGTAGGTTACATATTTAAATCATCCATTTTACAGTGTCCAGTGCACTACAAGGCTGTGTGCTGTGATTTCATGCACTGGGGTCATTTCTTAGTCCCTCAGGGAAATCCACTTTGGTGCCAGAGGAAATAATAGGAAATAATTACCATGGGTGGCATTGGAGATAGAGATTACTAGGGTCAGTTGGCCGAGAGCAATGTGCCAGTCAACGAAAACAGGAAGCGGACAACATGCTGAGAGTTGGGTGTTGTCCAGTCTACCCAAGCCTTTTACCAACTTCCTCCAGACTGAGCACGTTGGGCAGAAAAGCTTTTACTTCAAGCTCACTTCAGCCCATTTTTTTCAACAAATTCACCTTTTCTGCTCTTTCTCTCTGGTTCTGAAACTGGATTACTTTGCTGTTGCTTGTCATTTCCAAACTTTCTGGATGTAGTTTGATATTCAATTTTTTCAAATCAGATTTTCACCCACTGTCTAGTTTGTTTGAATATGAACTTAACATGTGAACTTACTCCAAATCTGGCTACATATGTTTTTATCATTGTTCTTATATATGTACAATAGAAGAGGTTCACTGAAGCCTGTTGCTGAAGGAAGAGTGAGAGACTTTTCCTTCAGCAACAGACAGAGACTTGATGGAATGTGTGATATGGTCGCTGACTCACCCTGAATCTTTCCTCCCAGGGCGTTTGCAGCAACTGGATCATCTCCAGAGGACTGCCCAGCTCTGTGATGGCCGTCACAGTGTCCTTAATGTCATTGCTGTCCTGGTAGCAGTAGCCATACAGCTGCAGGAAAAAGGAGAGAGAGAAAGACAGAGACAGAGACATCAGACCATCAATCACTACGCCCCAACTGGGTAGATAACAGCACTGTGTAGAATTTCACTGTTTTGACTCAGATGGGACAGATTTGTATGTGTGTGTGTGTCACTGCTGAGGGCAGGCAAGGAAAGTGCAGTATCAGGTTTAAGATAAGAGTAAATCAACACTGTGCTTTAAAGTCAGCGCCTGTCCACCAGTAAAACATTTTGTACACTTTGTCAGCAGTAGTCAATGCATGAAATTCTTCTTATAAAATAGACCTGTCAGAATAACCGTAATCACCTGCTCACAGTTATTTAAAACTATCACAATTGTTTGAATCATTTGTTGACTAAAAGTAGTTGGCAAACAATATGAATTACTAATACCTTCAGGCAGTAGTAAGGTGCAAGTAAAAAAAATATTTGCATAAAGAATTCTATATTGTATAATTTAATTAATAATCAAATTTTAATTGATTATGACATGTCCCAAAGCTGTGATAATCTTTCAGCTTGTGTAATTCCATCAGTTGTGTTATGTCCAATGTATGTAAATCAAAAAACAAAGACACACATTCACTGAGATATTTACAGCAGTAGCACCAAGTAATGGTTGGTTTATTAGCCAGCTAAGTAGCTACCGCTAAGATTGCTAATGTGTATGCTTCTTTTGGTAGAATTTCCACTTTTTCCAGAAAATTATTAACTTTACTTGATTGGCTAATCTTTATTCTGTGTTTTTGCTGACATTATGAGCACAATTACAACATTTTAAAGTACATGTTTTCATGTTGGTACAATGGAACATTAGCTGCAAAGTAAAGATAGCTAGGTGGCAAAATTGCTAACAAGCCAATTTAGGATTGCACTTAATATCTGCATGAAAGTACAGAAAACTAATTCTCCATTATAATTTGGTAATTTGGCAATCACAAATATTTAAAATGTTACAAAATTTGATTGCATGACTATGTGTGACTGGAGTGTGCGAATATTTGGTTTCAAATTCACTAAGAGTTTCTTTCCTTCCTTCCTGCTGCATTTGGCGCTTCGCTTACAGAAACATTTTCTTAAGCTAATTTGTGCCAAAGAAGCTAGTTAAAATTAAACAGCATGAAATTTCATCTAAAAGGAAAACAACCTATGGCAGCATGACTAGCCCAAACCACCGCCAGAGTCTCTGACAACAAAAGAAAAAACTGACTGTGTACTTTAGCGGTTCAGGCCCAAGGACGAAACCATTCTTCTTTCATTTTTTCTTTGTATGCTAGGCTATGTTAATCTGATCTGCAATCAAACCCTCCAAAGCCTATTAGAGCATAGAGCTCTCTATTACATTAGACTGCTTATGAATGAAGAAACTGAAATCACTCTGTGTGTGCACTTGCATGTCTTTATTTTAGAACAGAACACATATGTAAAACTATACTCTTCCACAAGGATAGTTAATCCATAATATTCCACCTCTGATCGTGCTGACACCTACAAATAGAATGTAAACATCTATTTCAGGACTAATTTTCCTCTTGACGTGGATCAGTCACTCACACTTTCTAACAATGGCTGCCATCACTCACTGTGGACACAATGGTCAGAATGCTAAAAATGACCAACGTCAAAGCCATGCATCTTAGTGATGCTTAGCAATGCCTGCACACATTCACACGCATGCACACATAAGAGGACACTGCAGCCGCAGTTAGGGTGCGCCTGGGACATTTATAGCATGAGGCAAAAGTTATAGATGGAGCTGTCCGTGCCAGCCATGTGGGTTACGAGGAACTTGGAAGAAGTGCTCTTGCAATGCCACCCAACCCCTGGCACTGAGAGAGAAGTTACACACCCTTTTCCAGCATTATTTTCTCATTGGCTGGCAGCAACTGTCAAAAAAATTGCAGAGGCAACATTGCATCATGGAATAGTGATGTACTGAATTTGGTTGTCTCTGAAGCTTATCACAGGAGTTTTGGAAGGGCAGAATTTAGCACTTTCTAGTGATTTTCCTACAGTAGCAGTAGCAGATACATTAAACATCTCTTATTCAGTTCATCAGTCGACTGCCAGGTCAAAGTGGATAGATTAAACAGGAAAATCACCTTCCATCGCCTTCCAAGACTCCTGATGTACATAATTCCCAGATTAACAAGATCCCTTTGATACAATTAATGAATTTAATTCAATTCATGTCATTAATGTAGTATCTTATACTCATGTGGAACTGATGCACACATGCAAATCAAGTCAATTCCATGTAATTACTGTCTTCAGTAATTAATATCATTTTCAACATCATTTTAATTTTTCCTTCTTTGACATAATTTAAGAATTCAAGTTGCCATTTGATGACCAAAGCAATATAAATGTTAAAACAATCTTGTTAAATTAACATACATTAAAAGTTAATTTCCTTGTCCTGTAAAGTAAATTTATTTGATTAAGGTAGAACTGGGCAAAATGGCAATATCTATCATTATTGTGATAGATTGTGGGCACACTATGATTTTCTGAGAAGATTGTGATATCATTAGTATTTAAATAGCTCTGTCGATGTCATTAGGCTTGATTAAGTGAACTTATTGTACTGGTCAGAGTTTGGAGAAACACTGAAAAAATCATTTCAACTCATAGCTTGATATAAAAATATATATGCGGCTCGTTTTTGTCTTAAAATATTGCATATATTTCTCAAAGTATCATGATACAATATTCACACACCCCAACATCAAGGCAGGAAAACTGTTGGACAAGTTGAAACTACAGTTTACAAAAAGCTCCGCCTGGTCTCAAACCAGCACTTGCAGGCAAAGTGGATCTTTCCCATGCTGGACCAAAATGCAAAGGCCCTATTACTCAGTAATGACCATTATCAGTATGCTTTACCTAAACAGACTCCTCGGCTGCAGTGAATGCTCTGTGAGTAAGATAATGATCCACTGGATGAAGCAGCACCGGTTTGTCTGCTCAGCCACGCGGTGCCATTTTGTCTGACCTGGGTTCAAAGGTCATGCTGCTTGTCCTTTCCAGAGTCATTAACTGCCAGAGTCCCAGCATCTCTCCCAGCATCTCTCCCAGCATGCTCGGCCTGTGGTTTAGCAGCAGCGGATTAAGACGTATGCGCATTCCACTACAACTGTTCTAAAAGTGAAGTATTCCTCCAAAGTAGAGTTCTCTTTTTCTTCTGTCATGTCGTAAAATACAAAATCACTTTTCCACACTAATCCTTCTCAGAAGTGCCTCACTGCCAACAAATCAATGAGCTACATCTTCGTTTGACACAAATTGATTTAATTTTTTCGGTCCAGAAAGTCCTAACACAAATAAACTCAGGCTCTCATCCCAGGAATGAATCATATCAGCGCTAGAACAGTTATACTTAAGTCTTTGAATGTCAAAACAAAGAGAAACACAAAAAATATTGAGATTTACTTATTTTTATGGGCTACAGTAATGATCCATGCCCTTATTTAGATCTGCACATGGTGAGGTAAGTGTGAAAGTGGCAAATTTGGATTCCCCTAGGGTAGTCATTTCTGAGAAAACTAGGTAAAATGAGTGTGAACAGAGGAATTCTTCACTATACATTGTATTATTGAGCACCCCAGAACATTAGCAGCTGCAATGCTGTTTTATTCATTTGCATTGTGCCATAATCTGTATAATTTAGTTTTTAATGGAATGATTTTGAGGCTGTCGAGCAGAGGTTTGGGTCCTATGATGAATTAAGATATCTCTTTCCCAAAAATGAAGAAAAACACATGAATCACAGCAGACATCACTGCATCCCACAAACACAGAGTGGGAGAGAATTATGAGACCTACATTTGGAGTTGGTGATACAGCATAAATAGCATCATCATTGGAACAAAACTTAACATCTCCAAAAAAGCCAAATAAGAATGGAAAAATGTTCTTTCTGCAAAACTTTCAGTGAAAGTTTTGTCACGTTTTATAAATTAGACTTTAAGAATATTAAAAAAATATTTACAAAGGGTCAAAATTAATAATGCGCAAAGATATAAGAATTATAACAGTATCTGCAGATAATAGCTTGAAAAAATAAAATGATGTTTAGAATTATTTTATTGGAAATATTTCAAACTGATCATTAACATTGCGCAATTTTTAAGCTCTGGAAGTGCAACATTTTTCATTTTACCTCCATTATAGAAATAAATATGCAATTTTTTTTTCAAATCCAGGTAGATGCTTTTGTATTGGCATCTGTACTGTCAATGACTGATTGACTGTACCTTACAAATATAGAATAGAACAAAAATACAATGACTGGAAAAATTAATTCATGAAATAACTTGGTTAACAATCAACCTATCTATTCTTATGCAGTTATTGCAGTTGTTATGCTCTGGTTGTCATCTTTTTATGATACATGCAGTTATTCAGTGTTCCATAATTACTGATAGTTCATGATATACTCAGAAAAGTGTTCCATGGCATAAACAATCGTAATGAAACCCTAGCAGCTTATTGTGCAACTCTATCTAAACCACTGAATTTTAAAATCCAGCAATATAGCAACAATATAACAACAAGTAAGTATTACAACAATATACAACAAGTTTATTTTGTGCATTCTACATTGCTGTAAATGAGCACTGCAGCACTGGAGACAAATGCCATAATGCTACCTGCAAGCTTCTATCCATCTGAGCTGATCCAGTTTATCTGCCAAAACTCCAGCATCTGCACAGAAGCATTTCTGTGTGAGCCGTTATTAATTTGTAAATACACACTGAGCCTAACAGCCTCGACATGCACACATACACTCACATACAACACTCCCACACTCTATTAATGAGCAGCACATCAGAACGGTTATGGAGATGGTGGTGTTTGTGCAGTGTGGTTATAAGACAGGGCAATGGCAGCCAAGCGTTCATGGCTCCGGGTCACTGAACGAGCAACTGTCCACTAGAACAAGGGGGGCTCAGTAAGACGAACAAGGTCGCACAACCTCTACGGGTGGTGATTTTGCGCTGGGACGAGGTTCAAGTGTGTATTGGGTGTAACTGCCTTATTTTAGCACGTTCCTGGAAGGTTTCCTGAGCTAGCTCTCCCTCGCACTCTAAAACGGAGAATGAGAGATCTTTGAGACTCACTGTGCTTTTATTAGAGCAATTAAAAAGCATTAAAACTCACTGATGACGCATTCCAGCACTCCGACCAATTCAACATGAACATAAACAGGCCATGCTTATGCTTATACCCTAACCCTATCTGCTGTACACTCACCAAGACCTTACACTGACTGCTAGTATAACTTGTGGTCAATTGCATTATATATATTATATGAATTCGGGCCCTATGCACCCCATAATTTCTTAAAATCTGGAAAGTAGCAAAAACTCATGCCTGTAAACTGAGATACAAAGTTTTACATTTTGACTGTTGTTAAGCATTAACATTTTATGCAAACTCTTTATCCACCAATTATTAAAAAATGACAAAAGGTAGAGTAGCTTAAACACCTGCTCAATTATTATTGTCAATTCATTGAAATAATGATTCAAGTAGAAGGAAAACTAGCAAAAAACAATAAAGCAGGAGATATTTAGCATTGATGTCCCTATTCCTTTAGTTTTCTGATTTCTTGGGTATAAAATAAGCTTTTAATTGAGAGTACAAGCCACAATACAAGCAGTTCTAATGCTGAACAAACAAAAAGTAATACAACTTATTATGAAAAAGGAGAACTAGGACCATTTAAAAATAAACATCAAAATTTTACTCAAGCAAAAGACACTAGATGCATTTAAGACAAACTTCAATCTGATGACAGCATCTCACTGATAGCAACTTTATTTGCTTTTTCAAAACAATAAGAATCTTTGAGGGTGTGTGTGTGTGTGTGTGTGTGTGTGTGTGTGGGTGTGGGTGTGGGTGTGGGTGTGTGTGTGTGTGTGTGTGTGTGTGTGTGTGTGTGTGTGTGTGTGTGTGTGTGTGTGTGTGTG
>JBBIGC010000145.1:6816862-6827166 GCA_037576955.1 Lepidarchus adonis
TCTCTCTCTCTCTCTCTCTCTCTCTCTCTCTCTCTCTCTCTCTCTCTTTTACACACACACACACACACACACACACATGCATAGACAGTCACATATGTGTTGGGTAATACCATTCTGGCATCCAGGGGGATCAAAGTGCAGGTCTGTTGCCATGGCAGTGCCACGTTTGAATAAACAAAGGAGGCTCGTTTCCGGGACCCTGTCTCATAACCCCTGACCTTTTGACCCTATGATCGCTGACATGACCCCACCTCTGCTGCAGAGGCCTTGTCCTCTTCACTCTAGATTATAAACAAACAGCCCTGCGAGGACTGCAGAAGCCACCCTGCATGCAGTGTAGATCCAGCTCCTTCAATCACTGTGTGTCATAAACTCACACATGAGACACACATTATCTCCATGACGCCACAAACAGCACTACAGTGAGAGCTGTACTGTTCCTCAGCTTTGACTTGATGCACAGGTTATTTACAAACACTCAATCCTTACTACAATTGATCCAGCACTACTTCAAATCATGCGTAATCAATGGAAATAGCCAAATTAATATTAACACTTATAATAATCTTTAGGACATGGTTATTGCTTTTCATGATAATCTTTATTCGTTAAGTTTCTTGGCAACGGTAGCATATATTGATGATTTTGGGTTATAATGATATCCTAGTAAACCTGTTAGTATAACAAAAAAGAGGGTTCATTAAATGTCTATGGTGGGCTACAGAAAGTATTTATGCATGAAGAATATAATAATAACTGAAAATAAATAAATAAATAATAAAATAATAATAATAACAAATGCATTATTATTATTATTATTATTATTATTATTATTATTATTATTATTATTACACTCAGGCTCTTGTGGTTTTATTGCTTTATTTCAAAGTGTGTTGACTAACAGTGAGAGCTTAAGTAATTGTGCTAAAGACACATCTCAGCTCAACGTCTGCACTCAGGATTTCCTTGGATGCAAAAGGAACTCTGAAAACCATCTGCCTGTGATGAAGCTTCTAAAAGGGTCACATGGCTTGAACATCTGGTTGTGTTAGGAATTCTGTCTCACTGATCAGTGGCCACCACTGAAGACTCATTAGAGAAATACACTCCCCCAGCAGCACCAGAGCCAAGGCCAGAAAACCACATGAACACCTCTCTCACATCTAAATATATACCAGACTCACTGCTTATACAAAGCACAGTTTCCTTCAGGTGGAACCTGCACATGCAAGAAAAAGACCACAGCTACATATCAGCCAGAAAATTATGACAACAGACAAATAAAGTGAATAACATTAGTTACTTTATTATTGCAGTGGCACCTGTCACCGGTCCTCAACTAACATTATACTTGACTTATTGTAATTAGTGGTTACGTCAATTTTTTAATGTGTGTATTTACTGTCATGTATGGTAGTAGTATGTAGTTGAATGCCTACCAAATGCTTTAATACGCAAGTCCCACAAGATGAGCTGTGTGCAGTGTGAGGGCTGTGCTCTGCTCTGCTAATTCACATTGCACTGTTTATTGCTGTTATTGCTGAGATGTTTATGTTTTATTCACAGTTAGTAATGAATAAGAGTTCATGTGCATTGGTGTCACTTCTCCAATGCATTTATGCTGGGGTGTATGTTGAAGCTTTAAAATCATTTATAGAAGCATTTCTATCTGGAGCAACATCAGCATTTCAATGCACTGTGTACTGTGTATATTGTTGTACTGACCTTAAATCTATATGTGTTTTGCTGTATAAAAAAGTTTGCTCTCTTATTAAGGCTTTATTTTCACATTTGTCTAAAGTTGTTCAAACTTTTGCACATTACTGTTTTGCATCTGAACATTCTCAAGACAAATGTTATCAGAGAGCGAGGCAATGCAACAGCAGGTAATGATTTATTATCTGCATAATGCAGGAGGAAGTGTTTACGCCTAATCCTCCTTAATGGAATAATTGACTCGCTTGTTGCGGCTAAAGCTGTCTACTTACACCGTGCTTCATTTGCACAACAATTTAACAAATAGTTTCCACACTTGGAAGACAGCAAAGTCTTGACCGAGTTGCAGACGCCTCAGGTGGGTTACAACAAATGACCTCTGGAGGGAAAAAAAAAACTTTAACAAATGCCTGGCTGCCAACACAAAGACATTACACTCTTTAAGATCATTATTGCAATTTTGGTTCTGGCTGCTGCCTCTCAACCAGGAAGATTTCCAACTCGATCGCTGAGAACAATAGGTCAGCACAAACGGGCAGCTGCAGTTCGGGACAAACCCCCTAATGTGTAGCAGATGATATTAATAGACAGAGTGCAGTAATTTTCTAATAATTAGCTCAAATTAAAGACGCTCACTTTTCATTACCATAGGTTTTACTGGTTTGAGGAGCATTTGCTGCTGGACAGTTAGTTGAAAGAGGCAAGAAGATTGAAAAAGTGAATATGGGAGCAATAGCAGGAGAAATGGAGCGAACCAGAAAAGAAAAGATGGGACATCAGATCCAATCAGCAGGTCCAACCAAATGCAATCTTGTGCTACAAGGTTAATCAGCAAGACATATAAGCATATAGGTGAATGCACACACCCACACATGTACGCCTACACTTGTTGGAGTTCCTGTATTTACACCATTATGTCTCACTGGTGCTAAAACATATCTGCCAAATGTGTAGTCCATGGGTAACCAAACAGTGCAAAATGCATGCAAAGGTGGGCTTTTTCCTCTTTTAAAGTTATTCAGTTGTTCATAAGCAGCTGCTCCCATAGGTCTTAACACATTTATTACAACTGTATACTTATAAATACACTGTATGTAAAGCGTCACATATGTTTTGAAGAAAATGGAACATGCAGATGGTTCTTCAAAAGTGTCGAGTAGGTTTTTCACTTATTTTCTACATTGTCTAATTAAGAATTTGCCACGAGTTTTCGAGCAATGTCAGCCCTCGTAAAAAACACATAGGGTTTTCACAAGTGGTTCAGGAAGCGTATATGTAGGATTCAAGGATGTGTGCTTTCTCACCAGATGAAACAGAGTATGTGTCCTCACAGAGGCAGTGAGTAAGCAGTGAGGAAACTGCACAAATGTTACCAAAGGCCTTTAAACTGTATTGTCTAATCCATCACCTGGATTTGATATTAAAATAGACATAAAGCATAAGGAAATATCCTTCTTACTCTCTTTATTCACAGTTTGAGCTTCTTCCATCTGGTAGATGCTTTACAGTCCCCCATAACCAACAGGAACATATTGTCGCGTTCCAGAAACACAAGTATTTCCAAATTGGTCATGGCTTTAATGTATGTCAATGTAAAGAAATTGCACAGAGAGCCATGTTTAAAGAAATCAGCCATGAGTTTAAACAACGATAAATCCCTGAACATTCATCTCTCCTCTCCTGAGCTGGTTGTGTGGTTTAGCTGGTAATCTCCACTAGCTGTTTAATCCTCCCACTGGGAGCGGTACGTTAGAAAGATATGTGAATCTTGGGATATTCTATTCCTTTTTGGCACTCTGGACAACTTCAGTTGTAGGAGGGGCACAGACACACACACATACACACACATACATACACACACATATATATATAAAATAGTGTTGCATGCTCTTTTGGTCTTTTGGTGCTCTGTGCAGCATCTGTGAAGCTCATCAAGGGGTGGCGGTGTCTCTTTTGTGGTTTGTGTGAGCCCTAAGCTCTGTCCAGGGCTGACAGGGTCAGCAGTGATTTCCCTCTCAGGCATTTAGTCGCTCAGTCTGACTCCACAACTCCAACAAAGACCTTCAGCAGGAGAAAAGGGCCAGATGGGTAACTGGGGTGGATACTACAGATCTTCTTGTCTTAAAATCACTTCCTGAATGTATATATTTGTTTACATGGTTGTTTGACAGCAATCCAATAAAGACATTTTATGCCAAATATGTGAATTCAGTTGAAGGGGCAGTCTGGCGTAAAACAAGTAACCAGTGTTTAATGTGTGATAGGCTTACACTGCATAGTTTTGTATCCCTTATTCATGTGTAAATGGGTGCTGTCATCCAAGTTCCCTCACAACAGAATGCAACATGCATAACACAAATGACTTTCATACACTGGGAGTCATTATGTGTCTTATTCAATGTAGCCAGAGATATAGGGGCTAATAGTTACTTCACTGGCACTTTCCTTAATCAGTGGTTGGAGCAGTTCTTTATGAATGCATACAGTAAATATCTATAGAGACGGAAGTTAGAGGAAAAAGCCCTCAGCTTATGTAAATCCTCCACAAAAACAGGAGAGACCTATTTCACATCCAGACATCATCCTCCTTGAATAAGAGCATCTGATAAGTATCCAGCAGTGTAAACCAGAAGACCACAAAGTATAGAGAGGGTCACAAATCGAAGTCGATGTTTCAACACTGTATGTAGGCATGTGCAAGCCCAATTCGAGTCTTGATTTTATTAAAAATATTATTCTGAGAGAATATAGCACTACATTCAGTCAATACACTATTTAAAAATGAGACAAAACAACTTGAAACATTTGGTTGGTCTGTTGTTTCTATGTATAGCAGCTATGCTAGTAGATGCAACAGCTAAGCAGCTCAAATTTAGCACATTGTGAAAGAAAACAGTGAGAAATAATGACGAGCATAGTGAGCTCTGCTCTGTCCATCAAACTGAAGGTTCTCTGTAATAAAGACTCGTTAATGAAGTCTGAGAGCAACATTGGTATAATGACTAACCAGCATCCTCATAAGATGGAAAGAAAAAGAAAGGGCGGTCAGTCAGGTTTTAGTTGAGCTACGAGTCAAAGTTGCTTCAGTAACTGACTCGCCTCTGGAGTATATGTAGATACTTATGTAAAGAAAAAAAATTATTGTATTTGACACAGGATTGTCCTGATATATACAGTAAGTGTGTGTTTGTAGTAGTTGAACAAGTGCCGAAATGAGTCCATGTAAGAAAGTGGCTTTTAGCTTAGCTAGGACGTTAATAAAAGTGGGAGATCTAAAAAACACTGTTTGGGGTATTTACACTTGTTTTTGTAGAAGCACACCGGCCTCCCAGTTTCGGATAGAGATTTGAAAGCTGTGGTACTGGGATGCAGAATGTAAATCAACTCCATTTTTATTTCCACATAAAACACTAGAAAGCAGCTCATCCAGAGAAAAGACTGAATTGAGGGAAGGTTTCCAAGTTAGTTGAGTTTCTAACTTTACAGCATGTTGTCCATTTCAGAGTTCAGGCTCTTCATTGTAATGATGACCTGAAGAGAGGCATAGTAGAGCTCAACGAGCATTCAGATTTTAATGAGTTTCTTATTCGTTTTGCTAATTGCATCAGCCAAATTTCCACTTCAGTTGTAAAAATTTCCACATAGAGGATTTTCTAGTATTTAAAGGGCAAAAACTTCACTTGAGAGTCTTAAGTTCATCACTTCAGTTCACGCTTTAAGAGTAACTGGCAGGTCACCATACACTCCTGCCATACTGTGTACTTGCCAAATACTGTCCCTGGATAATTCAACAAATCTTAAATGAACAGGTCGGTTCTTTCACCTAAATATTCAAAAAGAAAACATTAAAGAGCTGAACTGTTAGTGGGCACAGCATGGGAGAGCAGAATGAGATGCTTCCCCAATATCTATTTCAGGGTCAAGGTGGCATGGAGCTACAGCGCCAGGTCAGGAATAGGACTGCTGGGGATACCGGGCGGCAGTCAGCAGGACACTGTGAGAGAGAGTGACAGTGATAGGGGAAGGAAAGAAGGAATGGGAGTTAAGTGGTTAGGTGATATCGTGCTGAGAGAGTGTGTGGGGGGCCCTCTGTATGCAGGCCAGATTCAGGGGTCACTCCAGATCAATACACACGGCCACTCAATACTCCCTACTCTCGCTGTTCTTTCATTACCCATACACCCCACCTCACCACCTCCCCACGCTTCCCCCTCACTCTCAGTCTCCTTCTCTCTCTTCCTTTTATCTCCATTTCTCCTTTTCTATCTCTCTAACCTCCCTCTCTCTGTCTTTCTATTTCTCTAATTCTCAATTTCTCTTTACTTTATCGCTCTCCATTCTTTTTTTATCCTTCCCCCACTCGTTCAGATCTCCCTTCTGCATTGAGTTCGGCTTCTGGTCTTGCAGGGTTCAGACACTCCAGGCTTTAATTACAGTCATTAAAAGTTCAAGGCATTATCAAACCCTCTGCAGCTTTACAGCTTCATAAACACTCGCCGCTGTGGTATCCACCTGTGGCTCAGGCTCAAGTCATGCTAGTCGCTCTTATTGGACCAAAGAGCTTGGGAAGGTCTAGGAGGAGCCATGGGGCTCTTCTCATTGATATTTATTTCAGCCTTAAATTAAAACACGTTTAGCTGTCCTGTCCTTTTCTACAATGCATTTTATTCTTTATGTGTGCCTGAAGGCCATTCTGGCTCGTATCGTGGGCTCTGACATTTAAACGCAGTTTTAACTGTCTGTAGAAGAAGCAAAACTGACAGTTTTATTCTCGCTAACGATCTCGGCGAGGTACACTCGTGCAACAGCAGCATTTCCACTCATTCCTCAGTGGCAATATCTTAGATTATTGCTAACAGCCTACACTCTCCCGATTCTGCACTTAGCTTACACAGACCAGCCTGTAGTAGTGGTACTAGAAGAAGAGAAAGGATATTCCAGAAGAATGAGTGAGGGACGAAGCGAGAGAGAGCATGTGAATGAGTTAACGTGTAGGCATGAGTGTGTTAGCTGTGCTCAGTAATCAGCCCTTAAGTGTGTAGGCTCAGCTCATGGGCCTCTAGTTAAACTCCAGAGGGAACGTTATGGCTGATTACTCCTGCGGGGAGGAGCAGGGAGGCCACAGGCTCACGGCAGCCCAGATGAAGCAAGTCGGAGACACCGGCTCCTTCAACACTAGCTGTCATCTGGAAACACCGGCCTCCAGATGTGCCCCCTCCTCTGCTTTCCAAACACCTTCTGCAGAGGAGGAGCTAATGAGCTAGATCCAGACCTCCAAACAAGCTTTTCATAAAGCAAAATCTGGAATGGTATGAGATCAAGGTCGCCAGCTCTCACAGTTGGCAAGAGACTCATGGCTTTGGCTTTTTTCTCAAACTCGAAATTGCACAGCAGCAAACAGTCAGCACTTGTAAATGTCTAATTATTTGGATCTTGCTGGGTGATGACATCCAATAAAAAGTCTGCAGATATGTAGATAGCGCTTCAGCCATGACAAGTGAAGAAGATCTGGCATGACAACACATTTAGAGTTCCTCATTTGAGCTGCTGGTACACTGAAGTTCTAGTTCCAGTTTCCATCTCATTTAATGCCACCAGGCCTGTATGGGTAGTTATAAAGGCTTACCAGGTTATGCTTGATTAGAATGGCAGCAATTATAGAAACCCACTACTAGAAACAAAAGCAGCTGGCATGGGGTACACCAATCAACATTATGATCATCATATTGTGTAGGCCCTCCTCATTCAGTCAAAACAGCTCTGGCTGTGGTGCACGGTGTTCTGACATCTATAAGAGTCAGCATTAACATTTTGTGCAAAAAGAGCTCATCTTTGGGACCGGATCAGACAGGCTAGCCTTCACTCTAAATATGCATCAGTGAACCTTGGGTGCCCATGATCCTGTAGCCCATTCTAACTACTAACTACTGCACACCTGGAAGACTCCATAGGACCCATTGTTTTGGAAATGTTCTAATTCTGACCTAACCATCACCATCATTTGCTGCCTTATATATCTCACCTCTCTGATGGAACAGTTGCCACTGTCATGAAATAATCTGTATTATTCTGTCAGTAATGTTATGGTTGATGTGTCATTAGGCTTTAGCTTTAGTAAGTATTCGTAATGTTCTTAATTGCTTGATTCAGGTTCGTCTGGAACAGACAGAGTCCTTGAGAGCTCATTTGAGAATTATGGATCTTCATGTTAACAACCATGAGCTGTGGGGCAAATAAGTGGTTTAAATAGTGTAATAATGGATACAGGCAGTACAGCAAAATGGTCCCAGGTTTGACCCTTGGGTCATCCATGGGTTACTTTCTAAATGGAGTTTACACTCTCTACCCACTCTAGGCTCTACACTTTTCCTACACTGTCCAGAAGCTAGTGGTTCAGACTGATTGGCTGCTCTGAATGTGTTTGTGTGAAAGGTTGTCTGTGCCTGTGTTTGCCTCCTGTCCAGGGCGTAACCTGCTTTTTTATTTTAACCAGCTGGGATCATTCCCAGCGGCCCAAAATGGATATGCGGATTGGAAAGTGAATGAATGAATAATGGATACACAACTGTACTACCAAAATTGGCAGACCTCCTGAGTATTGTGCTCAAGGTCGGTCGATCAAATAGAACAGAAGTGAAGATGGCTAAGTGAGAATTCCACCACTGTTAAATACTAGCCAGTTCTTTTGCACCAATGGAGCCAGTGTACTTCCTGAATGTGACACTTTTATCTTGCACTTTTTTTCTATTGAGCCAATGTACTGAGAAGGAAAAACGAAACCTACAAAGTCCTGGAGGAGAAGAGGAGGGCAGGGGTGGGGGGCATTGAGGACAACCTCACTGCAAGGTAGTAAAACCACCTTCCTCTTTTGCAGCCCTGTAATTAAAGCCAAATGAGAATTTTGTGGATCCCCATTAGCTTTTTATTTTGGCCTACAGAGACGGGGTTCTCCCTCTGCTGTGCTTTTAGCACAGGCTGTGGTAACCCTAGCAGTCCATGGAGCTTGACTCTTTTCCTTGTTAAAAACACCAATGTACAAGGTCACCATTCCTCAGACAACTTTCTCTGCAGCAAAGATAATACTCTCTCCCATTTAGCCTGTAGAAAACCAGCAAATTCCAGCTCGTATACACTAAAAGAAATGAACCAAGGTCTTCAGCTTCAAATGTATGTAAACTTTGGCTGAAATTGCATTTTATGTTACAAAGCCCATTTACTATGTTGACTGTAATTGTGGCTAGATAAAAACAAAATTCATACAATGTTTATTAATGTAACATGTTTTCTTTATGCAAACATTATGTATAAGAAAGCAGATTTTTATGCTACTACAACATCATTATGTTGGGGTGTATGGTCCTCGCTCTGTGCCAGATCACTGGTGCATTGTAATTTATTAGCTTGGGGGGTCGAGGTGGGCTTAGGCCCCAGCAGCAGGGCTTGCTAATGTAATGCACATTCGGAAGAAAAGGGACTGAAGCAGAAAGTAATTTATAGGATTCCAAGGGCGCAAATCACCACTGTCCCCAATAATGGCCCCCAAAAGGCCCCAGACAACCATTAAGGTCATGGTAATCTACACCAAGGCTGCACCTAAATCTAAAACTCACTGCCATAGTGGAGTCCACACTTTAACGACCATTACAGCTTCAGAAAAGTCAGCGTTTAATCTGGATGTCCATATCTACAGTAAGTCCTCTCAGTACCTGTAAAGTACACTGTGTAATCCACTGTTATCTCCCCCATAGACACAATTTTAGTGTTTTAACATTTATTACCACTGTAAACAAAAGTGTAGTGTAATTTGATATTATTTATTTCTCTCTCAAAGCTCACAGAAACAAGTATTATCATATGAAGAGTCCTGTTTGGTAAAAAAAAAAGGCCACTTTTTTCACAATCAGTCATTTTATTGGACCACTCTTTTTCTGTGTAAAGAAAAATTTCAGTACTGTCTACCTTTAGATTAGATTAAACGAGTCACAGAAATATGCCCAGATTAATCAATCTTGACTCTGATCATTAAAACATGTAAATAAACTGAATAAATATAAAATATGTAAAACTCTGCATTCACTTGAAACAGCAATTATTCATTTTATTCACTGTTCAAACTATTTTAGCCATTTCAGGTCCTGGGGAAGCTGGATCTGAGCCCAATTGACTATGGACACAGGGCAGGGTACAGCCTGGACAGGAGGCCAACCATTCCCATACACATTCACAACTGTGGACAATTTAGAGCAGCCTGTCAAACCTAAATCCTAAGTCTCTGGACAGTGGGAGGAAACCCGGAGAACTTGGAGGAAACCCACGCAAACACAGAAACACCTGTGGACGCCTTGGGGATTAAACTCAGGACCTTCTTTCTGTGTGGTGAGAGTGCTGACCACTGCTGAAACAGCCATTTCAGTTTAGAGGCGGTTCCATGTGTACGGGTGGAGCTCACTGACTTATGGTCAGTTAGGTGGACCATGGTTCTCTCCATGTGAGCTCTCCCTAGTAGGAGTGAGTGGGTTCCAGCATATCAGTATTGGTGTGTGTGTGTGTGTGTGTGTGTGTGTGTGTGTGTGTGTGTGTGTGTGTGT
>JBBIGC010000145.1:6833333-6843333 GCA_037576955.1 Lepidarchus adonis
CACACACACACACACACACACACACACACACACACACACACACACACACACACACAAACACACACACACACACACACCTCTCTTTGTAATCCTGCTGTGATGACTTGCCAGAATTATGTTTCTGTTAATACTCCTTCTTAACCAGCAGTGTTAGAAATGTCTCTTTTTCACAACCTAAAGCAGGCATTGTAGACTTACATGCAGGTCATTAAGGTCAGCTGAACTATCCATACTCTACTCACACTGTAAAAGGAATGTCAGGCAAGCCTAACTAAGCCTAAACTAAAAGGCAGTTTAATAAAATAAAATGTATGTGTGTGGGTTTCTACTGCCTATTTATGCTGCTTATGTTTTATACTACTTATTTAGACTTAAACTAGGCCTTATTTTCATTCACTGACAGTATACAACAGAATGAAATTTCATTTACATCAATCAAACTGTTTGTTTGGGGTATAAATAGAGCTGTGGTTGTTTGCCGTGGTTTTCTTTTTTGAGGGCCAGTTGCTGTCTGGTTCTGATGTACAGTGCACAATTTGAATGGCAAGAACGAACATCTAAGTGTAAAATCCTGTTAATCAGTGAGGGGCATGAAGCTCCTCAGCATTGGGCTGAGGTATTTGGGTTACAGAACAATCTAAAATCAGTACCCGAGCTTGCTAACACACCTGTGGCTGAATGCAATCAAATTCTCACAGAAATGTTCCAACATCTAGTGTAATGCATTCCCAGAAGAGTAGAATACAGCAATGGGGGGGGAAACACCCTTTTAATACCTTTGATTTCAGAAGAAATGCTGGATGAACAGGGGTCTACACATGTAGTGTAGTTGTGAGGAAATGTTTTTGAAGTATCTGTTCTTATGTCCTTCACACATTCACATTTACCAAGTTACTTACTTAAAACAGGAATTTCACTCGTTCTCTCTCATCCCCCTCATAGCTCCTATTTTACTTGGCAGATGACAGGAGGCTTTGACATCTGCTGATGATCTAATACTATTGCTCAGAGCCAAGTCCAACAGAATAAAAAGGAAAATACTTGAGCCGGCTGCATTTTTTCCTTGCTCGCCTCACGCTGAACTGGGCGACCAGCCCTTTCAAACCTCATGTTAATCATTTTAATCACTCTCTAAATATTGCTGATGATGTGAATGGGGTGCTTTTGTATGTGCTGTATGTGTGATTGGAGGTTTGAGCAAGGAATTTTAGAGAGATGCGTATACACCAGTAAGTGTAGATTAATAAATTGCAGTAGCGTACTGAAAAGCCATTTTGCTGTATTTATATTACAAAAGGCAAAGTATTTAAGGTATTTGTTGCAAATTTATGCTGGGTATTGCCATTTCACAGAATGTTATTGTAAATGGAAATAAACATGTGATTTTACATGATATATTATGTGGTTGACACCAGATGAAAACAGTTGTTTCTAATCACTTGTTTCATGCTAAGAACCTTTTACATGCCATCACATGCTTTCTTGTGCCCCCAGTCTTCAGTGTTCTTGTGCCCCCAGTCTTCAGTGTTCTTGTGCCCCCAGTCTTCAGTGTTCTTGTGCCCCCCATTCTTTACAGTTTTCCAATCACTCCACACACCTGAATGAACTAATCAAACAATTCATAAGCATTTACTGGGATAAAGTGACTGTGTAAAAGTGTATTTGTATAGGACAGAAACTTGAGGTTCAAGTCAGGACCAAAGACCAAGATCAGAAACCATTAAAGGTACATACAATACATTTATTTATTTATTTATTTATTTATTTATTTATTCATTTTTCACAGCTGTCTGAGGTAAATCATGGCGCATTTAGGTATAGAACCTATTTCATCCTGAATCAGAAGAATGGATCAATGCTGAGCTTTAAAAGATCAGCAATGCCTACTATCGGTCCAGTTTTTTGGGAAAGGTATGAAAAGCTCAGACATCCCTGAATAACCTGGAGCAATACATTTATGTCCATTTTGTCCATTTGTTATAATTTGTAGTAGATACATTTTTTTCAAGATTACATTTTGAATGTTTCCAGTCATTATCTTTTGATTTAATAAACACTGGTGCATTTTGGCGAATACATGTGCCACATTTATTTATTTCATGTGGTGATATTTGATTAGCTGATAAAAAATGTATGATACTTTACAGTAGTATTAAATTGACTCCATTTTCCAGGAATATCAAAGGCAATATGATCAAATCTTCATAAGATGGGACAAATGTGCAACAACATAATTATGATTTATTTAAAACATTCAAATCTTAAGTTATTTACCAAGGAATTATCATAATAAAAATCTTCTTTATATACATCCATATCTTTTTGTATCTTTTCTCACTTGCAATTAAAACCTGGAAAGAAATCTGCCATTATTTTCAAATAAACACACATTCATGAACAAGAAGCTGAGTAATGTGAAATTTGTGAGTGGAAACCTCAGGGCCTTCTAGCATGTTAGAAGAGATATCTGAGAAAACATAGGGTTAAACATGTCAGCATTGTCAGATTAAACAACAGCACAGGTAGAATAGCCAAATTAACAAATTAACCAATCAAATTGGATGAGACCAATTTATTTAAGGAAACTTTATTATTTTTTAGGGTTTTCCCTCTTTTAATGAGCATTTGAAAAAAAAAGTCAAATAACTTCTTCAAGGAAATTATATAAATAACATAAGCAGAAATTAGCATTATGGCCCTGTTTGGATATTTATGGCTCAAACATAACTTTAATAGTCACAGATTGCCCCAGGTAAATACACTACTCAGCCATAACATTAAAACCACCTGCCTAATATTGGCTAGGTCCCCATTGTGCCATCAAACCAGCTCTGACCAATCAAGATATGGACTCGCCACAGATCATTTAAGCTGCAAGATGGAACCTCAGTGGTCTGGACATGTTTGTCCAGCACATCTCACAGATGCTTGGATTCCTTGATCATTCAGATTGAGATATGGGGAATTTGGAGGCCAAGTTGAGCCCTTTGCCATGCTCCTCACACCATTTCTTTTGAAGTGTGGAAAGACCTACTGTTGCCAAGAAGGCCTATACTTGATCTATGACCATGTTTAGGTGATATACATCAAATTAATATCCACATGAATGCCAAGATCAAAAAATTTTCCAGTGGAATGTTGCCCAGAGCATCACACTGCCTCCACCAGCATGTATTTATCTAATAGTGCATACTATTGTCATCTTTTGCCAGGTAAACACACACTTGGCCCACCATGAGATGTTAAAGAAATAGTGATAGTGATAGTGACAGGTTACCTTCTTCCATTGGTGCAGTTCTGATGTTTACATGCCCATTGTATGTGCTATTGACAGATGACAGGGGTCAACATGGGTACTTGTTCAGCTCTATGCAAATTCTTCAGCAATTTGAGCTATAGTGCACTTCAGTGGGATTAGGATCGGACCAGGCGGGCCAGCCTTTACTCTCCACATGCCTTAGAAAGCCTCAGGCACCCATGGCCCTATTGTCAGTTTACTGGTTGGATCAATTTTGGTAGGCACTAACCATCGAATACAATCCACAAGGTCTGCTGTTCTGCAGGTGCCTTAATACAATCATCTCACCATCAAAATTTGACCCTTGTCAAAGTCACTCAGATCTACATTGCAAAGATATATGTCATAATGAGATAATGTTATTCACTTCCCAAAATATACAGTCATGGAGCTATCACAGTTTCTTTTCTATGTTACTATGCTGCTTTTGTCAAAGTTTTAATGCTTCATAAACTTTGGCTTCAAGAACTGACTGACAAGAACCGTCATGCGTCTGATCAATATATAAACACAGGTCTAGCAAATGTTTTTCTTTTTGTTCTGAACCTAAAAGTAACAGCAAAAACATTACATGGATAATTTCAGAAGAAGGGCCCAAAAGCATCATATAGTAAATATGTGTGTACATATGTGACTCTGGGGTGCTGTCTTGCTCACATTTGGCAAGGCAGAGCAATATTGTGTGAATACTTCTACCTTTATCACCCCCGGCACACACACAACCACACAATGCCTGGGCAGCACTTAGTCAAGTCCAAAAGGAAGCAATTGGAATAGTGGCAGTGTGACTGGGAGCGGTCCGCAGGGACTCGGCATGTTTGCTTTTCTGGGATCAGTTAAAATCATGCATGTAATAAGGAGAAAATGGCTTTTAAGCCTGCCTGTAGGAAGCAATGGCCAGCGTACTGCCACATTATACCTTATTAAAGCCAGACCAGAGAGAGGCGGTGGGGGTGCAGGGTCTTTGGTAGAGCTCAGAAACATACACTGAGACACAAATTTCTTGAAACATTGTTAGCAACCTATATCTCCCCAAAGATCAATTTAGGGGGCATTTTACTAAAAGGTATAATCAAAGGGATGAAGAGTTGGAGCTCACGTCATGCATTTCATTTGATTACTGCTACCTACTTTCAGCCAGCGGAAGTTTATTTACTGGATGAGTGGAGACATTTTTACTTTTAGAAAACCAGCACACTTTTATATTTTACTGCAGCCTGCAGTACATTTACACTGCATTATTATATGCAGTAATAGTTACATTAACTGTGTTTACATCCCATATAAGAAGGACTGTGTCTGAACTTCTGACCTGATTATTTATTTATATATATATATATGTATGTGTATATATATATGTAGTTTCTGCTTCATAGGCATTTTTCAGATTTGAATTTTTTTAAAGTTACGTTTTTTTGTTCTTTTCACATTATGAGATGTGTGAAACTCCACCACTATAGTCTCTGAATGATTGTTCTTTACTTACTTGTAAGGGGCGGTGCCCACATTGGTGATGGGCACTGTCTATTAAGTGCCAGCGTCGGGAGGCATGGTTTCCCCTCACTGGCTGACAGGCTCAGGCTCTTCCCCTGGGTTGTGACGTAGTCTAGAATTTAATATATCGCATCGCTTCGCAAGATACCTTGTGATTCTCTCCTTAGTATAGAATGATTCTAACTTTAACAGAGCTGAACCCTGCCATTCTTAAAAAATCTCCCTGATACAGAGACCTTGCTGTTGCTAATGGTCTCAACGTCTGACTGCATAAGGTGTAAAGAATCATGGGATATTTTCTGTCCTGCAGAACGGTAGATTAACAACATGTAAACACAAATCAGGTGTTTTTTTTGCACTTATCAGTATTTCAGCAGAAAGTGACACCAAGGAAATGCAACATGCAGCAAACGCCAGCACTCAAAGTCCATGTGGACGGTCAGATCTGCTCCAATGTGCAGAAACACTGGCCATTCAATCTGTGTCACATGATGCCAGAAACATCAGAAAAACACTTGATTCAGACGTCCGTGTGTACAAGGGCTAATAGTGCGCTGTTTGTTTTCCGTCTGAGAGCTGTTTGCCTACGCCAGATCTACTTTCTGCATGAGTTTGAGCTGAGTGCGAGCGTGTTCCTCTATATTTGTTGCCCACTTACACATGGGCCTAGTCATTCTGTTCTGTGCTGATGTTCTGCATTACATTTTCCTTTGTTATAAATGTTTTTTTATTGAGTGAATAGTATTAATCACAAAATCTGAGCTAAAACAGGATATGCACACACCTTGGATCAACTTACAACAAATATAGAAACAAAATACAGTTAAACCCATTTGCTCGTCCCCTGTTAGCTTGCCAAACTCGGCTTTAGCCAAGAAATGCTGCAGAACAAATTTCCTTCCATGTTATTTCCCTTGTTAAGCCACCAACCTCGCCCCTCGCCCTCGCCACACTGCACAAAGTGTCAGGTGTATGCTTTTCTCCCTCTATCCCTCCACCTGTCCATGGTCTGCCTCTGCTAGTATGATCAGTCGCATGTTAATTTCAGCCTGACTACTTTTACATTACAGGTTGGTCCTCAATGGGGACATATAGTGATTTGTGGTCATGTCTCTGGCTTTTTTACTGTCATATACAGTAGTAGAATGCAGTTGAATGTCTACTAAATGCTTTACAGTAAGATGCCACAAGAGAAACTGGTGTTAGCTATATGCGTGCTACTCATTCAGGCATGTTCATTAAAGCCTCTGCAGCATCGTTAGCTCACATTATTCTGCGACTGCATCTGTCACAGCAATAACTTAACAAAGATGCCGCAGGATTTCACTGACGGTTTTACTGCTCGATTTCATCAGCCTGTTAGTCGCAGTACGTCACTAATGTGTTTCGATAGCTCGCCAGCCTTCCTCTTGCCAAATCTGGGCCCAGACCAATAGGGACGAGCTAACAGAGTTTTGCTGTATTAATGCACCAACATAGCTACCAGAAACCACAGTGCTGTGAAGCTCATATTCTTTGACTGCTGTTCTGCTTGCATTGAGCTCCAGGTAAACAGAGGAAGAAAGAAGACTGAAGACTGGCTGCTTATTTTCTTAGCTAGAAAGGTCTTCTCAGCTACTTAACAGACTGAATCACTGCTCATTAAATGTCATAGGCTATAACTAAAAATAATTACTATATAATACATGGTAAAACTCCCATATAAGAAAGTATTTTACACTGTCTTGCATGTTAGTTTGATCTGCCTTAGGTAGTATTAAACCCAGGCACCCTGCTCCCAAATGGCTCCATGCTCACTACAAATTGCACTGTGTCTCAGTGTTTTTATTCACATTACTGACTGCCAAAGAGTTTTATAAAATACTGCACTACACATTGATCAACAACTGCAGAGTTTTTTCTACTTCAGAAGTCCATGGTTGCATGATAATAATAGCATTATCTAAACAACGAAAACTAATGAACGATAGCAATAATGAGCCATTGTGCATTTTATTATTTTTTGGCATTTTACAGCAATACCTCTTGAGGCCACACATTACAGTGATTTTATCATGAAAATGGGGCTTTAAGCACCCTTATCATTGATAAAATCTCTCACGTGGTTTATTGCTTTAATGAATCACACATTACTGACGATAATTTTTAAAAGACAGACCATTGCCAAAAACTGAGCATACACATTTTTCTATTGCCTTCCTGCGCATTGGCAGTCCAAGCTTGCACATCTGTCAGAGCTGAACCTGAGCCAGTTTTACTGTTCTTTAATGTCTTCTTTCATTAAATGCTACTTTCATATATACACACAGACCAGAGTAAGAACACGGCCAATGCTCTCTTCTCCATATACTGAAGCTATGTATATTTAGTAGAAAAAAGGGATGAAGAACTTTCAGCAGTGAGCGCTCATGTGCATGCTTTTAAATTTTGTAATTTTGTTAGAGCAGGGACACATTTTTCAGTGTAATAACTGTGCTAAGCAGCTGCAGAAGGCACCTGTAGACCTTGAGCTCCTGTCTTCTGACAGCTGCGACACATGACCCTCACGCAAGATTAAAAAAAAAAAAAAGAAAAACAAATCACTATCTGTATTATAGCCTGTTTGACTGACAGCTTAATACTCTGGTCTTTGATAAGACTTTATTACAGGTCAGAACACATGACAGGCCTCTGTATGACAGTGATTAAGCTCAGTGGGCTTTCAGGCCGGTCCCTTTACGGTAGTTAATAGATAGGAGGGGAGACGCTGACCTTGCAGATGTTTTTTACTATTTTGCTTCATTTTCCAATTATAACCGATTGGCAGATTATTTTGAAATGGTGGTGCTGTGTTTTGATAGGACTGCCAGGAAAGGATGAATGTAAATTACATCAATTTTGAGAGCTGAGCTGCAGACACCTAATACAGGCCATTTTTCTAGTTCACATGTTCAGCTAAAAAATGCAGTGAAGTAGGAAGTCAGGTCTGAGAAAATACACACTTATAACAAAGAGTCTTTCAAATGGGCATGGAATGGACGGAGGTACTGTGTCACTGTTTTTGTCCGCAGTGAAGATGCTGATACCGCGCGTGTGTGAGCTGTGAGATGAGGCTGCTTTCCCCTGCTGCTCATTAAGAGTTTAACAGAGAGCAGAGGGCAGCATGGGACAGCAATATATCATGCAATGCTGTCACAACCATGCCTTTATTCTCTTTATTAGCCTCTGGCCTTCACACACACACACACACACACACACACACACACACACACACACACACACACACACACACACACACATGCTTGCAATTGTTTTTCTCATGAAGTTAAAGGTAGTTTAAACATATTACTGGCTCATTGCGATGCCCTTTGATGAGAATGGCCTGTTGCTTCTTTTGTGCAGTGATAGAAAACACAGAAATGCACAAAAAGCTGAATTTACTCACTGATCTGTTAAATAGCTGATCTTTTACTATGGCCAGTCTTGTCATGCATTTACTCCTCTGGCGAATGACTTTGGGTTTGACAAGGTTAACAACACAAATGTAATGAAATGCCACCATGAACTGCCATGGAAACAACGGCCAGTTTACGCTAAGTACAATATTCCATACTTGCATTTCCATACGATCTTTATTCTTATACAGCAAAATGGCTTTTTTTTTTGCTAAAAAAGGACCTGGTGTTTGACACCTACACAGTAGTTCCAACTCATCTTCATCCTGTGACAGAAGAATATCAAACCCATGTAGTGTGTTTTTCAGGTGGTTGAGTTTCTCTGGCAGGCACTGCTTCACTCACATTTTCCACAATGGAGAAGGACATGTCTGAAGTGACATAATAACATGTTTAATTTGTGACATAATTAATTACATTTGCACTTGAAAGCAACTGGGTGCACAGCAAGCATGGCCGCAGCACGCCACTGTTTATCTCACCGTATTCTGCCACTTGCTACTATAGAAGCACGTGAAAAAAGTTGTGTGGTTTGTGGGGCATTTCCCCCCAAATTAGCCCCTGATGTTGGAACTGGATTCAGGGAACACGTCAGGTTTTTTACTGCTTGATCTGAATGTGTGGAACCGTGTGATAAGTCTATTTCTTACAAACACAAATATGATGTAATCTGTATTTTTAACAGAACTCTGCTTGTTTAATTGAGCTACAAGTGAGAAACACTTTTACCACCAGTTATAGCTTTAGCTTTTAAGGGCTAATAATACGCCATTCATATTAAGATCAGTAGTCACTATTTCATATTTAGTTCAGACAGCAGAATCTGAATAAAAATAATTAGACTTTTTTTCATAACAGTTTCACAACATCCTGCAGCTAGTCATTCACTTGGTTTTTAATTTAGCACATCACAACGACACAAAGTAAATGCATTAGAGAACTTCTACATGACAGAACATAAGTCACAGCTTGTTTAGGTCTTTATATAATTCCCAACCCGTCAATCCCTTCACATGTATTTTTGTTTGTGGGCATCTGTGATGGCACAACTAATTAAAATGTGCAATCCAGCAACTAACTATTGCCTCTGGCCTTATGTGTAACTCAGAAAGCAACTCCTTTGCGTGTGGATGAAAATGCTGACATCAAAGCAGCATTTTCAGCAGAACATTTGAATTCATGATTTATTGCAATAACATCACAATTGGGATGATTTACAATGAGTCACAGCTGTTGTGCTTCTTGCAATAACAGACTCCTTCTCATGCTCTGTTGCTCTGATAGTCATTCTTTGTGTTAGCATGTGCAGAGGGAATGGCTTTAGATGCTCAGGCACCTGACCCTTGGGCCATACCACATTTTTTGGCAAGGCTCTTGCCACTTGTCTATAAAAACTGCTTGGTTTCATGGTTGCATTTCATCTATCCCACCGCCCCTCCACACCCATCAACACATTTTCATGCAGCATGCATCCCCCAGCAACAACATGCTTTATATTTTGGGCATGCGCCCATCATTTGTTTTGATTATGAACCTTCACTCCCATTCAGCAAGTTTACAATCATTTTCAAACTTTTACACACATGCACAAACTGGCAGCAGAGATCCAGTCACCGGCGATGTGATTTATTGGGGTGAAAGGTAAAGTGTCAGAGGCCAACTAAAGACCCAGCATGGCGCCACAGTTTCCTGTCAGCATGAAGCCAGAGCCAAAATAGCCATTACAACACCACCGCTCAACAGACTACTCACCCTTCTGCACATTCTTTGGGGT
>JBBIGC010000145.1:6848333-6857706 GCA_037576955.1 Lepidarchus adonis
TAGTGTGCAGACCTGCTTCAAAAATATCAAATATCTAAATGTATTCAGTTTGGTGGGTAATTAAAGTATAAATCATGACACTAAACAAAAAATATGTCTATAATATTTCTGTGTCTATTCTAGTACAACTTCCAAACTCCAGAGCACAACAGTGAGGCCTTCTCACTGCAGAGCATCCTGTTTGATTGGCGGGGCTTTTCTATGGAGTTTGTACAAGCTGAGAGTGCAAATGTGTCAGCAACTGTGCACCTCAAATTAAATGAGTCTGGACACATCTGGATATGATAGTACATTTCTACCATCTAACATTGCTTCCATTCGAAAGTTGATCATGCTCTATTGTTTTCCCCACAATCCATTTATCTCATTTCAGAACAATGAGTACGGACACATGCGTCAGAAAGTAGTTAAGTGGAAAGTAAGATATTTTACTCTAAAGCAAAAATAAAACACAGCTACTTGGAAGACAATGCAGGCAGTTACATACTGCATGTATTTTCTTTACTGTTCACATGGCCAGAGGCGAGAACAATGGCCAGAGAAAATATCCATTTGTAGTTTATCCAATCAAATCGCATGAGAGAACAGGAAACTGAAATATTATTATTTGGTTGTTCGCAAGAAGTATAAACCATGGGCCTATTAACACACAGCAACTGACCACTGACAAAAGCATAATGAAGGAATGCAGTGGCAGCGCGTCGGCCGGAAGGAAGAAAAGGAAGAGGAGTAGCAGCTCCACAGCCTGTTGCAGCAACTCCAACTACCAGCCTGTAAAAATAAATCACACATCTGCTTCCAATGAGCCTCTGGCATATTAATGCCTTTATGCTTGTTATGGAATTCTTGGGAGTGTGCACATGTGTCCATGTGGTGTGTGTTTATGTTTGAGAACCATCCTTCGTTTTAGCTTCCCCTATCTGTTCATCATCAGTTCTTCTTTCTCTCTCTCTATCTTTCGCTCACACACATACTGTGCTAATCTAAAGCCAAGATACCAAACACCAAACCGCTTGGAAGTTTTTTAATTGTCAAGATGTCAAATATAATAAAGGTACATTCAGCTATAGAGTTAACAGAGCAAAAAAAAAAGACAATAACAGTGGTAGTCTGATAATGAGGCACAAAAATGGAGAGAAAATGACTTTGGGAAAAGATGACGATGGGCTGGAGGGATTTGGTAAGAAGAACACACCTGAATATTTCACATTCATGAATGAGGGAAGAAATCAGCCTTTTAATGACAAAGATCAGAAGACATTCATTCAGACTTTAGAAAGAGGGAAGATTTTTGTGGTAAAGTAGCACAAGCAGTCTGCTCTGGCTTGTCTTGAACTCTAATAAGCACCTCCTGCACACTAGCCAACAGCAAAGGACGCACATGTGGGCCCAGTTAAAAAGCCATCAGAAGGAAGCAGGCTGCTGCTCTTTGAAGTGTGCGTGAATCAGAATCCTGTACATAATTACGCTGATGTGCTTGACTAAGAGGCACATCCCGTAAGCTTCGGTCAGTCGTATGCTCTGTGCTCAGAGGGTGGCCATGTAGAACGAAACTTCAGTTCCGTCCCACTGAACTCAAACCAGCCATGTCCCACTGAGGGAGATACAGAGGATGTGTTTCAGATTTGCTCTTCCTTTGTTTTAGTTCTTGCTCACAGGGACGGTCCACTGCTTGCCCTAGGGTTTAATAAGTTCAACATAATGTCAACTTTCCTCTGAGGTTATTTGAGGATCACACATGCACATCCAGATTCATCCAGACACATCTTCTAATTCGGGAATTCAGCTTCTAATTATTGCTACATCTGAAATATTGACTCAGTAACAGAATTTTGTGAACAAAAGTAGTGAATGCATAGTTTTACTGGACCGCCATCAGCTGCATTGTTCAGAATAAAAGTTTGTGAACCCTTTAGAATTTTTATATAAATGTGACTTTAAATACCATTCGACTTTCACAAAATCCTAAAACAATTTAAGATATATATTCATAGAAAAAAACATGATATTAATAAGTTGCAAAAGTATGTCAGTCTATGTGTTCACAAGCTAATTGCCATGTATTGACTGAAAACATTTGACTCTAATCTAACTTCACAATTAACTGCTAATCATAGAAGGTCACATGCTTTGAACAGTCACAAATGTGTAATATTGGTTATGATATTATTAATAAAACATTTGTATAATTGGGCTCTTTATTTTAGAAATGGAAATCTAGTGATATTTCAATTTCATATTTATGCAGAAATTTAGAAAATTCTAAAGGGTTCGCAAACTTTTAAGCACAACTTTAAGTGTCCACCATAGGGTATATTTTGATCCAAAATATCATATACAGTCTAACCCTGTTAGCTCGCCCCTATTGGTTCGGGCCCTATATTTGGTGAGAGGCGGGGTCGGTGAGCTGTGACTGGAATTGAAACAACGCAGCTAACCGGTTGAGCACTGAAAATCATTAAATTTTAGTTCAGACCCAAATTGTTTGGCTTTTTCACATAAAACAGCATCAGTAATGGTCATATTTTGTGATCTAGCAGATGAAAACCATTTCAGGTGCTGCTTCAAGCTCAGCATGCTTCCCTAAAGGCAAGCATTTTTACTCACTCGAGGCGTTACACCATTTTAGCTTTTGGCTGAGAGAATGTCGCCACCTGGTGACAGGCTGAGGAATTGAGCAGTAAAAACGTCAGCAATATCCTGCTGTTGTGTCCAGTTATTGCTGTGACAAATGCAAATTACCAGACATTTTGGGTGTAATTCTGAAACACAAACTCAGAATCTATCTGATCATACTAGTGGAGACGGAATGTGGACAGTCAGACCAACCAATCAGATGTCAGTCAAACAGCTTGGCTTCCTGTTTTGATTGAGGGTCAAGACACCAACCAGACTGAGGATGCATCAGTGATCAGGTAGTTTTGCCCACACACTAACAGCACCAACAGTATATACATTTATATAGGACACATGATAATAGTGACATCAAATCATCATTTAGCCAGAGCCAGTTTAAAGCTGAAAAGAAATTCCCTGATCCAATACTTTAAAAGAAACATCATTTTGAGTTGTCAGTAGATTCCTTTGACAGTCAGATAGTGAAATAGTGAAATTTAAAAATAAATAAATAAATACAATAGTAATAAATAAGGGTAATAAATAATATTCCACTTAGTATTGCTGCTTGCTGCTTGTCCTGGGAAAATTAAAATGCATTTTTCTTCAATGAGGCAGTCAGTCAGTGATTCCAACAGCTTTTCTTACAGCCAGTTGTATAAAATACACATTATTCTATCTTACAATGATAAAAACAGTTCAGTACAAAAAATCAGAGATAAGAGATTCTAGAGAGACGAGACAAATCTGGTGAGTGTTAAAAGGGACATCCCTTCAAAAATGGTGGATTCAACATGGGCCATCAGTGAACACAACTTTTATACTATATAGTTATATAATACTAATAATAATACTAATAATAATACTAATAGTAATACTATATAATTTTTATATATTGGGCAACCAAGATTATAGTCGTTCATGTGACCCAAACTTTCTAATTGTAGCGCTTGATTCTGCTGCCAAAATAACAAAACTATATTATATAGAAAGAGAGATTATTCAAAATGTAAAAAAATTAATAAATAAAATAGCCTGTAAAGTTTAAATGATCAAATAGTAAATTAGCTTTAATCTCTTACTGGAGAGCCATTAGATGTTACACTGTGCTCCACCAGATGGCGATATAGAACCGGTATCTTACATTTTTGGTATAAGTATAATGGAAAACAAGCTAAATATTACTGCTCACTGAAGCTCTACGATACACAACAGGCTGCAGATTGTCCAGAGCACTAAGCCATAAAACAGCATCAGTTATCATTGAGTACAAGCTCATTTTACAGTCTACTCATACGAATATAATGAAATATTTATGATTAAGCTTTACAAGTTCAAATATTTAGGGTTGAAATAAAAGGGTTCAGTCCTAATATTAAATATTAAATTGTATTTAATGAATAATTATTAAAAAATATGAATTGCCCAAGAAATATACTTGGCTTACACTAATATAATATAAAATATAATAAGAAAAGTACAAATAAGATTTTTTACTTAAATATAACAATTTTTAGAACATTTAGGATGATTTATTACTTACCTCTACATGTTTGGGGCAAGGTGTTTCCAGCTTAAGCACCATGAGTGACTGAGGGATAGATGAAAGTGTGACCTCTCCTCCCAGAGGGTTCAAACTAAGGCCAGCTTCAGCGTGCGCAGCAGGAAATAAACTGTGGACCTCAGTTTGCCACAAGATGTCAGTAGAATGCACCATGCTACGTTTATTTCAACGTTCTCCTCTTTTCCACGGGTCTGAATATCTCATGTGCTTGGCTGCTGGACAGAGCAGTTCAGTGCTGAATGAAGAATGTGCGAACATAGTGAGATTGTTCTACAGATATATGGTCGTTTCTAGAAAGATACTTTGATTAAGCCATTTCAAAGTCGATTACAATAAGGTGAAAGTACTTGCTGACATAAACCAGTGATCATCTCTGCCTCTTGTTTCTCATGGAAGTCACTTCTACTGACAACTGGACCTGGGCAAATGAAGATCAAGCTCCTCAAGATCAAGATCAAGATCACACATGCACATCACAGGAGCAGGCTTCTGCCAAAGCTTTTTTTTTGTTGACAGACCAAGCACATCGCGTGCAGTATCTGCAGGAGCACTGTGTCCCTCTAAACGGATGGGACATTAAGTCAGTAAAATCCTATTCCTCCCTCTAATCTTGTCACATGTGACCACAGCATGCTAATTATAGTGGTGATGCAAATCAATTTGGTTCCCACATAAAACCAACACATAGCTGCAGAGCAACACACAAATGAACTTTCCAATACCCTTGCAATAACTTGGCCTTCATGCAGAAAGGTGGTCCAGACACTTACCTACAAAGACCATGTAAAGAAAATCTACTGAACCTGTCAGATGTTTGCCTCGCCTGTTATTACTCTTATTCCACACTGCTGATGTTTCAGTTCGTGAGTATGGCAGCGCCACTTAGGAATAATATTCCTACTGAATGGGGGCGTGTGACTGCAGATCATCTACTTAAGCAGCCCCGAAGCCTTGAGCTTAAGGGTCACACTCAACGAGCTAACTGCCCTTGAAGAAAAGTACATCTGGTTGTTCCTGGTGCCAAGTTACAGTCTTTAGCTTATCAGTTGCTATGCCCCCTCTACATTGTTTATAGGGAAGGAAGAACGTACAGAAAATTGCATTCATTTACATAAATAACAGGGTATTCAGAGTAAGTCCTTATAGTGCCCAAATATGTGACATCAATATCACATTGAATGGTATTCTAAATGTGAAAACCTTAGATTCTGCCATTAGGATCAAGAACTGAACTGAAAAACTAAAGCATTAGAATGTTCCTGAGCCTAAAACGAGAAGTCAAGGAGCTGGTACAGAAGAACGTGTAGCTGAGTCATTTTCCAGTTAACTACAACCAACCTGTGTAATATCTAAAATACACCTTTGGGTTTTCATCTCAAAATCCTTTTTCTGAACATTTTCATCTTTCAGAAGTGTTTTTCAGTCTGAAATAGATTACACTTTTTCTACAGACGTCATCTGCTGATGTCTGATAAAAGCATCTCGCTTGTTTCATTATGATGAATAATAAGTACTCAACTGATTTGACATTTGGATTAATTGTATTTAGCTAAATGATCTGATTCCATAAATAATTTGCCCTTAAAGGTGAAATACTACATATCCTGTATTGATTGCACATATCTCCAGTCTTCTGATCTCATTGTTGGACCACTGCTGTTTACAATGCTCTCACTCTAACTATGAGAGAAGGCCAAGCTCTAAATGTATTAAGAGAGAAGATACATGTTGTATAACAGAACTCAAAATATTAGTTAGATCTTAACATATTTTTTTCCTTTTTTGCAGCAAATCATCTTCGAAAACTGAATAAATACTAAATGGGATTCCTTGGAAAAGCAAACATAATCTGAGGAGCTTTGTTGGACACCTGCAATCCCCTCATAGTATTTAAAAGAGACATATAAACAGTACCATCGCACATGAACTCACATGTGACGATCTGCTGGCAAGGCCCTCGGAGAATCACAGCCAACAGAAACCAAATAATGAGAGTTAGTGCAGAGCAGTTCACAAAGTTCACTGGAGTGTGGATACTAACACTGTTTACTGCCCCTGCTACTGTTGATCTATACTTGTGGGATAATATGTCCACATTTCTAATAGCTTCTGAGGAAATATGCAGAACTACACATAATTCTAATAAAAACAAGTAAACTTCTTCTCTCACACCGTTTCCCTGAGGTTTACCTCAGTCCAAGCTGGTAAATGTCATTTATACAAATCATCTACTTTATAGTAAGAGCTCTGATCCAGCATCAGGAGTGTGGAAGTCAGTAGATCACATCAGGTGAGTCCGAGAGAAATCTGTCTGGATCAAAAGACATACTTAATCCTACTTCAATCATCTGGGAGAGGTTAGACACAACTACAGTTGGTAGAAACACTATTGGTAGGTAAAGCCACTTTAGATGATGTTAAAATGAATAAAAAATGTAAAATCAACACATTTTACTGTGAATTATAAGAACAGTAGGAAGTCCATGTCATAGAAGAAGCAGTAATATTAGTGTAAGTAATATGTTAATAGGAATGAGCAAAATCATAAGCCACTGCAGTTTTTTTCCCAAAGATTCCACATGCAAGTTAATGTCAAATGAAAAATCTAATGAAACCTGATATCAAGGCTGTAAATTGATGTGTCTGCTTGTGAGGCTAAACAGGACCAGGTGTAGGCCTGAGTATTGCCAACAAATACTTGCAACATACTTTTGGCAGAAACAAAAGTCACAAAATGATAAAAAACTTTTTATGTAGCACTAAAATGGATTGCACAGTTAAAAGAGGTTAGCAAACTAAGATTATGTAATGAGCAGAAGGATTCATAATTCATCATATTTTCATGAATTTGATACTTTTTCTGATTAGCCAGTAGTGACCAGTCCACATTGTTTTCTAACAGGCCTGGAGTCTTTTTGAGATTCAAGTACTTAAACTAAAAATGTTAAAAGGCAGAGTTAGTAACTGACTTTAAAAAGCTTCCCCTTTTACCTTCAAGCCTAGTCCCCTAAACTCAAACACTCTGCACTGGAAAGATATTATGTACCTGAAGAACATTTCAATACACTCTCATTCTTTTTTCATTCCCTTTCACATCTGACCTATGGGATGGAGGATGCAGTGATCTAAGGTTCATCGGGGTAACCCTCCTCCCAGAGCACTGTCCAGTAGGATGAAGCTGGAGCTAAAGCAACTAACCAATTACACAGTAAGATAAAGGATTACAGCCCAGGGCTCATCTTCTGGAAATGAGATCAAGGCTGATTAGTGGGGTTTAGCATGACGTAGAGCAACTTGCTGCTTCAACCACTTGACTCCTCAACCGGCCACCTCCTTTTGCATGAAAGGGAACCATCGAGAATAGTTGCTCCGTCATCCCTCCTAGTCAAATTTTGGTGAATTTATGTGAAATTTCATCATCTTTGGAGGCAGAAGCCTCAGTTTGCCAACACTATGGACTTTCCTGATGTCTGGGTGGTCAGAATGGGTATGAAGCGGGAAACCCTTGGCCAAAAACCTTCTGAAGCTCCCTTCTGGAATGGATTACAAAACTAAGCTTGTGGACTAAATATTTGTATTCGTCAATTTTTTTTAAAAAATTCACAAAACAGAGGAAACAAACGTAACCTGTGGACTTGCACTGAATATTTGGCACATCACAACTCAAAGAAAACATGGCTTTGTTGTTGGTAAAGTTTGACTTGGCCAAGCGAGTCAAGCTTGCCCAGGGACTGTGGATCCTGTACTGGCTCTCTGTCATGGGTGGGATCCTCATCTTTAGCATGGGGCTTTTCTTCAAGATTGAGCTTCGCAAAAGGAGCGAGATGATGGACAACAACGAGAGTCATTTTGTGCCCAACCTGCTCATTCTGGTGGGTCTAGCTGCTTGTGGCATAAACGCCTTCGGTGGCAAGGTGTGCCATGACTCGCTCGACACAGCCAAGTTCACAAAGTGGAAGCCCATGGTGAAGAACTACCTGTGTGGATGCATCGCTTTCTGCATCATCCTCTTCGTCATGGCTCTGCTATGCTTCCTGGTTCAGGTCTCTCTACACTTTGCCCTGGCTGAAGGTCTGAAAAATGGGATGAAGTTCTACAAAGACACAGACACGCCAGGACGATGCTTCATGAAGAGGACCCTGGACATGACCCAGATCGAGTTCCGTTGCTGTGGCAACAACAACTTTAGGGACTGGTTTGAGATCCAGTGGATCAGCAACCGCTACCTTGATTTTAGCACTGATGAGGTCAAAGAGTGAGTGTAATGTTTTTTTGTTGCTTTTTTAAGTCTTTACAATAATGCCAATTTTAGAGAATTTGGTTGGGAAATTAATCTTTGAAATGTAGTTGACATTTGCAACCAAGTCATTTATATGTCTGTAAAAAACAGGAGCATTTGAGTTACCTATTGAGTTAGTATATGGAGAGTTATAAATGTTAAAGGAATCACTTGGATGCATCACAAATATTTTCTGTGTTTTGGGGTGACAAATGTAGACATGGGTTTAAAAAAAAAACGGAATATATTTAACACATGCTTTGAGTGTTATACATGTAGAAATGCAAATTCCTGTACATGCAAATTTAGCAGACTATCATCTGCTCTACTCATACACTTTAAAGCACAAAGAGGATTTGTAGCTTACCACCCTCCTCTACAATATACACTAAAATGATAATATACAAAATTAACTAACAAAGTACAGTATGATTACCATGTCCGAGCAATGCGCAACCAGAACTTTGTGAAAATATTATGACAATGTAAAGATATGAACATACATAATAGTCAATTAAGTAGGGACACTAAACAGATAATAGGTCAGTGGAGTTCCCATAGAGAGAATGGGAATGTAAGAAGGATCAGGTTCACAACCCAAGCCAGCATAAGAAGATAATCTGCCAGGATCTCAATCCCATGTCCTTGGGGCCTGCTGTCCAACACAATCATAAAACACAACTTTGATTAGTTAATTACACAGCAGCTTCACTAACCACCTCCTAACCTATTTCTCTTAGGAACCAAGATCCACAAATAATCAATTTAGAACTCAGAAACCGGCAAGGATGTTGTTTTATTTCAATATTATTGAATATTATTGAATTTCCCAGAGGAACTTCTATCTATCTATCTATCTATCTATCTATCTATCTATCTATCTATCTATCTATCTATCTATCTATCTATCTATC
>JBBIGC010000145.1:6868819-6893000 GCA_037576955.1 Lepidarchus adonis
CTGCTTTCACACAGCGCCAGAGGTGCCACCCTGAACTCACCTCACACAAGACACTAAAACAAACAAACAAACAAACAAACACACACACACACACACACACACACACACACACACACACACACACACACTTTTAAAATTGAAAAGGTGACAAGTGTATTTTTTCCAAATGTTTCATACACTAAATCCCAAAACACATGAAAGTGTTATGTAATGAGATGCAACTTAACACACAATAACCACCCTACATGCAAAATAGCTAAACTATATTACAAGCTTTTTGTCATACCCCCTAGGTACTCTAGTTAAGCATTAAATTATTTAGGTTGTTTAGAACAAAATAAGAAAGAAAGAATGAGCAAGAAGCTGGAAAAAAGAAGCCCTGCTGTCTCACCTGCCAAGATAAGTCTTCAGTGTGTTATAGAGGAGACAAACACTTTCCTCCTCCTCCTGCTCCAATCCTCCACTCTCCTGCTCCATGGTCATTTCCGCTGTGGACACACCACCATCGTTAACACTCTACCCACCATTAGGTCATAACTACACAGGACAAGCACCATCAACAAGACCCTCACAATATTAAATGTACATTGAGAATTGCTGATTGCTGTGTGAATACATATAAAAATATTGTAGCAATAAGAACATTAGAAGAAGAAAAATCATCACGGCCTTGGAAAGCCAGTGTCCAGCACAGCTTGGCCCACTCTTTTTTGTATTCTTACCTGATACAGAAGTGAGTAGAATCTGGACCAGGTGAGCCGCAGTGACCAGGTGAAGAAGATGTAGCTGTGCAGTATCAACACTAAGGCCTGATGAGTCTTGGCAGTGCACAGCTGGGTAAGACAGCACCAGACTCACCTGAAACAATTACACAATCAACATGAGACAGGCTGGCACAGTGATTTCAGTTTCACGGTTTATCTTCCCACTTTTACCCTGACCCACTGTATATGTACCCTAAACAATAAAACCCACATTCCTGAGCTGACTAGGTGGAGTGTGGAAAAATCACTAAATTAAGTTTAGATGTAAAGATACAAACAGATTTCTTCATATCTGATAAGTAGGGTTTACACCGTCAGCTCACCAGAAGGTGGAACATGTCCACATCTACAACACAGGGAGAGTTTTCCACCTGAGGATCAGGAACCAGTGCTGTAGGACACAGACACACGCACACCTTTAAACATCAAACAACAAATTAAAAACAGGGAGGTTGAGGGGTGGAGCTTTAAGACAGGAAAACATACCAGATAACAGTCGAATAAAGTGACTCTGTACAGAGTAGAGAGAGGAGACGGTCCAGCATGCAGATCCAAACCGGGTCAGGGAACGTAAACAGTCATCCTGTAAAAAAATATAGCACAGGAATTCTTCAGATTCCAAGTGAAGTTATTTTTCAGCCTTTCACATATTTAAAGTCCCAATGATACGGGAATATCTGTAAAGTAACAAACATGCTCCATTTTATTTTAGGTTGGACTTCCTACCTGTCTGCATGGTAAACTTCCGAATAAAGGCTTCTCCTCATCTACCAGTAATCTCTCTGTATAAAACATTACCAAATGTAAAAACAATTAAAAGGACATAGAAAAAAAGACAATTCACTATAACCTGAACTAGACAAAAAAAAGATGTAAAAAGAAACATGTGAACTGACCTATAGACTGGATGGTGTAGGCACAGCTTCCCCAGCACATGATAGGCACGCGTGGGTCCTGCTCATTAGGATGCACCTTAAGGCCAACTTTATATGTTGCTGTGCCAAATGTTGTCAACATCTCCCTTATGGAGCTTGAGTAAGGGTTCCTGCAAACACACATTCAGTGTCAGTTATGTTTCCTTTATTTAATGATGAAAAAAAGTAAAATGTTTGTGTGCTTACACAGGAGTGTGGTCCAGTCTGAAGCCCTCAGGAGGAGGAGGATCATCCACAGTCTGTGTCTCTCCTGTTGCTGCAGGATCTGATAGTGCACAATAAAATATTGCAAATGTCACAGAATAACACCACTATCTTTAAGATGGTTTCAGAAAAAGCAGAACATAAACTTTAATGCATATTACATTCCAATAATTGGTAGTGGTAAAATCATTGAGGAAAAAGGCAAATCCTATGCATAAGCAGTTGGTGCTTTGTCCAATATTGTTTAAAAACATAAAAAATAAAATAACTTGAAATACTCACTTGTGGGCTTGGCCTTCCTGTGAGCACAGTGCAAAGCTTTGATCTGCTTAGAGGTGGTATTCAGCCATACAGACAGACCTGACTGCTCACTACCACTGTGCCACACACAAACATACAAATAATTAAGTCAACAAAAGAGCATCAATCTTTCTGTATGTTGCAATTAAAAACAAAAATTATATAGAATTACATCAAACCCAAAACACCAACCAAGAGTGACCACTTCTTTCTACAATGTATATTCAGGAAGAACAGTTTTGTATGAATTGATACTGTATAGAAGTAAATGTTTATTTGCTCCTGACCATTTTTATTGCTAGCATCAATCAAAGCAACTAGTTTAGACTAGAAGTGAAGAAACATGATTTAAAGCAAAACGGTTTCATTTATCAAATACCAGTCCAGATTGAATGGTCAATATAGTCGAATTTACTTAAAAACTACAAGATAAATTATTTATCTATCTGGCTAACATGAGCTAAAAGTTCCTCTGGAGAAATGAAGAGAGGATATGCTCAAGTGCTACTAGTGGCCTAGTGGTTAGTAACTTATTCTTTTGATCAGAGGGTGATCGGTTCAAGGGCACCACTGATGTACCCTTGAGCAAGGTACCGTCCCACTGCACTGCTCCCTGGGTGCTGTTAACAGCTGCCCAGTGCTCCACATGTGGATGGGTTAAATGCTGAGGTCACATTTCATTGTGGTGCACATTTCATTGTGTATGGTGGAGAGTGTTCATAATAATAACGGTCACCTTCACTTCAATAAAACTGTGTTTTATTGTTGTATAGCATACATTTATATATAACATAGAAATAATATATACATATATATTTTAAAGTTTCAGATTAATCAATTATTAAAAACTACTGAAACATCTATAAAGTCTATAGTTGTAGGCCTAATTACAATGAATCAAGGGATATTTTTCACCACATTTAAAGAGTACAAAATGCTTTTGAGGTCACATGTGTGCATGAACAGCACTAAACTGCGTGACAGGCTGATAGTCAACACATACAGAAAGGTCAGAGGTGCACAGCTTAAGAGGGGTTTTAAGGACTGTAAAAGATCAGATGGATACACCAACTCTACTTGTAAGCAGTCTATCTGGCCATTATCTCTGCAAGAAGAGCACCTGCTCTTTTCAGGACACTCGATTGGCTTGCAAGGTGAATTGAGTGCAACCCCCAAAAATATACTAAAATGATTCTTTGTGTCACTTTTGATCTCCAATCTAAAAAGCTCAAAATATATGAAACTACAGATGAACATAAGCTAGGTCAGTTGATTGCATATTTGATTTACAGTGGTAATCCAGACACTACTTCAGGCAGAAAACCACCTAAATTAATTGACCATGCATTAGTATATTCCAGATTCAGAGCAATAGGTGAGAATCATTTAAAGGGGTGTTTTTGTACCTGCAGAAAGTCTTGGAAAGAGGCAACAAAGGAATGACTGTGTTACTGAGACACTCGCAGAGTGGACATAAGAACTCTCCATTCTCTACATCATAACTGGTGTGCACCCTCAGTCTCTGCTGTCTCCGCTGCTCCTTAGCCTGAACTGCCTCAAAGTACCTGTAATAGGATACATGACAACCTTAACACTGTTCATTCAAAACTTCTATGCCTCACTCAATTCAATTAAAGGAAAGAAAGTATGATTTAGACTGCAAGCATTAGAATATGCGGTTTTTGAATGTATCACCTTTGCCAGCAGTGAGAGTGCATGATGTGTCCACAGCTGCCAGTGTGTGTGCCAAATGAGAGGTCAGGGTGCATATAGAGGGGGTCATAACTCTCTGAAAAATGCAAATTTGAGAGTTGTTGAATAATCAATTAATCTACCCATTAATCAGAAAGTTAAAGTCCAATCACAAAAAACAATAAAGAATAAGACACTGGGCATAGACTTCCAAAATACTTCATCAAAAAAGACAAACAAGAAAGCTCTCAAAAACAAAACAGATTTAACACTTGGCATCACTGTAACGTAAAAGTTGTAATTACTGCCAGTATAGTGGGAATAGCAAAGAATCACTCCCTTTAATATATTCTCCATTTTTTGTTTTACATTCTTAAATGAACATGCACAAGTCAATGTTTTATCCAACTTTTCTTACTAAATTCAACTTATAACATCCAAATAAAGGATATTGCAGCTACAGTAAATTATTTAACAGTATAAAACAAGACATACTGAGATTAAATAAAGAATCACCCCCCAAAGTCAACATTTTGTTGAACCACTTTTTGCTTTAATGACAGCCTGGAGTCTGTTAGAAAACTTCTCCATCAACTTTGCACATCTAAACTGAGCAATATTTGCCCGCTCTTCTTTACAAAACTGTCATGTTTGGTCAAACTGGATAGTGAGCATTGGTGGACTAGTCTTTCCATAGATTTTCAAAATTCAAAGATGTTTATTGTCAATACAATCATATATACAGTGTAATGAAATGCTACTTCATGCAGGCTTCTACCCTAACGAGTGCCCTAGGCCCTGTGGCAGAGAAACACCCCCACAACAAGATGGTGAAGTGAATTGGATTTCCGCCAGCTTCACCGTTTGATACTGAATCCAAATAGTTAGATTTTGGTCTCATCTGACCATAAGACCTTTCCCCACAATTGGCTTTTTCCTTACAACCCTCCCAAACAAGCCACAATTTTGGAGCGGTTGTAAAATTGTTGTCACATGTACACAATGATCACTTGGTCATGCCATAAAGTCCGGTCACACCCTAAAAGATGACCATTGGCCTCTTGGTAGCCTCTCTTACTAGTTTACACTCACATTCAGTTTGGAGGGATGGCCGGATGCAGGGAGGGTCATAGTAGTGCCAAACACTTGCCACTTCTTTATTATTAACTGTACTATGCTCCTTGGACTAAAACCTTTGAGAATTTTTTATCCATATCTTGCCTTATGTCCGTCCATAACGCTGAGATCTTTTGAAAGTGGTTTGCCACCCGTTGTCAGTTGTTTGCTGTGAGTTACACTATCAAGCGAGGGAATGCTCCAGAAACAGCCATTTTTATTTTTCATTAATCACATTTACAATTGATCACAGGTGGAATGCAGTAATCATGGTATGCAAAAAAAACGGTGGCTACTTACACCTGATTGAATTTACAAATATTGTTTAGTAGGGGGGTAATCCTTTATCAGTCTCAGTATTTCTTGTTTATTTTTTATTTCTTCTGAACTGTAGCTGTACTCTCACTTGAATGTTATAGATTGGGTTGAGTAAGTAAAGTTTATACAAAATATTTTGTGTTTTCATTTAAGACTGTAAAGCAAAAAAAGGGGAATATTTGGAAGGGGGTGATTCATTTCAATACCTAATGTATATCAAAAAGGTCTTCCGTAAATGAGCTCACTGAGTAAATAAAAAGTCCTAAAGCAAACAAGTACCATATTGTAAAAACTACACAAACTTCTTACCAGGCTTGTGAGGAGGTCTCCTGCGGTTTTTAGACATGACAGTGGAGCGCTGTACAAAGGCAGCAAGCACCATGGCTCTGCTATCAGGTCTGATTTCCTGCTCCTCTTGACACAGGATACATGTAACCATCTGCCTTCTCTCACCTCCACCCGCACGCCAACGTCGAGGCCCAACACACACTAGAGCACTGTCCCATGAACTTGGGCTGTATCAAACAGTGATAGAGAGGTGTAAGTGTTTTTGATGTTTGAATTCTGTAATTATTTGGGATATGATTGAGTATAAGTGCTAGGGGTTAGAAAGCCTAGTTGAATACATCCACTAATCAACACCTGCCCACAGAACTGACACAGCACATGATTGCACATCATTATCCCAAATAGCATGTCGTTTATTCCCCTTAACATATAGTAAATGACGACTAGTAAATTATTTACAAATTATAAAGTTATAGATAAGTTATACATAAATAAATGATTGCATGCATACGTAACCCTAGGAGTACAAATACCTGTGCTCTTGTGAAGTAGAAGTTGAAGCATCCAGCTCCTCTAGGCTTTGTTGGAAAAGCTCCTTGTTCTCGTTAATAAAGTGTCTTTGCATCTCTGACATTTGAGCCATGATCTTCTCCCTGCGCAGTCTGGCCATTTCTGCCTTCCTCTTCCTTTCTGCTTTGTCTTTATCTCGCACCGTCTGTAAAAACATACAGGTGAAATTGTTAAATTATACGAATAAGCAAATATAAAAATAAGCAGGAATAAAAGGTATAATAGGTATAATCTGTTCAGAGGTTAGACCTCTTCTTGGCAGTGTCCAGTTCCTTCAGGAGAAGGTGCAGCAGCTGTGCGCTCTCGCATGGTTTTAATGCTGATCACCATCTATGCAAGAAGAGATACACAATTTAAAGCTTCCCCAGTGCAATCAACATGGCATACAAAAATACTGAATACCAGTGCCATTCATGCTAAATGGAATGGCAGCATTAGCATCCAAATGCAATATTAAAACACAAATGGCTAAAGGTGCTGCCTACCTTCAGAACCCAGCGGATCATATCTTTGTGCACTTCCAGATGAGGAGCATTCTGCAAGGTCTCCAACAGAGCCAGAATACTAGGAGTGTTACTGGGAGCTTCACCAGGACCTATTATACAAGCACCACCACATAAGCAGCCTTTAAATTCTTGATACTGTTGAGCTTGTGCGTAAGGATGGGTCATGATTTTCATATATTCTAATTAGTTACTGAATTATTAAAAATAGTTTATGCAATAATGTGTTAAAAATTATTTTGCCAAGTTTCTATAAGTAACACATGCACCTTAAACTTAAAACTGCTATTGAATATCATTTTTGCTTAAAATGTTAATCCCTTTTTGCGTGTACAAGTTTATACATATACATAACTTACGAGAAATTTTGAGGGTGAAATTAAATGTGACCTCATTGTCTTCACAACTGCTCTCTAATTGCTGCAGCTCCTCCAACAGAGCCATGCCAATCAAGTGCAGCACCTTAAGCAACAAAAAGACACAAATAACCTGAACACTGTCCAGTCATAAAATGTAAAGCATGTCATGTCAATGCAAAAAAAAACACACTGCACACCAACTCAAATATACCCATTTAAAACTATGGCACTAATTGGACCCTTACCCTCTGCAGCATGGATTCAGACCAGTGTCCTCCACTGGGCTCCACAGCCCACTGCAGGACAGCTCCCAGCATGCCTAGCAGCACATCACACTGCAGGATGTTCACCAGGCTGGCAAACAGCGGGCATAACGGAGGCAACACTGGTGGTGGCAAAGCTGCAAAACAAACAGGCGTACAATGTACAAATAGCATCCCACTGGTAAAGTTCTGATTTGTAACAAATTCAATTTAAAAAATGTAAATAAAATACAAAAAAAAAAAAAAAAAGTGTGTGATTAAGAATGACCATATGCTGTATCTTTATTCCACATTTAGCCTCTCTCAACACTAACTGTTGACTCCTAAAAATTAACAGGTAGTTATTAAATCTGAAGCAGACTGAAGATGTGTTACAAGTGGGGCTAATAAGACATGTGTTGAAATAGTAGGACATAGATTAGGTGAAAAAGAAAAATGCTTAAAGGTGTTAATTTAAGAGCGACTTACAAGAATCCTCCCCATTTTGCCTCTTGAGTTTTCGCTGGGCTTCCTCTGCCTGGGTAAAATAAAACAATAATTTCTTTAAATGACACAGATGACATAAGCGCTGGATAAATGATGTGTGTAGAAATGGTGTAAACCTTGGATTGGTCAGCCCTGGAATAGTGGTGGAAGTAGAGGTTGAACTGCTTGGCACATTCTGGTCGAAGTTCATATAGACCTCTGCCAGTCACTCCTGGCTTCCTGTTTGAAACAGTCCAGAAACAATTAAATCAATTAAAGACAAAAATAATTTAGAATAAGTACAGATCACACCTGAAATGTAGATAAGGATGTAAACTTACTTAAACGAAGCCACGCTGTCAATTACCCTCTCCATCCCAGTCTCCTTATTCTCCTGAGGGGGAATTACAGACATGTGAAGACTGTGCAGCACTTTCCAAGAGGACACAAATTATCCGTTTATAAAAAAAAGGACAAAACACAACTTGGAGCACATATGTCAAACTCAAAGCCAGCAGGCCTTGGTGAAGGAGTACAACCTACACCGGTACTTCAACACCAAACATGGAGATAAGCATGCTAAATTTAGCATCCAAGAAAAACAACGCATTGTCCAAGAATTAAAAGGTAGACTGCAATTGCAGCAGGGAATGTTCACCAAAGCTGCGGCTAAAAATGACGTCATACTAGCTTTATTGTGGTTGAAAAAAATCACCCAAGCATCGCAATGTTTTCCAATGTTGGTGTGTGAGCAGGTGTGCCCTCACCACATGCAGAGTTTTTAAAAATGTCAGTTTGTCAAAAAACACTATTTCAGAACAAGTTAAGGAACTGTCAGCAAATCTGGCAACCCAGCTGGTGGAGGAGAAATGCAGTTATCTGGCTTTTTCATTAGCTGTTGATGTAAGCACAGACAAAACTGATATAGCACAGTTTTTATACAAGATGTAAAACCGGACCTCTCTTTTATGAAGGAGCTCTTGGATATAGTCTGCCCTTTGACTTGATGCCACTGCTCCAACTTCATGTTGCCTAATTCTTGTTTGGGAGCACCTACAGTGCATAAATATGACATGACAAAAGGCCATTTCTCTAATCCACTCTTTAAAATGGGAAAGACTAAGACACACACCATTCAAGTAAGGCAGATGTTTCAGACAATGGCTACAAGAAAACAGCCACTCGACTGCACCTGCTCAAATCTACTGTCAGTGGAATCATTAAGAAGTTTAAAACAACTGGAACAGTGGTAAACAAGCCTGTACGAGGACGCAAGGTTATTTTGCCACCACGTACAGTGAGGAGGATGGTAAGAGAAACAAAAAATAAGAAGATGGGTCATCACTGGGTCTTTCAGCAAGATAATGACCGTAAACATGTGGCCAAATCTACACAGAAATGGTTCACCAGACACAGAACCAAGCTCCTCCCATGGCCATCTCAGTCCCCAGACCTCAACCCAATTAAAAACCTTTGGAGTGAGCTGAAGAGGAGAGTGCAGAGGAGAGGACCCTGGGTTTTAGATTAAAATTAGATTTAAATTTAGAGAGATTGTGCAAAGAGGAATGGTCAAAGATCCCTCTTATTGTATTCTCCCATCTTGTGAAACATTATTTGAAAAGATTAGGTGCTGTTTGGTTGGCAAAAGGGGGTTGTACAGAGTATTAACATCAGGGGTGCCAATAATTGTGGAACAGGCGATTTTATGAAAAATAATTATTTCTTCGGTCAGGGATTTTGTTTTCTTGAATTTCACTTGAGTTTAAGGCTACATTTGTCTACAATTTTCAGTGTGAGTATGCTTCTGCAAAAAAAACTGAATAATGAATCTAAGCAAGCACAGATCACGACTCACAGATGACAACCGCTCAACCACTGTTTTGCAGATTGCTACAGCACAAGTCCAAAGACCATACAACGACACACTGACCAGGGGAAAACGGTGTCAGACATCAGGCCAGAAGACAAATACAGTAGATTTTATGTTTTAACAAAAAAAAAGTGTCATTTGTGAAATGTAATGGTTGTGCTTCTATTAAGAATTTTTAGAACATGACTGGATGAGGCTGTTGGATGATTTGGTGTCTCAGGGTGAGACAGGACCTAACTTGGTGTGTTCAGGGACAATCAGCGTCACTTCATCAATTTCACCAGTACAGTTTTAAACTGTAAATGCCCTTTTTGTTATTTTGAGTTAATTACATATCCTTTAAATGTGCAGCAATATTCTTATTTTGTTTGATGTTAGTATTTTGAACTTGAATTTTACATTTTACAAAAGGTTGTTGCACTCTGTTCAAACCTAAAATTTTTGGCCAATGTGTCAGTACAACACACTTCAATAAATGTTAATCCTGTCTGGCCCGCGACTTAGTCTGTGTGGTAAATTTCAGCCCATTGTGTAACGGAGTTTGACACCCCTACCTTAGAGGACAAATGTGAACCATGAGAACAAAAGAAATACTTCCCAATACATTAGAAACTAATGCTATTCTGAGCATTGCCACAAGGTGGCAGCTAAAGAATGAGTTTTGGCATTCAAAAGGCATAGTTCTGTAGGCATTTGCAAATCATGCTATAATCCAAACATTACTCAGCACATCAAAGCTTCTGGCTGGAGACCAAAGTTAAAGCTATTGATATTCAAAATCTAACTTCTAGGGCGCAAAAGCCCAGTTATGAGAACAAATGTGTGTGAAATTCTCACATTTTCAGGCAAGGCTTTGACCAGCTCACTGTGGGCCATGGGTCGAATACAAAGCTGATGGATGATTTCTCTCTTTAGCTCATCCCAGTTCTCCACCTGCCCAATGCCTGGTGCAAATCTTTCACCTGAAGCACAAGAACAGTAATCAACAATGTCCCATAAGTTGTCGGACATTGCAAAAATGTAAATGATCACCACACCAAATAACACACTCCATTCCAGGTCTTTTATTTGTTCTTTGATTCGCTCACCCACAACCATCATGATGAGGTGCAGCATCTCTTCAATCAAAGTGCTGTTTTGCTGGACAACATCCTAGAACAGGGAATCACACAAAACATCACCATGAACAATAGATAACATAAATTAAATATGTCAAGTGTCACAAGAAGAGAGATCAATACAAACCTTGTTCGCGTTCTCTCTGTTGTATCTTTTCCTGCAGTCTGCTGAGCTGAAGATATGGAACAGCTCAAAACGACTCAGCACAATCATGAGGAAGTGGTTAGGATCCATCATGGAGGCTCCCGCCTAGTCATATAATTGTTTAAGACAAACAACAAAATTTTATGAAGGCACAAAAAACAAAAAAAAATTATTTTGTTCAACCCTGGCATGCATATAGTTTGTCAATGCAAACAATGAACAATAAACCAACCTGAAGCATCATGAGGTCCTTATCAAACATCTCTACTCTACATTTCACATTGTGATAGTAGTAGATCTGCAATTCAAAACAAAAGGACTGTTAGGATGCATTCATTCTAAAGTATCAATAAAACAAATACATTTAGGAGACTGAAGCGGACTCAAGTCCATACTTGATTTACTAATGAGAAGCCATTTCTCCTCCACATCCCAGCATGCACCTGGGCACAGAGAACCAGGCAGCGAAGAGGGTGCTCAATCAGCATAGGGGGGCTCAGTTCACTCTGTGGAGAAGGAAACAATGCATCTGTTAGTAGTAATGCACAAATAGTTGCACCAAAAAAAAAACTACCCAAAATATGACATACCAGAGGCAGCTGTTCAGGGAATCTGTAAGCTACTTCAGTCTTGCTAAGAAGAACATGAAGTCCTTAAGGAAGAAAAAAAGTTCATTTCTAAATTAATAAAAACAATTGTAACTAGAACACACACTACTTTTAATACACCAATTCTCACCTGCTAGCAGTCTGGACACTGGTAGGTGGATGCTTACTTTCTCCTGGGAGACGCAGTAGCGGATAGTGTCCACCGAGTGGCCACACATGCTTAGAGTGATTGGCTGCTCTCCATCAGTGAAGCCACTGTGGCAATGAGTCAGCGCTGTCAGGCACTTTTTATAGGCTTCTATCAGCACCCTCTCCTACAAATACACCCACACAATGTTAGACCAACAGCAGGTAATCAACCTGAACAGAAAAATAAGCCTTGGTCTGAGTAATAGTAAGAGAACTCAAAATATGAACCACTATAGTGCTAGCAAATATTACTATTATTTTTTGAGTAGCAAAAACTGGGGACGTATGAGGGCATATATTATATGTATATACTTTGGTACTTTTTACTTTTTATGACTTGTAAACTTCTACCTTGCATGTTTAGTACTTTTGTATTTATTTCCTTTGTATTTTTATTAGTATAAGACGTATGTTTATTTTTTGTCACTGTCTCTATGTTGCAGTCCCTACATAAGCAATTTCCTTAGGGACAATAAAGTTTTTCGGATTCTGATTCTGATTACAGTCAGTACAGAGCAGGGGAGATCACACTTTTGTTTCTGTGAGCCAAAGTGGTATGTCTGAAATGTCTGAAAAAGTTTAAAGTATGTATAACAAATAAATCAGGAAGGTATGATCAAAATACCTTAATATCTTATTATGTAGTATAACAGTCATGTATAGCCCATAAAAATTGCCGGGGTTTTTTTCTAATTTTCTAGGAACATTTTTCATTCTCTTGGATACAGAGCCTACAAAGGCCATTGTTAAAACACATAAAATTTACACTTTAAAGTCATTTTCTTAATTTAAATAAATGCAAACATTTATCACACCTTCAAGTCAATGCAAGTAACATCAGGTGTTTAAAATTAGGTCCCATTGATTAGAAACTCATGGTGGAACTGGTCATACAAAAACTGTTGGTATAGGGTCTGGAGAAGTGTGTGGTGCCATCATGTCAAGATTTAAAGAATTATTTAAGGCCTTCAGGAAAAAAATTAAATTAAATAAAAATTAATTCCACAGAAAATCTACCTGCTAGTTTGTCTATGACCAACTACTCCCCAACTTATTAGGCCTGAAAGCAGACTATTTGATGTAAAAAAGAGGTCTCCATGAACCCAAGATATTCATCAACACTTACAGCTGTTGGTGTACAAGTACATGCCTAATCAGAAACAGACCAATTCGGCCTACATAGGAGGTGTGTCAGGAAGTCTTTGCTTTCCAAAAGTAAATTAGAGCAAGACTACAGTTTGCCAAAAACAAACAAGCAAAGAACTGTGAAGCATGGTGATATTGTAATGATCTAGGTTGCTCTGCTGTCTCAGCTTAGGCAGCTTGCAGTCACAGATTCGGCTTGAAATTTGCATCATATCATAATTTTTTGAGGTCATACCACAGCACACCTTTACAGGTTCTGTGTTATCCATACGTTAAAGAGTCAGAGCTGTTTTTATATATACAAAATAATTAATGTTTTAATTTCAAGCTTAAAACTTTAACACTGATTTTACTTTAAAACGATTTAAAAATTTGTGTTTTAAGCTTCAAAAGCCATTGATTAACTTCTATCCACTGTGTGAAATTGAATGCTCGTGTGTCAATTTATTCATGACATACTTTGTTTCCAGGTGGGGAAAACAATATTCACATTTCTTTAAAAATGTTTAAAAATTTCGAAAGTAGCTATAACACAGATTCCCATGGGTTCTGCACTACAACTACAAGGTATAGTATAACATGGAGTTCGTATTTTATAGTGTCTCTAGTTAGAAACAGCTTTCAGGATCCCATTCAGTCAGCAGCAAGTGCCTCAGTATATAAATCAGTTTTGTGAACAGACAAGGCTAATACAATTTGCTGTGTGTAAGCTCTGTAAAAGACTACATGAATTAATACAAGGCTGTTTTTCAAGTGGCACAGAAATGGCACTATAATGTAAACATGATGTCATTTCTGATTATGGTGTAAAATATGCTTTGGCAGCCAAACAATGTAAAGAATGGAAGAACTAAAAAAGAGCACCATGTGAAAAGAAAAAAAAGTCAATGCCTGTATGTAAATACAGCAACTTGAAACTCACATCGCTGGCACACCACTCCTGCATCATGGAGATGATGTGTGTGAGCTTCATCTGTAATGTAAAAGCTGCCTCCCATTCTGGTTCCATCTCAATGTGCTGGCCTACCTGTCGAACTACTGGGTCCATACCCTAGAAAGAACACAAAGACATGCACTGTATATGCACCACCCTATTCTAATCTGTGCTTAATACAATAATAAACCCTTTCCACAACACCAGCTGTAAAAACAAATGAGATGATGTTACCTGCATACACTTCAGCAGCTCCAAGAAAGCATCAAGTCCTTCCAGAAACTTCTCCCTGAGTTTGTCGGTCCATTCCGTAGGGGAGCTAATCAGAACATATCTACAGAAAAAGACGCTCGTCAGTATGACACTAACAGAACAATAAGACAATCATCTGATTTTCTGAAGGAATGTTATAAAACAAATTCTATGTAATGTTAGTCTATAATAAATAATTGTATCATTACTACACTGACAGTGATAAAAGCAATGCAAAACTACTGAATGTTGCATATATTTTTTTTATATTTTTTTGGTTGACCTAATTTAGTAATCGATTATCGGTCTTCTACATTTAATTTTTAAATATTTATAATTGTATGTATTTTTTGTACCAAAAACATGTTGTTCTCTTACTTGAGGTCTCCAATAAGACTCTGGACTCTCCGAAATTTAAAGGCCTGTTGTGCAGTGTAGCGTTCAAACTGGAACCGTCCTTGCAGGTCTCGATGTCTCAGGTGATCCACAAAAGTGCGGATGATTGTGGTCATCAGATTCTCTTCGGTGATCAGCATCCGTGCCTTGAGTGGAGACAAAAGAGCAAGGATGAAACTACACAATTTGTTTACAAGAAATATAGAAGAAAAAGACCCCATACTACAGCTCTTAACAACCTTTTTTTGATAATTATGAATAAGTTCAAATTCTATAAAAGGAACAGAAAATACAGAAATACAGAAAATAACAGAAAATGTAACTTGTATACATTCATCAGTCACAATGACAATTTAACTACCTCAATAAGAGGAAACCATATCTACAAGCAACTACAGGCATCTTTTGGGTGTTCATCAGCACAGCACAGATTTTCCCTTTTGTTTGTACTCACCAGAGAAGGAACGGTGAACATTTGCACAGATAGGTCAGTGACTGAGAACTCCCTGTCGTGGTCGTCCTTCACATAATCACTCTGCAAGCGCTCATAGTTCTGCCAGCAACAGCAGGGCAGGCGGAGGAGAGGAAAAAGAGGCAGAAGAGAGGAATGTGTGGGATGAAGGTACTCACCATGGTGGGGACGGTGAAGAGTTGCACTGACAGAGAGGTCACTGACACTAAGCGCTCATGATCATCCTCCATAAAATCTGTCTGGAGGCGCTGGTAATTCTAAATGATAAGGGAAAGCCGAAGGGGGGCATATTCATCTTCCACGTAAGAGGTCAGACGACCTTTGTTTACACCCCATGCTTAAATGGTGGTACAGACTATAAGGCAGATAATGGAGCGAGGGGTATTATAGAAACCAGGCCTTCCAGGGCTACAAGCCTATTATAATGATTTGAGAAATTCTCAGACCTGCCGAAGGCAACATAAACCTTAAGACAAGATGGCAGATCTGCACCTAACTGGAAAATTATTTAGACAATATAGCTCCACATCCTGCGGGCCTCCTTAAAGTTGATTTCTTTCTGAGAAGCATTTCTTACATTATAATATGTTCCGTTTCTAGCTCTATGACCTGTTCAGCATGTTGCATAGGTCACATCTGAGTGCTCCTGGCACACTGGAAGTCTTCCTGGTGCTTCAGTAGGTCAGCCAGAGCTGAGGCTGTGGGGTGACCTACTACAGTTAACAAGCCAAAAAGAGCAAGGGTAAAGCTGCTAAGCTACTATCACTCAAGTATAATGTGGGATTCAAACCAAACGAAAAAAACGAACCGTCAATTTGTTGTGCAAACTCTAAACCACCCTGTCCATTATGTGAGTATGTGTGCATTTAAAAACAAACAAAATAAATAAACAACAGACATGCAATCAAAATTCACTCTTTCTAATGGTTATTTCTGCAGTAGCATAATAGGACCTACAATAAATGGTTTTGTAAAGTTTCATTTCTCTTTTACTGGACCAACATTGATCATGCAATTCAGAAAAAAATAAAACATTGGGAGACCTCAGCAGTGTGCTTACTCAGTGACTGAGTTCGAAACGGTCAGTAGCTGGAAAGCAATTTATAGGAAGAGCAAACATTGCAAATAAACTTAAAAAGTGTATAAGGTAAAACTTGCAGAAAGAACACAAACACTGATCATAGAAAAAAATAACATTTAAATAATATGCTCTATAGGTGCCTGAAACACTGCATTGATGCAAGATGGCTTACCCTGGCAAACTGAATAGCAAATAGCTTCTTATACTTCAGATCCATGAGAAGACTGCTCATGAACAGCTGGTGGTAAACATTCCTTGCGCCTAAACAGTGATTAAAGGATGAAAATTTTTTTTTACTGGTTTGACCTATTGGACATCATGCAGTGAAGTAATCAGAATCAAGCATTACATAATATATTAAATTAAAAAATATATTAACAGTCCTGTACACATTTCTACTTACCTTTCCACATCTTTGAGTCACAAAGCATGAGTGTGTCCACCAGTGAGGAGTTTTCTCCATCAGGACCTTCCTGTAGCCCCACCTGACACAGAATTCTCCTCAAGGCATCTGAAAGAAAAAAGCACTACAATGTAAGCAGGAAAACACATAAGCTGAATTGGGGCGCTGAACAGAGCATAGAAATGAAGAAACAGGAATGAGCAGGAGACCTGAGTATCTGATGATATGTCCAAGCCAGCCAAGGGCTTTCAGAGCAAAGCACTGGTGAGCCACCACTGAGGAGTGCATAACCTGTACCCGGAGGGGCTTTGTCTGTCGACTTGTGTTCCGCTGCAGAAACAGTGTTGTTACAGTTTTAGGTATAAATATATTGAAGCAGAATAGCAAACGCTGACACAGCATGTATACTCTGCATTATGTCCATAGATCAAAACATCAGAAATGTAACACAGTTTCAGAGAAAAAAAAAACACATGAAATGAGCAGTGAATACTTACCACAATAACAGACTTGGCCTGTTCACAGAACTGAAAATCCCCAAAGCGTACAGATTTCCGCCCCTTAAAAAAACCACAATGCATAGTTAAACCAACAAGAACCAAGGATTTAGAAGACTAAAAGCACAATACTGAAAGTGAATGAACCTCCAAAGAAAATCAAAGAGGGTGTCTTGACAACAAATTGCTAGTTTGGTAGGTATACCCACTTTGTACCCATCATTTTCAGACATTTTATCTGTGTACCTTTTTGTGAGCCCCAGAGAGGAAAACAATGTGGCACTTATTCATTTGTATGCATATACTTGCAAATGTAGGAGTGAAAATTGACTTGGAAAAGTTGTATTTTGTAGCTTATTTTCCTTGCATTTGGGTAAACAACGCATTTAAATATAATATAATTTAATATTTGGAAAAATAGAAAAAAAAGTAATTTATCTCTTGTGCCAGAGGCTTTCCCAGAAGGTGGTTGACAAACTGTGCAACACAAATCTGTATTCCAACCTATAACCTAAAAAGTGCAATTATAGAGTAAGAGTGCCTGATATAAATGACCAGTCACAGAATAGGGAATGTGTACCTAATAAAATAACTCTGTATTTGGGCATCTAAAGTATGTATTATGGCAGCAGAAAGTACATTTTTGTAAAGAGGGAGCTTACATCTCGGTCCACTGTTGTTGCAAAGCTGACAGCCTCTTTCTGTGTGCAGTTGACAGCTTTCTGTAGTGTGTATATGACCTGCTCATAAGTGTGAACCTCGTCGTTAAACAGCATGCAGTAATAGGTGTCTCCACGCTCCCTAAAGAGAAAAACAGTATCAGCTGAATAATACATAGAAGCAATAAAAATAAGTACAGCATCTGGATAGGCTGGCTTATTATTCTAAGGACAAATACTGACTTCACAATCAAAATGGAGGGAGACTAGACATACAGTAGCAAAAAAGTATTTGGCAGTTCCTACTTAAAAATATGAGAGGTTTGCAATGTTCATCATAGGTAAACTTCAACTGTGAGAGACAATATCCAAAAAAAAAAAAAACAGGAAATCACATTGTATGATTTTTAAATAATTTATTTGTATATTGGTGCAGAAAATAAACATTTGGTCAATAACAAAAATTTACCGTGATCACCAGATTTGCACACATTGTAGCTGGTATTTTGGCTCATTCTTCCATGCAGACCTTCTCAGGAGCTGTGATATTTTGGGGCTGTCTCTGGGCAACACAGACCTTCAACTCCCTACACATATTCTCTATTGGATTGAGGTCCAGAGACTGGCTAAACTGTCGTTTATACCAAAGAGTTCCATTTTGAACTCATCTGACCACATGACATCCAGATGGTCTCTGTCAAACTTCAAACGGGCCTGGGCATGTGCTGGCTTAAGCAGGGGGACCTTTTGAGTGCTGCAGGATTTTAATCCATGACGACGTAGAGTGTTACTACAAGTGACCTTTGTTACTGTAGTCCCAGCTGTCTTCAGGTCACTGACCAGTTCCTCCTGTGTAGTTCTGGGCCGTTTCCTCACTGTTCTCAAGATCATTTGTACCCCACAAGGTAGGATCTTGCATGGAGCCCCAGGTGAAAAGAGATTGTCAGTGATCTTGTATTTATTCCATATCTAATAATTGCTCCAACAGTTGATCTCTTCTCACCAAGCTGCTGCCTATTGTAGATTAGCTTATCCCAGTCTTGTGCAGGTATAGAATCTTGTCCCTGGTGTCATTAGACAGCTCTCTGGTCTTGGCCACAGTGGAGGTTGAAGTTTAACTGTTTGAAGGTGTGGTTTTTTTATACAGATAATGAGTTAAAACAGGTGCCATTAATACAGGTAACATGGAGAATAGAAGAGCTTCTTGAAGTAAAAGTGATTACTGAAGTGAAAGTGATTATTTGTCATTGTAAAAACACCACAGCAGATAGTGCACCACAACAAAATGTGTCCTCTGCATTTTACCCATCACAGGTACACACGTAGAGCAGCGGGCAGCAGTGAACAGCCGCGCCCGGGGAGCAGTGTGTGGGGTCAGTACCTTGCTCAAGGGTACTTGAACCTGCAACCTTCTGATCTCAGGGGCAAAGTCCTAACCACTAGGCCACCACTGCCCCAGTGGGTAAAGAAGAAATAACAGATCTGTGAATGCCAGAATTCTTGCTTGTTTGTAGTTGTTAAATACTTATTTTCTGCACCATTATACAAATAAATTCTTACAATGTGATATCCTGGATTTTTTATTTATTTATCATTATAAGTGAACCTATAATGAACATTTCAGACCTCTCATCTTTTTAAGTCGGACAACTTGCAGAATCAGTGACTGACAAATACTTTTTTGCCCGACTGCATGTTGCCCCATCTAGGTTATTTAAACATATGCATTGGGTAATTCCATATATGTAAATAGAGTGTTCAGTATGAGGGCATATACATACGGTGGTTCTAGACCCTGAGGGAGCTCATCTTCCTTGTCCCAAGTAAGCATGTCCACAGCATATTTCAGAATGATAGAAAAGATATTGTATGTACGTGCAATCATGTCTGCAGAAAGATTGGCAAGGGGATCCTACAGAAACAAAGTTTCAAGCAGAGACAGACAGAAAACATGAGGGAATTGAGAGGTTCAATTTAATTCAATTAGTTTTTCCCCCACAGATTAATGAAGAATCAAATACAAAAATGTCCACTCTACACTGAGGCATTAAATGTGTAGTATATCCACTGGGTTCTGCACTCAGTTTATACATAAATATGCCAAATATATATTCTGTATTTTTGGTAAGGACATTGATATGAAAACTTTATACTGATTCTCAGTAGAAATTCCCAAAAAGATTTTTGTGGGGAGAAAAAAATGATGTCCTTTGCAACTTCCAGGCCATTTTCTCAAGCATTTATCATAATCACGTTTAATATGTTTTGATCCAATATGAAAGCCCTTAGGCTTAGTGCTATAGAGAATGGTAAAGAAAACTGGTCTTACCTCCTGGGAAGAATCACTGATGTTGGGCTCATGTTTCTGACAGTAAGGGCCCTTTTTCCAGGCCTCCGTGTCACCACAGTCACAAAAGCCTCCTCCCCCAGAGGTTGTCATCTAGGAAGAGAGAGATGGAGAGATTGATTTTTCAAGAACAGGTCAAATGGCATAAGAATTGGCAAAACAGACACTTTAAAATAAGCTGCCATCGTGTGGCATCACAGGTCATGGATCTGACATGAACATGTGGAATCATGACTAGTGTGTTATTTAAAACCAATTCAATGGCTGAAACTTTTGAAAAGAACTTGGCCTCCATCAGGTTTCTTAGTCATCCTATGGAAACATGAACTGAACTTAGTCTCAAAGTGGTTAAATGGCCTGAAGCCAGAGATGGAACATTAACATCCCTCCAAAACCACACAGCACTAGCAGAGCCAGTTTCCCCTTTTACAAATGGGATTAACTTGATCTCCCAGCTTGCACTCAGAGCGCCAGCTGGGAACTCATACGCTATGGAGACATATGCTTTAGGTGCCACTAGTAGAGTTTTGATATGGTTGAGGAGACATTTCAGAGAACCAAGCAAGTGTTTATATTACTCTTACCCTATAACGATGCTCTTTGTGTACACTGCCTAAAAAGCACTGCATACACAGTACACATGTTGGGTCTGCTGCACATTCCCTTTAGAGAAGAAATTAGAACAAACACATCATTTTAAACAAATAACATCTCAGATTTGTCCAGAATAAGTTAAAAAAATCTTTTTTTAAAATCATAGAGAAACTTGAATTTTTAAGCTTTTATCTTATGCACTTATCCTCAAACATGTCCCAAAAAAAATCACACAAATTAATAAATTAAAGGCGTTTGTGTTTATACTTGAACTCAAATGACCATTTGGTGTTGCTCATTTCTCAGGGTTAACCAAGAAAGCACACAATGTGCACTCAGGCCACTCTGGCTTACAGAAAGCTGACCTGATATACCCAACCTAGTAGCAACCTGACCTAATTCAGCCAGGACTGCCTGTGGCCTTAATGTCTGCCATGGGCACATGTCGATCACGTAATAACTTTAATAAGTAAAAGCAACCAATTGTATGTATGTGGGAATAAACTGGTTGCTTTTAATTTAATAAGACCAAAAATTGGATTCCCCTTGCAGCTAGCGCCAGCTACCCTCCTATAATTGTACAAACCCCATTTCTAAAGTTGGTATTTTTCATAAAATGCAATAAAATGTGAAGTGTTAAAACTCTTGAACTTTTTTTTTTTTTTTTTTTTTTAAAAGCTTCCAAATTTTTCACTCACTTTCGGATACAAAACATTAGCTCCCAGTTCATGGTGGTAGTTGTCTGATACTCTTTTTGAAAACAATAACAATACATTTTAACAGTGCCTTTCTCAGGTTCATGAAGAAAAACACTAAAATAATAAAAATATATATATTAACAATTCCCCACACCATGAAAGATGTTGGCTTTTACACGTTTCGCTGAGAACAGTGTGGATGGTCTATGTCATGTCTGATAGAGACATGAAAATAAGCAAACATGGACTCATATGACCACAGCACATGTTTCCCCATCCAAGATTGGGTTCAGACTGAGTGGTGTTTCTGGATCAAACTGCTTTTTGGCTCTCTTTGCACAGAATATCATCTAATAAAAGAGTAAATTTGAAATCACATTTATCTAGTATGTCAATTGGTCAGAAACAAGTTTTCCCCAAAAAAAGGAAAGGAGTTGTTTTCCTACCTGCAGGAATATGTGGGCTCCCCTACTTTAAAGACATGGCCACAGAGTTGAGAAGGTTGGTTGTTCTGCTCCAGTTTGGCTAGACCAGTTGATGGCTCTTCCCCACACAAGTACCACTCAAACGGAGCCTGTAATAACAGCTGGGCCAACAAGTCTTCACTCTGAGGATTCAGGTTGGGCCCTAGACAGTAAATCTTGGGCACATAGTGAGCCAGATGTTGATAGACCTCTTTGGGCAAGTCAGTTGCTTGCAACCATTTCTGTGGGAGAAAAATGATAAAAGTCTTAATTTACTGCACAATTTAGTCTACAGTTTTATCAGAATCAAACCTGGAAACACATTAAATCAGTCTAATCTCTAAGTCCTGACACCAACATTTAAAAATATTGAACATTTACACATTTCTTTGAGAAACTAGACATAGTAAGTAAGTAAAAGTTTATTTATATAGCACTTTAAGCCAACAGCTACAAAGTGTTTTACAAAAGAAATAACATAAAACACACATTAATAACAACACAACAATAAGCATACAACATAAACAATTAGTTTTCACCACCATAGCCTAGCTAAACACGGACTACTTGAGCACACTTAATACATTCCAATAGGTTAATTAGGCTAGGACAGGGGCTCTAAATCCCATATCTTAGCTTTGCACATTAAATTTCCTTGCTGACCCAAATCATGAAGGGAGCAGCGGGTTTACTAACAGTGTTTAAACATAAATACAGTACAGAGATATTGAAGAGATTGAAGTGAAAATAATCATGTGAGAATATATGTATTAATTGAAGTGTCAGTATTGTTAGAGTATTTAATGAATAAACTAGATAATTTATCAAGTAATCATATAGACAATATTATAACCGCAAACATTTAACTTCATTTCATACATACTGCATTAGTAAGTATGTGCTTTTGAGTGGTATAAGTTTCTCCATGTGGGAATTCAGTCGTTAGAAGGTGTTGTCATGACCTGTAGTTTGGTTTCCACCTAAATGTACAGTTCATCCTGGGCAAAGATGATGTGATGTGTTATTCAAGTACTTGAATCATCAAATCCCTGTTCTCGTTCTAAAACAGTGAAACCTAGTAAATTAACTGCAGTTCTAGTTATTTTGCAGTGAATGGTATTTTAGTGTTCTGGTGACACAAAATATACATCTTCATTTGTCCTTTATATTACAAGTCAATGACCTTGCATGCTAGCCCGACAGTCAACAAATAAACACCAGACAGTGTTAATACTTTGAGAATCCTCCGATGTTGCTTTGTTATTGGCCAATCTCTTTGGCTCTCCCTCTAGTACAGACATCAACACACACCAATAAGTCACCATGTTGACTTACATATGGCAATTTCTGGATTTAATGTGGATTTTGATTGTTTGTGTAACAAGCACTTTTCCTAAAATGTCATCTCCTAAAGCAAGGTGACTGGTTAGCTGTCCAGACAGATATCTACACAGGTATGTAGCCTTGGTTTAAAATATATTTATGTATATTTCTATAGAAGACATTTCCAAAATGCAAGAAAAACACATATCTGTAATATGTTAATTAAGGTTAACCTTAATTTAACTGAAAAAAGGACAAAGTAAAGTTTTTCAATAGGTTTCCTGACCAGTGTAATTGTTTTTTGAAAATATACACAGATTTAGGGCAGTGCTGAGGGGTAAAACATTTATGAAAATGATGACTAAATAATATTTTCATGATATAAATATACAACATGATTGATACTATATCTATAGAACTCCTTACTTCTGTGTTCTGACACACAGCACAGAGCACATGAGCAGCAAACGGGATCAGCACACATGCTAATGCGGGAGCTACTTCAGTAGTGACATCAGGGCAAGTGAAATGTTAACCAGCAATGGAAGGGGACATGCAGTGATGATGCAATTCCTGGTAAGGTCTGTTTTAGAGTACTAGAGAGCAAATATTTCTATTCACAGGTCAGGCATTTAAATTGCAATGAAAGTTGGTTCAGTATAAACTTGTTATATAGGAATCAGTACTATACAGAGACATAACAAATAAAGAAATCAAGCCTAACAAAAAAAAAAAGATTTATTCACCAATTTATTCATCCCCAAATGTTATGCATCCCCTCCTACAATTACAGGCCATGCATATGAAACATTTAAATGCTTCAAAACTTTTAAAGAACTACAGGGTCCAGGCAATGGTTCTCTCTCGTCTGGACTACTGCAATTCACTGCTGACCGGTCTACAAAACAACCACAATCAAGCCACTGCAGAGGATCCAGAATGCAGCAGCTCGGCTGATCTTAAACCAGCCGAAACACGCCCATGTGACGCCGCTGCTTCGTTCTCATCCCAGCGCGCATCAAATTCAAGTCCCTGATGCTCGTCTACAGGATCATCAGTGGATCTGCTCCCTGTTACATGACAACACTCATCCAGACCTACACACCCACCAGATCCCTTAGATCAGCGAGGGAACAGCGATGGGAGATTCCACCCCCAAGAGGAGTCAAACACCACTCCAGACTCTTCTCCTTCATTCTCCCTCACTG
>JBBIGC010000145.1:6903078-6915759 GCA_037576955.1 Lepidarchus adonis
TCTGTGAAGTTGCTTTGTGACAATGTCAGTTGTAAAAAGCGCTTTATAAATAAAATTGACTTGACTTGACTTGACATACGATACTTATTTATATATTTTACTTTTACTTTTTTCCTTTTTCTTTTTTTGTTTGCTTGTTTGTTTTTTTGTCCATATGCTGAGTTTACTGGTTCTACTTGTCCAGCACATTTCAGTGTATGGTTAACCCAACGTTATCATACATATGACAATAAACAGAACTTGAACTTGATCTTAAAACAAACAATAGGTCACAGTAAAAATCAATATAAAAACATTTAAAAACAAACACAAGAATTATGTTAAACTCTTATCTCTTAAACTCTATTTTTCTTTCAGGAGTACCAGGAGGCCACACACCTGGAGCAATTTGTGACTCGTTTTCTGCTAAAGGAGACAACCAGTCAGCTGCAGTCCCTCCAGAGTTCGCTGGAATGTGCCATGGAGACCACGGCTGAGCAAACCCGTCAGGAGAGGTGAGTCACTGCATCCATACACACATGGCAGTCTAAGTGAAACAAACATGACAAATAGCAATTACTACACAGTGGTTTCAGGAAGAATTGACATTGATTTCTCCTTAGAAAGTTGAATATAAACAATAAATAAAATAAAATATAAAAATAAATAAACTCACCCACCAAAATGAAGGTCAGACCAGACAGGACATAAAGGGAAATATCCTTTGCTGTAAATCATTTGTTTTCTTTTGCTGTGCAAATGTATACTTGCTATAATGCCATGTTAAAAGTGAGAATTTATCTCAGGAAGGGTACAAGGATTTTGGTAAACCATTGAAAATCCCAGGAGATCAGTAAGCTCTATCTGAACCATCAGGAGTATTTCTAAAGCTGACTGTTCAACCAAAAGGGTATCAGAATCAGAATCAGAATCAGAAAACTTTATTAATCCCAGGGGGAAATTGTTTGTATTGACTGCCACATCACACAAGGACACTCAGAGACACATAACATAATTTAAGAAGAATATAAAATAGTCTAGTAGAATAAAAATAAAATCTAAAGTGTAATAGAGGAATAAAGATATAATAGAAGAAATAAAAATCGAATGAAAATAGAAATCTAATGGAGGACATAGTACTATTACGTTTGATTTGTATGTGAAAAAAAAGTAGTTTGTTGACCACAAAGAATGTTGCACATGAGTGAGAATATTGCACATGGAAAGTATTGCACATTAAGAATACTGCACATGGAAAAAATGTTGCACATGAAGAATGAAAAGAGTGTAACCAAGAACCCAATGGTTATTACACTGATAAAGTTGCCAAAATTCTGTCCTGAGATCTGTGACCCTGGCAGAAGGACAGCCATCTCTGCAGCACTCCATCAGTCATGTCTGTGTGATAGTGGGTAGACAGAAGTCACTTCTGAGTAGGAGACATATGACATTCCACCTGGGGTTTGTCAAGCTGCACTTAAGCTGACTGAGAGCAAGAGGAAATTCTCTGGACTAATAAATACATAAATAAAAAAAATACTACTTAAAGTTCTAACCTTCTGAACCTGTTCTGCTGGTGATATTTTATAATAATAATGTACTGTTATCTACAGTTAACATGCTGCTGGTGATAATAATAATAATAATAATAATAATAATAATAATAATAATAATAATAATAATAATAATAATAATAATAATAGTGGGAACATTTCCTGAAATTTGGTGTGCTACCAAACAGTGTGATAATAATTAGGTGTGTTAAAGTCTGAAGCAAGATATTGGCTAGTGATGCACTAGATGCCTTGATGTTATTCACTAGTTGGCAATACTCCACTAATGAGTCATAATGAGCTAAAGTCATTCACCTCTAAGAGGCCAACTTGCCATGTGAATTTCTTTCTTTTTGGAAAAACAATTACTGGACAATTGCCCAGGAAGTACATTTTGTCTACCTTACTTCAATGAATGCTAGCACAAAGGGAAATTCCCACCTAAGGACCACTTATTCCACAACAGCTATGTGGGTCATGCCAAGTGAACTGTGGATTGGTGAAGTCCCTGTATATCATTTACCAAAAAAAAATTGGACAAATTAGATAAAGTAGAAGAAAAGCTGATAAACGTATGACTGTGCGAGTATGAGGATTTTGTAGCATATTTTTATATATGTTGAGGCCCTCACTGGTGCTGCCTGTATGTGTGTTGGTTGAACAGGATTTTTAAATGGCTTATTGTAACATGCCTCGAGGGGAGTTTGCGGTTACTGCAGGGAATGAATTTAGCGCACAGATTAGAATGAAAAATGAGCAGTTCAGTCCAGCACCTGGAGGATTATATGACTCAGAACTGTATGTTTGTGTCTGCATCTGTGTGTGTGTGTAGGTGTGAAAAAAAATACTCCCTTCACCTCTTTTTTATCCTCCCACCTGCACCTGCTGTGGTCCTTTGCTGCACCGCAGCTCCATTGCAATGCAGCTGGCTTGTAGAAGTGATGAATGGACAGTGAGAGCTTTCGTGTTCCTTTTGGTTTCTCAAAGGGAGAAAATCACATTTAGTAAATTCTGGCTATTGTCCAAGCAGATGCAATAATTTTCCTTTGTATCCACTCAAAAAAGTGTCCAAACTTTTGGCTGGTAGTGTATGTTTAAATAAACAGTGTGTCCAATGCAGTTGAATGCCAAGTATCTTCTGCACTTTCCATTTCTATCTGCAGTGGATGGGAAATAAATGTAGCTGCAGATTGAAAGTGAATGGCCTTTTCACACACGGCCGTGCTTCTCATGTTAACAGCTATTCTGAGCTGGCAGAAGGAAGCGGTAGGGTTGAGCTGCTGCAGAGCCACGCTCACGTTTCCCCAGGTTCAGAGAAAGCCAGAGCCACCTCGCTTTGCAGCGGCCAGTCCAAGAAGCTGCTTTTTGAACTCTCCTGTGGGTGCATTCAGACACTCTTAGGTCCACTTTGCTCCTCACTGCCTTCCAGCTTTACTGTGGACTGGGTCTTTTTTTCACTGCACTAACACGGACAGTTAATGGCTTTCTCAGTATGACCCCTGTGTTCAGATCTGATGAAAGTCTGCATGACACGCTTGCTTGCTTTGAGAGAATCATGCTCAACTGTAAGATTCTTTACCCTAAGGTATGTACACATATTGAAATGATCTCCTGACAAATGTTTGGAGAATGGGTGGGTCTTTCAGCTGACAAAAAATTACATTCATGGTTATGATTATTTTTATAATTATTTATATAAATGCATTCATTCATTCATTAATTCATTAATTCATTAATTTTTCTAACCGCTAGGACAGGGTTCACCCTGGACACTGAGACAGTCAACCAGTCACACACACTCACACCTATGGGTAATTTAGAGTAGCTTTTTGGACAGTGGAAAGAAACCGGAGCACCTGAAGGAAACCCACAGTAACAGAGGGAGACTCCACATAGAAAGATAGAAAGATAGAAAGATAGAAAGGCCAACTGTAAGATCAAACCTCACTGTGAGGTGACAGCGCTAACCACTGCACCACATATTTTAAATGGAACTAAATTAAAAGTTACCCAAATTCCACAGTATGAAAGAACCCAAATGCAATATTTTCACATTCTTTGTTAGGAATTAATGCTTTGAGGAAAATAAAAATTGGCTACACTTCTATGTTGAATCCTTTCACCCATTCATTGTGAAATGTTTAGGTGGTGATAAAACTGACATTTTCAGTGTTATTATTTACTAAACATTGTGCAATAATAATTGACGGTTGTTTGACCAGGTTTTCACCAGTTTCCTCCCATTGTCCAAAGGCTTGTGGTTTAGGTTGACTGGCTACTCTAAATTCCACATAGGTGTGAGTGTGGGTCAGTGTTGGTTTGTCTCTTTGTTGCTTTGTCTGCTGTGCTGAGTGAACCCTGCCTTGTGCCCATAGTCAGCTGGGATCGGCTCCAGTCTCCCCACGACCCATAATTGACAAGTGGTTTGGCACATGAATTAATGAATTTATGAATTAATGATTAGTAGGGTTCTTTAAAACTACATTGAACAAAAAGACCCATTAATCTTAAATATTGTTCACAAATATAGTTAGTGAGCACTTCTCCTTTGCCAAGATAATCCATCCCACCTCACAGGTGTGGCATATCAAGATGCTGATTAGACACATGAATATTGCACAAATGGGAGCGTGCGATTGGCTGCTAAATGCAGGAATGTCTACTAGAGCTGTTGCCTGTGAAATTAATGTTTATTTCTCTACCATAAGCGTCTCCAAAGGTGTTTCAGAGAATTTGGCAGTACATCCAACTGGCTTCACAACCGCAGACCACGTGTAACCACACCAGCCCAGAACCTCCACATCCAGCATGTTCACCTTTATGATCATCTGAGACCAGCCACCCGGATCAGCAGCAACAATTGGTTTGCAGAACCAAAGAACTGACTGGTTTTTTGACCCCCCAGTAAGGACAACTGTGCACAATTTAGAGTGACCTTTTATTGTGGGCAGTCTAAGGCACATCTGTGCAATATTCATGCATATTATCAGCACCTTGATATTCACACCTGTGAGGTGGGATGTATCATCTCGGCAAAGGAGAAGTGCTCACTAACACAGATTTAGATTTCTGAACAATATTTCAGAGAAATGGGTCTTTTGTGTTTGTAGAAATGTTTCAGATCTACAGATCTTAGCTCAGGCAAAATGGGAGCAAAACTGAAAGTGTTGTTTTGTTCAGTGTATTGTAATGGTTCAGTTTATAACATTTTAAAGCTAATATTTGTAACATTTTATTGTATGGGTTTAAATGAGCATAATGAATGTGTCCTGGTTGCGGAGGGTCAGCTTTTGATTCCTCTTGTGTATGTGCTGTGTTAAAAGTGGCCGGTGGCCAGAGCAAAGTGAAATGGCGCAGCCAATTCTCTATTCTGTCTGAAGTGTTTATGCAGGCTCTCTGCGGAGAGGCACAGCGCAGCAGGATGAAACACAGGAGGCGAGCTGCTGTCAGAGCTCTGGCTGTACTGGAGCGTCTCTTCTGAGCTTGTAGCCCATTTGCTCCACAGCTTTCATCTGAGACTCACGTGCAAGCTTTACCCAGGGCTGTTAGGAAACAGTGGTGCTGCTGATAGTGCTCTGCTGTCAGTGGACTGTGTTCTGGAAAAGGAAAGGCTATCAGGGAGTTTATGCTACATTATAAGAAAGGGGGCTCTGTAGAATGCAATGCAGCGAAGGGACGTAGGGGTGTTACGATACTCATATTAGTATTCATTTTATTATTCATAGCCATTATATGCTTCATGCTGTGAATTAAATATAGTGGGATTTTGTGCTATAAAACTATTTGTACTATCAGATATACACTAAAATATCTGCCTGATATCTGAAACAAAGAAAACTAAATATTCAGTTTGAATATATTAAACATGTTTATGTTGGTACCATTCCATTACAGGAAGAAAAAAACACAATGGTCACTGAAATAACTGACAAAAAGAATAATGCATTACAGTTTACAGAATTAAATTCTTTTGAATTGTGGTCCAACAAAATTATTTTAAAAAACAAACTAATGAAACTGGCCTGGACGAAAATTATGGTACCCCTAACTTAATATTTTGTTGTTCAACTTTTTGAGGCAATCACTGCAATCAAGCATTTCCTTTAACTCTCAGTGATACTTCTGCACCTGTTGACAGGTATTTTGGCCCACTCTTCATGAGCAACCTGCTCCAGCTATCTCAGGTTTGAAGGAACTCTTCTCCATATACATGTTTCAGCTTCTTCCACAATTGTTCAATAGGATTTAGATCAGGGTTCAGAGAAGACCATTTCAGAGTAGAGTAATATTTTGTTCTTAGCCATTCTTTGGTGTGTTTAGCTTGTGTGTTTTGCGTCATTATCCAATTGAAGGACCCATGACCTGCGACTAAAAGCAAGCTTTCTGATATTGAGCAGCACATTTTGCTCCAGAATGACTTGATAGTCTGAAGATTTCATTGTAACTGCATAGATTCAAGACTCCCTGTGCCAGACACAGCAAAGCAGCCCCAGAACATAACTGAATCACCCCCATGTTTCACAGTAGGTACCGTGTTCTTTTCTTGCTATACTTCATTTTTAGGTCTGTGAACCTAGTGCTGATGTGACTTTGGCAAAAAGCTTCAGTTTTGTCTCATCAGTGCAAAGGACATTCTTCGAGAAGCTTTGTGGTTTGTCAATATGTATTTTGGCAAATTCTAGTCTCACATTTTTATGGTTTGCCTTCAACAGTGGTGTCCTCCTTGGCCATCTTTCATGAAGTTCCACTTTGACTTAAACAGTGATCTGACACAGATGTACCTTGTCCTTGGAGTTCACCTCTAATCTCTTTGGTTATCATTGTCATCCGTCTCTTCAATTTGTCATCAGTTTTCCTCTTGTGGCCTCATCCAGGGAGGTTGGCTACACTCCAATGGACCTTAAACTTCTGAATAATATGTGCAATGGTCATAACAGGAACAGCAAGTTGTAATCTTTACCTTTAATATGCTTGTCTATAACTTTCTTTCTAATCTCTTGAGAAAGTTCTCTCCTTTTCTGTCTGTGGTCCATGTTCAGTGTGGTACACTCCATAACACCAAACAACAAAGTGACTACTTTTCAGCCTTTAAATAGGCTAACTGATTGATTACAAGCTTGAATACACCTGTGATGCTAATTACAGGACACCCACACACACATATATATATACTGCCAAACCCTGTTAGCTTGCCTCTATTGGGCTGGGCCCTAAATTTGGCGAGAGATGTGGTGGGGAGCTATCGAAACAGATTACAGGGGGTAGTGGTTACGGTGCTGGCTCTCTTTTTTTGTGGTGTTTGTCTGTCATATACGTTAGTAGAATGCAGTTGAATCCCTAATTAATGCTTTACGGTAATGCGGGACTGCAACAAGAGAGATTCGTGTTAGCTATATGCATGCTACTCATTCGTACATCTTGCCAGCTGTTCAATAAAGCCTCTGCATTATCGTTACATGCATGAGTTAATCGAGAATGAGTTAATAATGACAAAGCAGAGGAGTTTCCTATGTTGTTTGATGGTCAAGACACGAAGCAGACCCAGGATGCATTAGTGATTGGTCTATCATACGTTAGTGTCACCCACCCACCAGCAGCAGCAGCAGCAGCAGCAGCCAACATATAGGTAGAATTAGCACGAATGACCGTGTTCTAGTCTACGGCGCTAACATGGACCCAAGTTTGGCGAGCTATAAATGGATAAATGCATACATCTGACACTTGCATGTTGTGGCAAGGGTGAGAGGCAAGGTTGGTGGCTTAATGAGGTAAATAACGTGGAAGGAAATCTGTCCTGCAGCATTTCATGGCAAGTGGCGAGTTTGGCGAGATAACGGGGGGCAGCTAGGCGGTAAAGAATATAACTTCTGTTATGTTTATTAATTATTTTTTGTATTGAATAAGGATTAGCTGCACTGTAAATAGACCTGTGTGAAAAGTTACAGGTTCTGTGAAAAAAAAAGTTTTGTTAGCGATATAATCTGAGAAAATTATATTGTCATCTATTTGTGAGAGACATAACCAGGGGACATCTTTACATTAATCAATAAGACTCTTGAGTTTATTAAGAGGCTGAAATAAGCTTTATAGTAATCTTTGCACACAATAGGAAAAGATCATTCTAATTCCTAGAATATATTTTGGGCTATCCTGTTATTGGATGACCAGAATGATTAAGATGACCAATTAGGTGGCGTACATGTTAAAAAACAACAAGCTTATGTAAGGGTGGGGGGTCATTAGAGGTTCCAAGTCTAAAAATCTATCAATTTGTTGTAGCAATATCTTATTGTATGGTGATATGATTAAATCTGTGTGTTGTTGCACATGTAATCAGCACAAGCTTGTTGAGCATGATGCCAAACAGGTGTTTTTTTCCTCACGAACATGTGCATCATTGGTTCCTCATGACTGTTAGTGTTTGCCACTTCTCACGTCAATGTGTCATTCTTCAAGAACAGAGAGGTGCCTCTGAAAACACCCCTCACATTTCTGTCAAGGAAATGTGTGATTTTACATGCTGCTGCTGTGTGTTGATGATGATGTCCCAGAGTGTGGTCTGTACCAATGAAATCTAAGTGTGGCTCAGTTCTATGCAGGTTTTAGAATATGTGCAGGTGTGTATATGTGGATCTCACTGAGTCTTAATCACCTGTGTAGATCGGAGTGGGGGCTGACTCATCTTGTGCTGATTATGCTGCTGGTGGCGCAGAAATCAGACATTTTTAACAGTATAGGAGCGGCTCCCCTCAGGACCAGCGTTGTGTAACAGTGTCTTAGAGGATAATGAGGACCCAGCTGAGGCATAATCCTGACACCTGCGCTTCTCCATTTGTTTCGGTGAAGCAGCGTGTGCTGAATTAGACCCAGTGTTCTCTATGCGTCACACTAATAGGGTAGAAAATAGACTTTCAGTCGATCAATGTGGTATTGCTTGCCTTTTTCACAAAATCATAAACATGTCTCATTTTGTGAGGAATAAAATTATTCTAATACACTCTGCCAATGTGCTTCCCATTCCCGGTTGTGGATGTACACTACATTGAACATTTTAGTATTTTTCAGCTCCACAATGTGCTGCTAATGAGCTGGGAGATGTGAAAACACTCAAATGTGCTGGGAACTATGCATTCAGGACCATTGTATGACACATTAATTTAAATGGCACTTTTAATTAGTGAGTTTTCTGCTTTGAGCACAGATGTTCAGTTGTGCACACACAGTATTTCTAAAGAAATAAGAGAATGGGGCAGCTGCCTAAACCATGCAAAATGCCAAGCATCAGGTAGAGGTAGGGGGTAGAACATCTCAAAACAAGGTAAATGTAATAATATTGCATTCATCTTAACTTTGATATGGTAGAACAGAGGATAAGAACCAGTAGTTATACATTTAAATGGCTATTGAGCTTCTGAGTGGCACAACTTGTCTAAGCATTGGCACGATCATTGTGCCCAATGCAGTATTGATCCCTTGCCAACACAGCCTGCCATGGGCAGAAGTCCAACAGAACATAATTGTCCTGGCGCTCTCTGGGTAGGTAGGTTGACCCACCCTCATCCCTTAGCACAATACCAGTCACAATAGCCATCAATTGGCCCACAGCAGTTGAGCTCTCTGAAATAGATGCAGATTGAAAAGAAACTGCCAACTTCGTGTGACAAGGGAGATCTGGCTAGCAAGTTCTCAGGCATGGTTTTCTGGTAAAATGGGGTGTTTGAATGCTGTTGCCTTCCAATATGATGCATTCACTCAGGTTTGTTTATGGTTTAGTGGTTGGCAGGCCTTACATCCCAGGATGCCCTTGTGTCTGTGCTACCTTTTGGCTCTCCCCTTTAGCTATGCTGTCATAGAGAGTCTTGCTGGACCTGGATGAACTCAGACTAAAATGTACATTGTTCCTAATCACTGCTCAGCAAAACTATTATTACTACTATTATTTATTTATTTATATTCTTTGTCTGCTATTATTATCTGGTCTCGACCAGATGAGGATGGTTTCCCCTTCTGAGGCTTTGTTTCTCCCAAGGTTTCTTCCTACAGTTAAGGGAGTTTTTCCATACTTCTGTCACCGTTGGCTTGCTCATTATGGACTCAGATCTGGATTCTATAAAGTTGTATTGTGACTGTAATTTATAAAAAGTTCTATATAAATCAAATTTACTTGACTTGCCAGTGAAATTGGACATGACCAAAGCTAAATATTATAAAACTTCAAGTTCAGATTTTATTTGTCACATACACATATGCAGTGAAATGCTAGGAAATAATAGAAATTCCTGCACTGCACTAAACAAAACAATGAAATATGTTATCTTGTAATGAGAACCACTGGTCAGTATTATGCAATTACTGACAACATTATTGATGGGCAGTGGTGGCCTAGTGGTAAGAACCTTGCCCTTGTGGATGAAGGGTTGCAAGTCCTGGCCATGCATCACTTAGGTACCCTTTAGCAAGGTACTGATAAATGCCCATTGCCCATTGCCATGTTTGGATGGGTTAAATGCAGAAGGTACATTTGGTTGTGGTGCGCTTTGTATCATAGGTGTGTTCACAACGACAAATATTCACTCAGTAAAGCATATTGTGGTTTAATGTGGCAGAATTTATTATGAAAATCAGAAATAATGCCAGATTGCCAAACCTTAGATTTAAATCCATCCAGCACTAGTCTGTGAATCAGTGAACTGTTTTGAAGTAGTGGAGCTCTTTGGGGTGAGATGGAATAGAATTACTAATCCACCCATCATAATCTGACTTCACTAATGCTCGTGTGACTGAATGCAAGCAAACCCTCACAATAATGTTCCCTCAATGTATTTTTACTCCATTATCAGAGAGCTCACTTCCCTCATTGTAAGTAAAGATGCCTCTAAGGGGTTGAGTGATGCCATTGAAGAGCTATTATAGTTCCCTAAAGAACTGTGTTGAAAGTGTGAAGAACTGTTTAGCTGTAGTAAGCTTGACATAATGTAATGCAATGTAGGGTTTTTCTGAGAACCTTTGTATTATGTGGAAGTTCTTAAACTCTTTTTCATACTCATGCATCTCATTTACTAAGATGGCCTTCTAAATATTTGTTAAAAGGTTCTTTAAGGAACAAGTTATGGTCCTTTTGTGGTAGCAAGCCAAAGACTACTAGAGGTCACTTCAAATCCTTTTGCAATATCTTTCAAAGACCCCATTTGGTGGCAATCACTCTGTCAGTATGAACACTTCTGTGAAAATGACTCTGTGAAAATGTCTCTCAACTCTATGATAAACTTTATAAACCGGTCTCTAGTTTCTTAGGAGCAGTGCAGTTCTGCGGTCTCTGTTTCTGAATAGCGAAAGCTATCAGGGTGTTGTTTGAGCAAGACTGGGATTAAATTGTAAGGTTAATTAAAGTATTTACTGAAACGACTATGTTCTTGTTGTCTTATGACAGAAATGACTAGATTTAATAAATAGCAATGGGAAAGCACAAGAAAAGCACAAGCTCCAGCTTGTTGAGCATGATGTTAAGCAGGTATATTTTTGTCAGTATGATCTAGAATATCATCACTTTACTTTGTGTTTCTCTTGGCTGTCTCACTGCTCACATCAATGTGTAACCCAGGAGCACCTGCTTCCATGATGAGTATATGACAAACCCCCACCATGTTTGTGTCAAGGCAGTGCTTTCTCGGCATGACACATTTTGAGAATGTCTATAGGACTTTCACCTCCAGTGTAATGCCATTTTAGTTTAGCTTGGGCTTGAAGGTCTTTAATCAAAGAGGCAGGAGAACAGTTTGGCTCTTGCTCTTTGTGACCTCCCAAATATTCTTCTGACCTTTCAGGCGTAAATACACTGTTAAAATAAGATATATGCATTTTGGGAATATGAACACATTAATGCACTTATGTGTTTTTGTTTTGCATCTGTCAGTAGATGTACAGTACTGTGCATCTCACAAAATTGCCATTTGCTTGTCTTGGCAGTAAGTGTTTATTTGTTTAAAAAAGTCCAAACGAGCACCAAGACGTCCATAGACTTGGTATTTTAACTAATTCTGTTAACTAATATAGTTTTCTTGTTGTTTTCTTTTTACTTTATTTTTATTTACTTCAAACAATTGACTGGCAAACTCTTAATGTCAAGATTAATAGTTCTTTATTACTATTTACTTGGCTGTTTAAGACTTTTACACAGTGATTTTCATACACAGTCACATGCAATCTTTTTTATTTTCTGAATGTACGCATCCCATACTGAGACCATGCTCTTGTCCACTCCAATGCACTCCATGTTTATTTGATGAAATTTACATTAAAAGTGGTCTTTGCTAAAGTTAAAAGTTAAAAACTGAGGGTGTATCAAACAGCTGTAACAAAAGGAAATCTGTTTTGTGGTTTGTATGTTGGAAGAATGCACAAGTCTTGTAGAGATTTTAGGATTTTAAGTAAACAATTGGTGAAAGCACAGAATAAAGAAAGAAAAGAATCTGAATAGAGACAATTACTGCAGTAACGAGGATCATGGGAACTACATGTACTTTGAATACAACACAACAGAGACAAGGACTGAACCAAACAAAAGAACCAAACAAAAAAAACCAACAGGAAACACAGCACACATAAAGAGGGGCGGAGACAAGGAGATACACTTGGCATTGTAATTAAGGGGCGTGGTTAAGGAAAAACACATGACTAGGGAAAACCACAACAAGGATCACATGGTAAACAAACAAAGACCAGATTAAAGAACACAGAAAAAATGACAAGGACCAGTCTTAGGCACTTAAATAAATTCTTTAAAATTTACTTTTTCCATTAATTCAGCCAGTAAGTACCTTTCACTTGACAAGTACACCATTTAGCATTAGAATAAATGCAAACAAACAAAAAAAACCTAAAATCTGTTTTTTTTTCAAAAACTAGTTGATAATTCGTGATCTGATTAAAAAAAAGCAAAAGTTTGCATCCAGTTTTCTCCTATATGCCTCCATTTATTAGTAGATGCTGTTTGTTTTTATGTTTAATAATAACTCACAGGCTTTATATAAAAAGGGGCAGAGCAGCTGTATCTGCTGCGGAGACTCAGGTAATTTGGAGTGCAGGGTCCACTCCTGAAGACCTTCTACGACTCTGTGGTGGCATCAGCCATCTTTTACGGTGTGGTCTG
>JBBIGC010000145.1:6979411-6995470 GCA_037576955.1 Lepidarchus adonis
CACACACACACACACACACACACACACACACACACACACACACACACACACACACACACACACACACACGCATACACACGCACACACACACACACACACACACACACACACACACACAATGTGGGCTTGAGTTTGAGCACAACATACTCGAGGCTAAGGCAATGTAAGTGTTTGTCACTTAGCTGTCCTCAGGCTACAGAGCGAAGGTTTTGGTCAAATTGGACAAAAACATTCTTCTTCTGGTGCTTTAGTCCTAATTTATGGCCTATAAAGACTTCTCATTACCCAGGAGGCACACAAGAAAGACTTCACACAAGAAAGACTCTCCCAAGATCTTCGCAATCTTATCGTTGAAAGAGTTATCGAGTTTTATAAACCACTATAACTACTACATTTTTTTACTGTTGCTGCATTTCTATTTCAAATAACTGATATGGCTAAGACTATCCCAGTGATTAATGATAGAACAGCTTTAGTGTTTTTGGAGGGGTGATGATATCTCATTCTGAGAGATCACTGTGTACTGAATGTCCTGAGTCATAGTAATTTGATTAGCTAGAGCATGTGGAGGGAAAACTGTCTGGATGCTTTCTTTTCAGGTGGTTGAAAGTAACAAAGCTAAGATTTGTATATGTTGTTAGTACTTTATCTGTCAGGCTTGACTTCTTTTAGGGCTTCAAGCCTTAGTAGGTATTTTTCTTTCACTGCCTTGTTAGAAAGCAACAAACATGGGAGTTATGGACTCTAGTCACTTTAAAACAGCTAATGAAAAACATGAATATAAGAATACTATTTCTTATTGTTGACATTATCAATATGTTGAATGTTGATTATCTGTTTCAGCCATAATTATTTCTGTAGTGTTGCTAAATGAAATACTGGAAGTCTTACCCGGCTGAGAGTGAGGGTTGCTTGCTTGCAAGTCCTGCAGCGAACACGCAGTTTCCCAGGCTGAATAGCCCTGCACACCGTCTTACAGAACACAAAGAAGGTGCTGTGGACTTTGGTCTCTGTGGAAACAACCATAAACAACATGCATTAGTACCATGCATGTACATGCATCACTTGTCTATGAGGCTTTGTTGCACTAAAAGCATCTGCAGGTTTATGTAAAACTATTCCACTTAACCAGGAGGAACACATGGGTTTTGTGGAATCTTGGTTCATTTTTTGAGGTCTCCAGGTTAGTGCTACTTAGTTCTCACCCACAGTGGCAATTGTGAAGCAATGTCTGGAGGGATGAGTACAAGGACAAAATACATCAGGAAGTCCACAGATGAACTCAGACTCGGGACAAAAGAGCCCCAGATCTGTTTACTCCGGACAAAATGCAAGCAGACACCTTCACAGTGAATGATTTACTAACGGGAGGACATGTCCTGTCTGTCTACTCCAACCTTGTAGGACTCACAAACACAAACACACTAACATGCACCTGGGAGCGGCCTTCTCATTAGGACTAAAAGCTTGGGACGGAGGAAGAAGGATGCTGTACCTGACACGATTCCCAATAAATCCAGTGCAGAGGGTTTTATAAGACTGGCCCCATCTAATTTACGGTGTGAGCGGAGTCCATTATGCTAATGCTTTTAAAGGGAGGGTAGAGGAGGGTTAGATAAAGGAGAGAGCGTGATTGGGTGGAGCAGCCTGAGAGGGTGGGGTGATAGCCATAGAGGTGAGGGGCTAGAAGGACGAATGGAGGACAGCTTTTAAAAGCATCCACAACCATTGTAGAGCGTGACAGTGACTGCACTGCAAAGGAATCTACTACTTCACCACAAAAAAAGACCTGTCTACTTTCTTTCGGAAGTGCCATGTCTACAAAAAGTGGAGGCAGAAGGCTGCAAGAGCCAAGAAGCAGAGCAGGCACTGTGTACTGCAAGACAATGTTCAGACACGGTTGGTTCAGAAAATACATAGAGCAGCTAATTAGCCAGAGACTTTTCCACGGTACTGTCTGAATAGGGATGTTGCCATATGGGATCTGATCAAGAACTAAGCTTTGATTCCCATTCCCTGTCTCTGTTTTTGAAATTTTAATCTTCAGCTCAATTTTACTTTTACCTTACACAACAAACTCTGTCTCTGTAAAAGTATTATTCGTCCATAAAAATGGCTACATTTGACTGGATGACCTGACCAGAGAGTATGCACAAAATCCAACATTATAAAATAATATGTTGATTTAATTCTGCTTGGACAACTGCTAACAGTAAAATGTATACTAAACGGGGTGGAAAAAAATCTGGAGGTATGAAGAATGTACAGTGCTATGCTAGTAGTACGATGTCAGGAACTGCTCGTTTCTTTGAAGGCCTTTTAAAAGAAGAATGACAGCTTGAAGAGGTGTGTAAACCAGCCTACACCAATCCTGTTAATAATCTACTGTTGGCTGGCTTACCAGTGTTAACGCTAGCTTCAGTGGATACAAAATGTTAAGTTGATAATTTGCAGTTTTGACCATTTTCATTGTTCTGTCTGATTTTTGCATGATTTTGCTTTTGGTTGATTTTTAAACAGAGCGTCAGTAACTTTGTAAAAATGGCTTTTCACCAAGAATAAAACACTCCTCTATTGATTGCCCCTGCTGCATGCTACAAGCTTTTCAGCTTTTTTCAAATTTGGACATGTGCTTTGTAAAAAAAAAAAAAATCTTATGGAGAAATACATCCAAAATGTAACTAAAGGAGCAGACAGAATGTTCAACCCAAAAAGAGCTAAAAAAGGAAAAGAGATACTGATATTTAAAACACTAAAAGTTAAAGCATGCTGAGGTTTAAAAGGTGCTGCCGTTTAAAACACTGCTAAAGTTTAAAACTAGCCCTAGCCCATATGGTCCTTGCAGTATACCACAAAAGTGAGTACACCCCTTACATTTTTTTTTATAAAACTGAAGATATGACACTTAAAAACAATGTAAAGTAGTCATATAACAGTGTTAAGAGTTTGTGGTTGCCGCCACACACACTTGATATCATCTGAACCATGTCCTTAGTCTGCTTGTCTTCAGCAAAATGTTTGCAGGTTTTCTTGTGCATCATCTTTAGATGAGGCTTCCTTCTGAGATGATAGCCGTGCAGACCAATTGGATGGAGAGTCTGACGTCTGAGCACTGACAGGCTGATCCCCCACCCCTTCAACCTCTGCAGCAAAGCTGGCAGCTCTCGTATTTCTATTTTCAAAAGACAACATCTGGATAGAACACTGAGCATGTGCACTCAGCTTTTTTTGTTGACCACCTCTCAGTGCAGAGAGGCTTGCACTGAGTAGAACCTGTACTGTTAAACTGCTGTATGGTCTTGGACACTGTGCTGCAGCACAGTTTCAGGGTGTTGGCTTAATCGTCTTATAGTCTAGGCCATCTTTATGTAGAGCAACAATATCTTTTTAGATCTTCAGAGAGTTCTTTGACATGAGGTGCCATGTTAAACTTCCAGTGACCAGTATGAGAGTGAGGCCTCCATGGATTAGGCTAGTTTCTCCAGCACTTCCCACAGTTTGGTTGAGATCTTGGGATTTGGAGGCAAAGTAAGCACCTTATACTGGTTGTCAAGCTTCTCAAACCATTACTAAACATTTTTCGAGTGTGGCAGAGTACATTATCCTGCTGCAGCATTCACATGAATACCAGGAACCCAGTTTTCCCAGCAGAATATTGCTTAGGGCATCACACTGCTTCAGCTGGCTATCTTTCTTTCCACAGTGCATCCTGATGCTATCTCTTACCTAAGCAAGCATAGTGCACCCAACTTTCCACATGATCCAAAAGAAAATGTAAATCATCTGACAAGACCATTTGTTTTTCAGTTGTTCCATCCATCATAACCACCATCATATCATATCATATACAATAGCTCTGTGATGCATGATGGTGGCGGTATTGTGGTTTGGGTTAGCTCAGGGATTGTGCAGTTTGCAGTCATTGATTTAGCAAAGAATTCTAAAGATAATATGAGGCCATCTGTCCAAAAACTGAAGGTGGATCTTTAAACAGGGTAATACTTCCTAAGCACACTAGCAAACCTAGGCATGACTCAAATAGAAGAAAGGAGGTATTAAAATTTTGTGTGGGATTTGAAAAGAGCAAGACAACTGTCAAACACCTTCAAGTCAACTAAAAAAGGTGACTTGTCAAAAAGAAAATTCAGAAAGCACAAAAAGAAATATTCCATCAATTTATATTTTTGTTAAATAAACAATCACATGTATCTGTAGGCACTGTATCAAAGAGGGGGAAATGTTTGCTTGTACGCCAATAAAATCAGCAATTACCATGAGTCATTTTTACTGTAACTGCCAGTTTAAGGAATTTATAAGAGATTGGAAAATAAAAAATGCAAAAATATAAAAATATATTACAAATGAATAAAACCACTACACTGTTTAATACAGATCCTACACCTCTCCTTTTCAAGGACTGCCATTCATTTTAAGGAGCTCTCAGAGGTTCCAAACAGTTAATTACAAGATCCTGGACCCTGAAATCTTATGTATTTTGTATAATTTACATCACAGTTTGATGACCGGTGAATCACTTGTTAATTTTTTACACTTTTAATGCTGTCACATCAGTAAAACAACAACCAATGGCTGACCAAAGTGCTGTACAGCATATAAAAAAATATATATATAAAACAATCAATAAGAGTATCAATATGAGTACATAAAACCCAGGAGACAATAAATTAATAAAAACTTAAAAACTGAAGATACTTAGAACAGACAATATTAGATAAAAAGGGGGAAAGGGAAATTATTACATTTTCACAGTACACTGCATTGAAAGCTAGTGAAGCTGAAGCTACCTGTTTGCTGAGTGTCCTGAGTATTTGAGTAGGAGTCCTCTGTTTTTGAGTTGTCTGTTTCTAGAATGACAGCCAGGCCAGTAGATGTAGCATGTAGTCTGGAGGCACTGAGGTCCAGTTGGGTCAAACTGTTCACCCCTCTGCCCAGCCTCTGCTGCAGGACCAGCTCAGAGTGTCGCGCTGATCCGGCCGGAGGAAGCACCACATGAACAGTACTGTGCTCTGGAAGATCACAGCCCTGCCAGTGAGGGAAAACAAGGAAACTGTCAGTATTACTTAAGAAAACTGTCTGGCTTACATAATCAGGATTGCAGCCAATCCAGGCATATTTTAAAGGGCAAGGAATTTGTGATATTATACTACTGTCTGCAGTTCTACAGTAAAAACACAGAATATAAAATGTCTTTTAAATAAAGGTATGCCAAAAATCTAAACACATCAGTGCAGCGTGTCCAAAGGGTTTTCTGTGCAAGTTCAGATCAAATAGTACAAATCAAAGTATTTTTAAGTTTTAAGAATTTGCCACCACAATATCTGACCTGTTCCATTTTCAATTTCTTTTGCTTCAAAAACATATTTTCAGTTTTATACATTTCTGTATATATTCTGCTAATTTGGCTCACTGATGTCTCTACTTCTTTTCTCCTCACTGCTCGACTGAATGCAGGAGACTTGGGTAAAAGCTGAAGAGGAACTTCCCAACAGTTAAGACAGGAGAGAAAACCCCAACCACATTTAAATCTAAAGTCTGACTTTGGCTTTACTGTACCTGTATACATCTAATTCGGCTTATGAGCCAGTCGCCATCATGGGGCAAAAAATCTTCATGGTCCCTGAACACCTGTTCTCTTCTAATTCTTCCATCTTCTAACAATGCCAGCGTATCCATTATGTTATTTTACGCATGAATGTGATGGCCGTATTTATGTCAGACTGACTGTATCACACCACGTCCAAATGATCATGATAATCACGAACACCACTTATCTGTTTACATTTCAACAGCTGTGGCGCATAGATTAACAGTGTCGATCAAGATTTTAGATTATGTATTTTACTAATATATTTATTCACTTTCATAAACATGTGACTGAATAAGTGGTATTATATGTACTGTAGAGTGTATGACTTACTAGCACAAGGAATAAATATATATAGTGTACTGATGTCACTCATGTTTTGCTCCTAAATGTTCGTACGCAAGGGTCAGAGTTTGCATACATTCTGCTGTTAAGATTGTTTCTATAGATTGCAACATTAGGAAGAGGCGTACACATAGTTATTGCTTAGTTACCGCTCTGGGCGCCACTAGCTGACCCACCCCCACTGATCTAATAGACCTTCCAGGCTGGTATTCTTTAAATATCATAGAGAAATATTTTGGGCCCAAAGCATTTACTGACTTTTACACAACGAGTACTACTGACAGCTAAGAACAGGAAACTGAGGCTACAATCTCCACAGGCTCATTAAAATGAGAAAATACAACACTGAAAATGTTGCTGGTCAGCTGAGTCTCCATTTCAGCTGCAACAGTCAAAAGTTAGGGTCAGAATTCAGCAAACAACAATAAAGCATGGATCCATCCTGCCTTGTGTTCAGGCTGATGGTGGTGATATAACAGTGTGGGGGACACACTTGGGACCCCTTAGTACCAAATCAGCATTGTTTAAATGCTACAGCCTAACTTAGACCAGATCTAAATCTAATAGGGCAGCTTTACAATGTGGTGGAACTGGAGCTTCACATCATGGATGTCCCCCAGCTTTGGAATGATCTTCCAGTTCATGTTCGAGCCTCAGACACAGTTTGCTTTTTTAAGTCTAGGTTAAAAACTTACTTGTTTAGGCAGGCGTTTGGAAATTAATTCAAATTAAAACCCTATAGATGCAGGTCGCAGAGTTGGGCTTTCATGGACATGGAGAATTGGAGTGAACACCTTCATTGGACTCATCTATGGGTGGGTGTTTTTTGTTGTTGTTTCTAATGGTGGGTGGAGGGGTGGGGAGGTGCACTGGAGAAACCTAGCTCCACCCCCAAATCACAAGCACTATCAACCTAGTCTGGTCAACAGTGTGGAATCCCTCTGCTTTCTGAGCCTGCCAAAGACACTTCTACACTGCCATCATTAAGTCAATCCTTACCTTCTCCATCACCATCTGGTACGTTGCGGTGCTGCCAAAAGCAAGACAGACATCATCATATCATTTAATATACAGAGTAGGATGTGATCATATATGGTGAATATTACCATATCTATAGCAGACCATTTTGTAGTTTTTGTAATATACTACATATTTATATTATATCTGTAATATATCTATAAAGCACTTCTGGATGGATGCAAACTGCATTTCGTTGCCTTGTACCTGTGACATGTGCAATGACAATAAAGTTGTTCATTTCATTTCATTTCATTTAATCTGCCATCCCTCCTAGTTCTACATGACTTTAGGGCCCTCAGGCAAGCAGGAAAAATGGTGGATGGCCCCTCCAATCCTGGACACAGACTGCTCAAACTCCAGCAAAGAGAGTCTCACAAACTACACAACATAAAACTTCTTTCCTTCAGCAGTTGTGCTCTTCAATAAGCCCCTGAGCCCTGCTGACACATTCTCTTTTTGGTTTTAGTGGTTGATTACTATCCTTTGTGCTTTAGTCCACCATACCATACAAAATTCCTTTTAGTGACAACTTACTTTATATTAAGCTAAATTCTCATTCTGATCTCAAACTGTAAAAACAATAAAAAAAGATTGTTGTCTGTGGAGCAAACACTGGTGTAAAGAATGGTTGGAAGATCTGGTTGGCTTAACCTTTTACCTATCATGGATGCAAAACTTCCCATATTTCAGCATTCACTCAGTCTGCTTCCAGTTCTGTTTATTGAGGAGCTGATCTGAGCACCACTGCAGTTTCTGCATGAAACAGTTAAAGAGTTCACAAAGTCTCAATTGTCTACGCAAGTAGCTACATGAAGCTTTTCTTAAATTTTATCATTACAAGATCAATGTGTTCTGTTTATGCTAATAACTGTTATTAACAAAATTGAACTCAGAGTAGATGCTGCACTCGTGTAGCACTTTGACCCGTGTCATTGTTTAGATTCTTACACTTGCCCAAGTTTCCGCCTGCTATTTTATCTCACCTCTTTGACAGCTGTAAAAAAAAACCTCAATGTTAATAATTCAACCTGTCAGTGGTTTTAACATTATAGCTGAACAGTGCATGTAACAGACTTTGCATTGCTTGATTAGCATCAGTATCCACTATTTATACATTTCAAACTGACATGGCCTCATGCGCCTTGAAACCAAACCCAGCCAAAAACAGCTCCACAACTCCTGATTGTTTTTCTGGAGACAATGTTACACAGAAAGCAGATGGGTTTAAAAATGCTAAAGAAGCACAGCAGATTAACACAACATTCTCTTTGCACTTTTCAGAAGATAAAGACAAGGCTTGCCATCCTTTGTGAGCTCCTGAGAAATGGGATCTATCTCTCTAGTGTTGCAGCAGTATAGAAACCGCAAAAACTGGAAAGCTCCCTCATGCGGCTTTGCTGTCCATACTGCCATACGTTTGAGGGAAGCAAACGTCAAACATTTTGGTCTCAATTACAATGGAGGAAATTCGCAGCCACAATGCTAATCCAGCTGGCAAGCATTGCTTTAGACCACTGGGATTTCAGCAGAGAGGAATAAACATGCCAGTCACCCCAAAGCAGTAACAAAGCTGCTAGTGAAAAAGAGGACAAAAATGAAACTTTTACAATGGCAAAAATGGCATTGCCTCTCTCGGCTACTGGAAAATCATATAACATTCTTGCCTAGAAACCTGTGCAATCCCACAAACTTTGTCATGCTCATCTCTTTTGAATATTGCTTTTAAAAATCATCCACCAAATCTTGTACTTTGCCATAAAAATACTCTTTCTTCTACATATTATTACTCATCTGAAACATCTACAGCATCTCTCTCCTTGTGTCTCTTCCAGACCATTTATTTCCGCAGGACCTGTTATTTGACTTCCCACAATTTGTTTTGCTCAGGTTCATTTTCAGAGGCAAAATTTGCGATGCAAATCAACTTGCCAGTCACAAACAGGTTCTCGTTAAAAGCGAGAGGCTTATTAGAGAGCCCACGCACTCTGATAGGGGAAAAGGTCCTCGTCTGTGCAACGGTCCATACACATGTGATAATTTCTCGAAGGGAAACATTGCACTTGAATGAGGGGGGAAAAACACACACACACACACAATTAATTTGAACGGGTTCATTTTTCCCAGGCCGACAGCAAGGATAGGCTTTTAATGACATCAACTTAATGAAGACCCTCTAGCCCAGAGTGAAGAAGCCACCAAATGAGAGGCAGTTTCACAGTTTGTTTTTTTTTTGGCATAAAGGAGCACTTTAATGTACCCATAACCAACGGTCAAAATACAGGCACCAGGGCAACAGGAGCCTGATTAGAGAGCCCTATAGAAAAACGAATGATGAGAGCATGGAGATTAACATTGATTATGTGCCACATGATGGATGTTTGAAGAGTCATAGTGCGTCATTCTTAATTCCTATAATGGCAAAGCTTGGTAGATATGGGACATTATACTCGTCAATACCACTTTAGAGCTAGCACATTTTTTTTTTGCTGCATTTATAATCAGGCCTCATTGCGTCACATGACCCTTCTGACTAAACGAGTGCACTGACAACCATTACTTTACATAAATAGATATTTGACGTCTTGTAGTCGCATTAATTGTTTTTCTGACCCTGAAGAAGAACCTTCAACTGGATTCACAAAGCATCATAAAGACATTTGGAGTCTGTGTTCTAATGATGGAAAAGACATATTAAGGTTAATGATGATCATTCTTGCTAATAAAACCAATTTATAGCAAGTGACATTTTAAAATGTCAGTCCAGGCCTAAACATACAATCACACTAATATCACCACATATGGATATTGAATAAAGTGAATAAATACACTATAAATAAAACCTGAAATAGCTAAAGGAGAGGGAGTCTTATAAATGTCTATATAGCAAACCACTAAAAACATCAGTAAAATTTGCAGAGTTTTTCTCTGTCCTACCCATGGCACTCTGGAGTATTATGAGGGTACAGTGAAGCAGTTGTGCATTCATTCGGCATTCATATGACCTTTTCCAATTATGATGTGCTCTTTGGAGAGCCCGAACATCAAGTCAGTGTTTTAAAGACAGGGATGCGCTGCATTAGCAATGACTTGGATCTATGGAGCCATGCGGCGACAGAATTTAAATTTCAAGAGTGAAGAAACAATCAATGAGACTGCCATTCAGAATCATAAGCAGCCCCAGAGACTCCCTACCATTTGCCAAGGTCATCTAGGGTTAAAGCTATCTCCCTATGTATCACGCAACACAAAATATTAATCTTTGTGCTATGTAGAAGTGACTCAAAAGCGCCTGTGTAATGAATGTGGGAAGGAAACACAAACTCCACATCATTAACCCCATTCTCAACAACAATCAATCACTATGTTGCTTCCATTTGTGAAAAGAGCCTGCAACTACGCGCAGTTATGCTAATCTGTAAACTCAAAAGTCGTATTTGTTCCTGTATCTGTAGAAATTGGATTTACTGGATACATTAACACTACAGGTTCGATGTGACACAAATCTGATTTTTTTTGCTTAGGTGTGAAATAGATGTGATCTTTAAATCAGATTTGAGCCAGCAACTGAATAGTTTAGGTTCTAAAAACAATCTCATAAATTTAAAGAAAATTAACCAAGTAGGCCTCTCAGATGTGTGAATTTGATTTTTAAATCCAGGAAAAATACACAACTAATTAAACCGCTAATTTACAATAAAGTACTACAGGAAAGAAATGAATCGTCTTCCTCACTGTTCTCACAAACTCAAACATGACCCGCTAAGGCAAAAAAAGCTAATCTGAGTAGAAAAAATGGTCAGTATTGAGCAAAAAGAGCCTTTAGTCAAAATGATTTGCCATCTGAAGCCTCAATAAACATCATTAGTCATGTTTCACCATCTTCATAAAGTGAGCCACAAAATCTAGGGAAAAATTCCAACTACAGCAACTCTGTAGCAATGTCATCTGTTCAGTCAACAACAGAAAACAGGTGTCTTTGGAGAGAGGGGCCAGAGTGAGCTCGCTGAGGCAGACAGCGATGCGTAGTGAAGCTTTTCGACGTCAGCCTCACAATGCATCCCGGCAGATGGTGGGGAGAGCTCTGCTAAGAGAGGAAAAGCCTGCTAAGGCTGTGTGACTAATGTGAGCTGGGAGCTCCAAGTCAAACAAGCACAGGAAACCTGAGACACACGTGAGAACAACGACGTCAAATTCAGCCGTGCAACAAAATAACTACGTCTGGATCTCTGAAAACTTATGTGATAAAAACTTTTTTTTTATGTTTTCTGTTATTACATTATTCATCGAGTCAGAGCCGCAGACAATTCAATCACACTTTGCTATAACATTTATACAATGATTCATATTATACACTGCCTAAAAAAATGTAAGGAACGCTTTTTAATCAGAGTACACCATCAAGGCAATGAATCTGGCCAGTCGAGTAGCAGAGGGGGTTGTTAATCAGTTTCAGCTGCTTGGTTTACATGAAATTTACAACAGGTGCAACTGAGCGGTAACAAAGGGACAGCCCCCAAAACAGCGATGGAATTACAGGTGGAGGTCCCTGATATTCTTTCCCTCCTCATCTTTTCTAACTGTTTTTGCAATAGTTCTGCATTTGGCTAGGGTCAGTGGCACTGCTGGTAGTTTGAGATGATACCTGCACCCTACAGAGGTTGCACACTTAGTCCCACTCCTTCAGGACGTAAATAAATAAATAATAATATAATAATAAATAACATAAATAAATGCTGTTGCCAGAAGGTTTGCTGTGTCTCCCAGTACAGTCTCAAGAGCGTGAAGGAGATTCCAGGAGACAGGCAGTTACTCTAGAAGAACTGGACAGGGCAGAAGAATGTCCTTAACCCATCAGCAGGACCGAGATCTGCTCCTTTGTGTAACGAGGAACAGGACGAGCACTGCCAGAGCCCTACAAAATGATCTTGAGCAGGAGGCAATGTCTCTAGTGTGAATGTCTTTGACCAAACAATCAGAAAGACACTTCATGAGTGTGGACTGAGGGCCCGACATCCTCTAGTTGGCCCTGTGCTCACCACCTGGAATCATGGATTCTAACTGCCATTTGCCACAGAATACAAGAATTGGCAGGTCAACCATGGGTGGCCTGTGCCTGACCAGTTTGGTGTTGGTTCTGATTCTGTTTTCTAGCTCGGCTGCAATAGTGAAGTTCGCCAGAGTTTTATTCATAGTCTTGTTTTGCACTCAATGCTCATCCTTTAGTTTTATACCTACACCAAACAAACACTAACTTTTTTTGTTCACTCATCACTGAGGGGAGCTGCCACCTATGTGTCCTGCCTGCCTGACCCTCATCACGGTCCACCTGTACACTAGGGACTGCAGTGCTTTTCCATTACCAAAGCTTCCAGCCCATGTTGCTGACTCCTAACCATCCATCTCCATCTTGATCTAGCTGGCCTCCACTGACCATCATCAGATGTCCATCTGTTGCTTACACCTCAAACAATGGAACTCATAAACAATTATCACAACTCATCGCCTGACTGTTCACTAACTATTATCCGGAGGATCGACCAGTGGAAGATGGGTTCCCCTACTGAGCTTGGCTCATTAGGGGCTCGGGCCCGGACCTTGTAAAGCTGCTTTGTGACAACATCTGTTGTAAAATCGTTATATAAATAAAACTGAATTGAAATGAATTGAATTGATGAGTCAGTGATGGTCTGGGAAGGCATTTCCATGGAGGGAGTCACAGACAGGTTAGGCAACCACATCCCGAGTGCCATTAGGTACGGGATTCCTGTTTTTCTCCAGGTGAACGACAATGCCAGGCTTCATGTGATGAGAGTATGCAGACGGAAATAATTCATACTGCCCCCCCATTCAACAGACTGCTCCCACACTCACCTGAACTAAATCTAATAGAACATTTCTGGGACATTATGTTTCGGTCCATCCAAAGCCGCAAGGTTGCACCTCAGACTGTCTCAGTGAGGCTCGGGTCCAGTAATGGAAGGAGATTACCCAGGACACCATCCGTCATCTCATAAGGAGCATCCCCCGATGTTGTCAGTCATGCATACACATATGCAGGAGCCATAAACACATCTGCATCACCTGAAAGGTTTGGGAGCCACTTGGTTCAGCTTGAGACTCAGGCTACCTAAGGCAAATCTAAAACAATGTAGGAAATCATTCTTTAACACTGAATATTTTATTAACACTGACCTTTTATTACTAATACTATTATTATTGGTAGTAGTAGTAATTTATTTATGTTATTATATTGCCCAGAGCATGGACAGAGTGAGCAAGGCAGACACAAGGGTGCAACTGTGTTGATGCAGCATGGAGAGTGAGGACTCCTCTCAGACAGAGTCCTTGAGGCTGAATGCTGCGAGTTAACCTTGAGAACGTGCACACTTGTCTCAGCCGCTCTTACACAGCATATGGAGAGGGAGCGGGAAGAGGTTTAGACAAGCACAAACTCGAAAGTAATTGGCAACTAACAGCAGACCTATTTACGATATTATTTATGAAGAGTTTCAGTACCAAAAGTGATCAGTTCAGGCCAAAGAATAAAGAAAAGAGGGTAAAGAAACAAGTCAGACGAGAAAGAAACAAACAATTGGAAACAAGAGAAGCCCATCCAAAAAGTGAAACACTGAAAGACAGTAAAAAAAATCAGGAGAAACAATAAAGACAATGGGGAGGGAAGTGTAGTGAGACAGAATGATGGACAGAGACAAAATGGAGGTGATGCTTGAAAGAGAAAGACAAAGAGAAAGACAAAGAGAGAGAGATAGAGAGAGATAGAGAGATAGAGAGAGAGAGAGAGAGAGAGAGAGAGAGAGAGAGAGTTGGTGCTCCTCAGGGATAGGCAAGCTAATAGAGCGCATTACAGCCAGCGCTCTTCTCGTCACTACAAATGTCAGCGTGCGAGTCCCGCGGCACAGACAGATAAACAGCAGAGGCTGTCTGCGCCTACAGCCCCACACACACGCACACACTCTCCTCACACCAAGCAGACAACGTGAGCCGACTCACAACATAGACACAGACACACACACATAGAACAGAGCTAGAAATATTTGCCCAAACCTGATGAGACTTGACTGCTTACGTCAAGTACGGACGTCATTTCCCAAATATGTGCTGAGCTCCAATCATGTTCCGATTTCTAATAGTGTGATGCAGTAACGTCGAGTGACAATGGCTGTTTCAGAGTTTCAGGTCAGTTACAGTAGAAATTCTCTCAGGTATGAGGTAGAGTCAAAAAGTGACTATGGTCTCTTGAGTGGTGCAACTGTCTAAGACTTGTCTTAGCCTGTGAGTTGGATGTTGATATCAGCCACACAGTACATACTGTACATGGCTGGGAGTTCGCAATTGGTCATTTCTCTCCTCTCACTCACTCAACTGGTATACAGAATCAGCAGTTATCATTCTTCTAGCATGTTGAGCTGTCCACCAATGTGTTGGCAGCATTTTGAAAAGATGCAAAGATGCAGAGGTTCTTCATGTATCTTGGAGGAATTGGGTGCTGTGTTTATTAGACATCATTAAACTGGGTACAAAAACTACTGAAACTACTGTATATCTTCTAATAATAGCCCTTCTCTTATTGATGCCCGTTTCCAATAACCGATTTGAAGAGATGTCTTGACAAATAGATGACGGTCCCCCCCAATTATATGAGTGTAACGTGTGTAATTACTCATTTCTGCTGCGATATCTGAGGGTTCTTGATGGACATTAAGCGACTCTGTTTAAACTTATCGCTGCATTCGGTGTTAAACCACTCCCACAATAACAGCAGCATCACAGACAAGTATCACCGCCGAACAGACAGAGGGATGATTTTAGTCATGATGTTTTATCTTCTGTCAAAATAAATGTGAAGAAGCTGCATGACGTTTGGTGGCTGTAAATACCATCACCATTCTGTCTGTGAGGAGAATAATTGCCCGTCTCCAACAAACTCCTGTCTCTATTAAACGCTGGGCTGTCCAAATAATTTTTTTAATAAACACTATGGGAAGATATAAAGTATATTCATACAACGATCTGGTACAGCCCTTCTACTGAGGTCAGATACCTATTGCTGACACATGTTTCATTGGGCACATACAGCTTGATTATCCTCAAAGGAATGGACTGGCAATAGAGCTGGATGTTGTGGAGCTTAAAATTTAAGGTGACCACACACAATGTCAAGCATTGGCTCCAACACTGAACGAGGGCCGAGGGTAACTCATGAGCCCACAGAAGCCTGGCATGTACTGCAGCATGAATGTAGAGCTGACCAGGGGGTTCATGACCAGGCCTGGGGTTGGTCCAACGGGTGTTTCAGCCCTCAGCCTCTCTATCCCAGACCAGTAGAGCCAGAATGGGTTCAGAGGGCCCCACCCCCACCTCAGCCTCTATATCCCTCTGAAACTAAACGGTAACTTTCTCAACAGTTTTGTCACGGAAGTGAGTGGGCAAATCCAAAGTTAATATTAATGTTTGGAGTAACAGAAGCCTTGAATGTCTTTTTAAGCCTAGATTAACATAGCAGTCTCCTCCTGGGTGAAGAGATTATAACAGAATCAGTAGCAGTGAGGCGAAGCACTGGCAGAACTGTGTGAGCAGGTGAACTGCGCACATGGCGCATTAAGCATCCGTTGATTACAGCATCATACTGTGAGAATCACACTACTCCAACACAAGCAGTTTGACACCAGAGTGCTTAGTACTGCTGCTACGTTAATAACCCATTAGCTCCTCTACTCGCCAACACTTGTCTCTCTCTCACACATACACACACACACACACACACACACACACACCCATACACACACACACACAAAACTACACTCTTTAATTACTGGACCTTTATCTGTGCTTCGGTAAATTCATTGCACAATGAAGCCAATGGAAATATAAATGAAAGACAGGTAAATTAATTTGGAGAGGAGAGGAGAGCTCATTAAACAAACTGAGCAAGTATACTGCATATTGATTGCTATAAGAGCAGAAGGAAAAGGTGACACTGTGATAGTTTCTGCAAGTCTCTGTGTGTGTGTGTGTGTGTGTGTGTGTGTGTGTGTGTGTGTGTGTGTGTGTGTGTGTGTGTGTGTGTG
>JBBIGC010000145.1:7004465-7016948 GCA_037576955.1 Lepidarchus adonis
GTTCCTTTCAGAAAGTAAAATTCATATATATCTATATTGTTACACATATAGTGAAATATATAACGCCTTTATTTCTTGGAATTTTAATTATTATGGCTTTCAGATAATAAAACCCAAAATTCTATGTCTCAAAAATTTACATCAAATAAGATCAATAACAAGGATATTTTAAACAGTAATGTCAGTTTTCTGAAAAGTATGTTCATTCTTTTGCACTCAATACTTGATTGCACCTCCTTTTGCATGAATTACTGCACTAACGCAGCCTGGCATGGAGGCCTTCAGGTCGTCTGCATTGTTGGGTGTGGTGTCTCATCTTGCTCTTGATTAGTTGATTTTAAATGTATTATTTACTGCAGTGACGAACAGTTTGAAAAGCAATGGAAAGCAAAGATAGATTAGTGATGATGTTCTCTCATGTAAATGGTGCTGCCGCATCCAAACTTTTTCAGCCCTTTGATACATTACATTACATCCTAGTACCAAATTTCCCCAAGGATAGGCCACCCCACATTAAAGGCTGCCCAATTCTATAAGTCTTAAAATATAAGTCTTAAAATTAATAAAGTTTTTATTGCAGAAGCATACTTTCCCACTGAAAATGTAATAATTGTAGAACAGGCGATTTTATGAAAATAATTATTTTTTATTAATTATTTTATTATTATTTTTTATTATTAAATTCACTTGAGTTGAAGGTTACATCTTTGTACAATTTTCAGTGTGAGAGTATGCTTCTGCAATAAAAAAATATTTTAAGGCTTTTAACACATCTTAACCAGGGGTGCCAATAATAATGGAAGGCACTGTATAAACATATATGCGATTCTCTGGTGATGCTCTTCCAAGTCTTGAGTGCTACCACCTTGGGCATTGTCCCTTTCTCCTTCAGCATATGGAAGACATGCTCAATTACATTTAAATCTAGTGACTGCTTTGGCCATTTAAGAATTTTACATTTTTTAACTTTGAAAATCTCCCATCTTGTCTAATCAGTATGATTATGGTCATTATTTATTGAAGGATCAAGTGCCATCCAATGAGTTTGGAAGAATTTACTGAAACTTGAGCAGATATTTCTGTCCACCTCAGAATTCATTGTGCAACTACAATTAGGAGTTGCATCATCATCAATGAAGAGAAGGGTTCCACCATGTCGCATTATGTGCACCACCATGTTTAACGCATAAGCTGGTATGCCTTTGAGTTTCCCTGATGTCTCTAATGTTTCTTATCCCAAACATTATGTCGCCCTTAAATGATATAAGGGCATAAAGTGTGATATAAAAAGTGTTGTAATTTCTATGGGGTGAAAAAAATTATGCAACTTTAAGTTAAAGTCTGAAATGTGCACTTTAATCAGGTCTAAATTGTTTGCTTTAAAATTTAACACTGAGGGCTAGTGTATATCTTAATGGGTCTATAATGCTTTTAATGTATATTGTACAAAACTCTTCACATTTCCTGCATTTTGGAACAAAATGCTTCACATATGGAATCTTCACCCACATCCTGACACTGCATAATATAAAGCACATAATGCTCTTCTCACAGGTGTGAAAGTACACTGGTGCATTTCTGTTCCTGGAGTATATACCACTGGTCTGTTCAAATCAGCAAGAAAATGCAGTCCATTCAGCAGCCCTGGAACAGCAAGCAGAAAAGAAATAAATATCTTCAACATACTCTGCATAGAATGAAATGTGCGTTATTTACAGATAACATCCCATGACAGTAATTCCGAAAGAGCAGCGAGAGAAAAGGGAAAGACGAGGCGGTGCACTGTCAATCAAAAGAGGGGGGTGGCAGGGTATCATGGCAAGCCAATGATTTGTGTCGGACCGGAGTGGCAGACGGCCAGATCAATCTAGACCGCACACAGGCAGTAATATGAAGACAGATTGGCTTAATTCTCTGCTGCAGCATCGGAGAGAAATTGGGTCTGGGGACTCTTTAAGGCTGGAGCCAGACAGAGTGGAGGAAGAGTGAGAGAGAAAGATATAGGCAGAGTGGCTTATAAAGAATAAGCAAAAGGAGGAGAGTTAGCAAAGAAGAAAGAGAGAACAAGAGCACGAAAGAGAAGCTAAATGTGTTGATGGAGCTTTTCACTGTAACTTTTAAATGAAAATGAGAAGGTGACCTTGGGCTAGCGTTACATTAATGCTCAAAAAAAAAAAAGAAATAACAGCGAGGATGCTTTCAGAACATTGGCTGACATTGCAGGCCAGCATCCCCGGTGCCCACGCCATTCCTCTAGCCATTGATTAGCAATAAAACCCCTACAGCATCGCAAAAAGCATCCTAAAATACTGCCAGGTCCATAGTCTCTAATTTCCCTCCACCATAGCAATAAAAAAGATTGATACCTCAATTTCAGAACTCAGTATGAGCAATTAGAAGAGCAAATACTTTGACAAGGCCCTACCACCTTGCCTACATCTTTTAAGCTTTAGGATTGGATATGTAGGACAAGTCAAATTATGCGTTTTCGAGCCAAACACAACAGGCGCCAATCCCATCAATGCATAATGATGAAGGAAAGAAAAGACAGGCCTTGCCGGATCTTCATCCAGTGGAGGATTATCCAGCAGATCAATGGCCAAATTGATTCAGCAGAGCACAGTTCATCAAGGTTGACCAGGCCGTCGCAATGTGAGAAAATATTTTCCCTCATGTCTATCCATTCTTATTAATCCCATGCAAGAGGTCTCTATCTCAAGAAAGGCCACAGGGAACACAGAACAAGTCCACAAGCATTTGTAGAGGAAAAAAGAAGCAGATGAAAGGAGAGAGGATGAAAAGAAAGCAGGGAGCAGGAGCAGTGATGTATGTTATCAACTGCAAGGTGTGTTATTGAAAAATAGGGCAGTAAATAGATAGCTGGGAAAGAGATGGAGACAGGTAGGACCGGAGTTACAGAAAAAGCCGCCAGCAATGCATTATTCTTGCATGCTTCAGGCAGAATCAAAGCTATCACAGTTTCTGCTACAAAGAGCACTGCTTGAATATGGAATGGAGTCGGAACACCATGTAGTGTTGAAGCTGCTTCATATATTCCACTTGAGCCTTGCGTGCTGGACTTGGACTCAGCTGGAACTTCAGCCTCAGTCATGCAGCGCTGTATTGTCTTCCACAGTGCAGGTTAACCATTTCCGATTCCCACTGACGTCCAGCCTACACTGACTCCTCATTGTATCAGGTTAAATGAGATCTGTTTCATTTAGCTAGTAAACTGACAGACAGACCAAATGCTGCTAATGGTTTTGGATTGGAGTATTTTCCTGTGTGTTGCAGGTTCATCAGAGGCCCAGATTGGGCATGGAGGCAGTTCATTAACAATGCTAATTAAGCATCAAGCTGGTGGCTTGTGGCCTTGAGCCCAGCCCACCTGAGAGCAGTAATGGAGCAGGACATGCATACATGGCTGGCCACAATCCACCACTTCCCTATAGCTCAAGCTCCTAAAGATTGGAAAGAGAATGAGTGAGAAAAAGAAAGAAAGAGCTTATCGTAGGATTGTCAGGTTATTTGCAATAAAATATATTTGCCAATCAAAATTAAAAGCAATTTTCCCACTTCGCCTATAAAACTATAAAATAATAGTGACAATGTTTTGTCATGACTGTGGTTAAGCAATGTTACAATGTTATAGAAGTTCAAGTACATGATTAGCAGCAATCACATTTTTTTGAAGACCCTCTTCAAAAACGTAACAGTCAACATTAATATTAATAAAGTAATAAAGAAATTGTCAAATAACTAAGAGAAATTAAAACAATTATTATAAAATAACATAAGTCTTATATGAAGAAAACAGTAATATTGAACATGGCTAGTGAGTTCTTATTAAAGTGTACTGTGAAAGTGTTCAGTTCAGTAGCGTGATGGCTCGAGGTTAGAAACTATCCCTGAATCTGCTGGTGTGGGTCTGAATGCTCCTGTACCTCTTGCCAGATGACAGGATCCTGCCAAACCTCCTCAGCCATCACAGAAAGAAAAGACAGAAGCTGTCGCTGTCTTGCTGCTTAGTTGCTGACATGCTAAGTCATGTTGCCTTTGGTGTTTCTTGGTTTTCTACATTAACAGGTCATCAGATCTATTTGATCCTCAGCTAAGTCACAAGTATACACCAACAGTGTGCTTACGATAAATACACACCAACTAGTTTGCAACTGAGCAATTGAGTGATTGTAATCTCTTCAGTCAAGTGTTTTTTCAGTAGCTTCAGATAAGGAATTCTGGAACATTCTGTTTCACCTCTGGATTTCTGGAGTGAAGGGCTCTTCTGAGGTCACATTATGTTATTTCTGTTGGGTCTGGTCTCTGACCTGACCACTACAAAAGTGTTTTTCTTTTTTAAAGCCCTTCTGAAGTTGATTTACTTTGATGTTTAGGGTCATTGTCCTGCTGTAGAAGGTTCTACTAGGCTTCAGCTGGCATTCAGACATCCTGATGTTATCCTGTAGGATTCTTTAATACACTTGAGAATTCATTTTTCTCTCAATGGTGGCAAGCTGTCCAAGGCCTGAGGCTCTAAAGCAGCCCCAAATCATTCTCCGGCCTTCACCCTACTATGCTGCTGGGATGATGCTTTCATGATGGTATGCAGTGTCCTTTTTTACACCATATATAGTGTTGCATGCTCTTCCCAAACAATTCAGCCTTACTCAATGTGTCCACAACACATTTTCCCAGTAGCATTGTGGAGTCTCAATGTGCTCTTTAGCAAACTTTAGATGTACAGCAATCTATTTTCCGAAGAACAGCTTTCTTCATAAAGTCCTACCAAAGACAGCCTCAAAGTATTGTGCTTAGTGAACTGATGAACAGAGATTATGGTCAGTTTCAGTTCATTCAGATTTTCTTTATTTTGTTGAGATTTCTTCATTTGTGCCATTGGAGACATCTTGATTAGGCAAACACATCTTGGGAGATTAACCACTGGACTAAATTAGTTCAATTTATAGACTATTTGTCTAACCAAACTGATGAACATCTAAAGTCTTCAACGTTACTGTGTAACCATTTACAGCTTTATGGAAAGCAACCATACCTGATCCTAGAACTCTTTTACGTTAGGCAGGGTTCACATCAGCAGATCTGAAGAGCAAACTCAAAACGTGAGAGTCCTTTTTATAAGCCAAAGTAACTGTAATTCATCATGAAACTTGACTCGATTACCAAACTCCAGGTTTGATAGACTCCAGTTAGCTATTCTTGCAGTCGCAGTCGTTAGCCTAAGGGGTCATATACTTTATCCAACCTACACTATAAGTTTTGCATCGACATGTGCTGATCAAATGTGTTTGTTCTGTATTTGTATTTGTTTTTTATTTTTTGTTGCAATTTATTTGAGGATCTGACTTTAAGACAAATACATTAAAGCAGCATTTAACGCAGGGTTAAAATTTGATGCCACCATTTCACTGAATTCAAGCAACCCTAACCTGAGGATAATTTTATGCCCAAGTGGCATACTGGCAACCTCAAACCCACTGTACAGGAAATGCATTTCTATGTGTTGTCACTTAAAAAGTTATATCTCACTAAAGGAGCGGCATTCATTCCCCGATCTCTCAGATACACTAGATTTGCTTTCCATTTCCCACTCTTTTTCAGCCACCGCTTCACCTGCGTCCCGCCGTCCCCCTTACTGTGGATGAGGCTGCCGCTGGCGTATATTTGCATGAGAGCCTGTGTAACCAATTCCAATTTCAGGCAGAATTTGTTTTCCAGGCCCCATGCTCAGGTTTTAATTATAAAGTCAGGCATTCGGAGAAAGCGCCCAGTGCGTTTCAGGTGGATATTCATTCGCCGGTGCAACTGAACCGTGAAATTATTCGCAAGTCTAATCATTGACTAAACAATAAAACATTAATTCAGGGAAAATGGATCAAAGTGAGGTGCTCAAAGAATGGGATTGGGGTCCTTGAGGTGCAGTCAAAAAGCAGAAGGGGCATACAGAGGCATGCGCAAACGCACACGTGCACCCTGCTGGTTTTACAGGTACAGTCTATCAGGTGGATGCAGATTTCGTGCCTGTGGGAGCAATTCCAGACAATAAAAAAATGCATTTGCATAAACATTAAAATTCTGAGTAACCCTGAACACTTTAGCCCACTTATTCTCAACAAGACCTGCATTAGGAAACAGTATTCAAGCTCAGACAAGTGAAATATTCCACTATATGAGCTCATTCGTGTTTTTCTACTCCTTTCTCCACTTTTTTCTTCACTATTGATATCATTTGCTTCATCATTACAAATTCAGTCACTCCACCAAAAACACAACACCACATCCCACTTCAATGCTACTGGTGTTGCTGAATCTTTCATTAGTGCACATTAGCAGAGTCTTAAATAATATTCAAGGTCAATCACTTCACAGCTAGTCACTTGAAGACCACTGGCTATGCTTGAAGCTCTTGAAAGGCCACTTTAGAGAAAAAATTGGGGTCAGAAGCTAAAAGCTCTTAATGTTAATTGAAGTTGGGTCTCAACTGTTTATGTAATAAATTCATTGATTCCTTCATTTTCCAAACAGCTTATTCAGTTTGAGTCACGGGCAAGCTGGAGATTATCCAAGATGACTATGGGCCAGGTAGGGTACACCCTGGACAGGTGGCCAACTCATCACAGGGCAACACAGAGGCAAACAACTGTTCTCACACACACACTTACATCTACAGGCAATTTAGGGTAGCCACTCAACTGCAAGTCTTTGGACAGTGGGAGGAAACCAGAGCACCTGGAGAACACACAGGCAAACACAGGGAAAGCGTGCATACACAGAAAGGCACCCAAGGCCAACGTAGGTTTCCAACCCATGACTTTCTTGCTGTGAAGTAAGAGCACTAGACAGGAAACAAAAATGTATTAAAATGATACAATTTTCATTTCTAAAATGTCATAACTTCTAGTACAGCAAACAAATAAGGTACACAAAGTAAACATCAAAACAATTCTCCAATGTTTATTAATCTAATTTCTGTCTAATTTCTATAGCACATGATCAGTTATCAAAGAAAAGAACGGAACAATTGTTGATTCAAATAAGGGCAGTGAGTAAAGGAAACTTCTCTATACTGGGTTAATAGACTGTGTGCTACAGTATCAAATAGAATGAATAAAATGCCCTAAACACACAATGTTATTCACCAGCTTAGTCACATCATTCTCTCTCAATGCACTGAGCATGGGTTTAAGTTACCAACAAGGTAACACTTCACAAATTTTTTTCATTTTAGGTTTAAAATCAGTTAAGTGGATTAATATATATATATATTTCCCTTTAAATCTAATTTGTATCTACTTTTGTATAACAGCATCATCATGTGGACTTGTAAACCTTCCAAGGTGACCAAAGGACAAACAGTGAGATGAACAATGCCTCCTCTCTTAAGTGCTTATTCAACACTATCAGTAATTTTGACTGACAGTAATACACTCATTATCCTGCTCAATTTCAGAGAAGGTTGAAGCGTCTTCTGCTGTAATTAGGCAGTGGCACTCACCCAGGCCAGTGGAGTATCTGTCTCCTTCACTCCTTTCCTCCTCAGTTCTCTATTTATTGCAGGTCTTTTTCCCCCCATTTCCCCATTCTCCATCCATTTCTCTCATTCTCATGACAGCTAGCTTGGAGATATGAAAACTTGTGATTGACACACCAATTTCCTTTCTGCCAGTATGTGCCAAAGCCCCGATTTCTCAAGGTCTCAAACGCCCCCAGCCCCCCAGCCCCATGCCTCAGGTGAACCCAATAAACGGAAATATGACTGAAAAGACATATCAGACTTCAGACAGATAAAGAACCAAAGAAGTCATTGAATATTGATGTGTGATTAAAATGACTGACGAAATCCTTCGTTATCACCTAGCAGACAGGTAACATTTCTTTACCTCGTCCTTTTTTCTTTTTTTCCATGTGGCCGCTGGCCGCTGGTCAGAGAAAGACTTAAACAGTTCACGAGCGATTCATATGACATGACATGTACATCATGGTAGCTGGGAGAGGAACTGTGTCTTACACAAAGTCTTGTTTTCATCTCAGTGAAGATCAAATGAAGGCTGTAGTTCATGGCTTTCAATACTTTTCAGAACTTGGCCACTGCTGTGTATTGACCACTCACATAACCATGCAATACATCTACACATAATCATATTATAATAAATATCAACCTTGCCAGTCCACCTTGTAGACTCTAAAAGATTATAACTCGACTTTTCTCACACACATCTTCTGTTAGCTAACTTCCAGTCCAAATATTAAAGACCAGTGTCCTGAAAAGCTCCAATTTCTCTATTCATACGCGTCCACAGAACCTGGCAATTAGCGGGTGTGTTGAATCAGGCGTGTTTGAACAGGTTAATCCCCTAATCATGCTGGACCCTCCAGGACCAGAGCTGAATGCTCCTTTCTCTAGCCTCACATCACAAACCACAACTACTTGCTGGATATTATGCTCAGGTTTGAAATATCAACCCAACAGTGACACAAGTGTCTAAAGCAACACTGATCTGACTCTTACAAGCACAAAAGCTTCATTACCAAGGTTCAGTGCCCTTCAGAAAGGTTACTGTCCCAAACAATCTTAATTGAAAAGGAAAAAAAGCAATTTTCTAAATGTCAGTAACAACCCCTACAATCAACACATATGAAGAAATCAAACCATAGATGTCCCATAATTTGACCGAAGGAAATATCATTCAGTTCAATTCAAGGAAACATCATTCAACAGCTAGCATTTTGAATGATGGCTCAGACCCCTTTTCCTTTCCCTGTGGTGCAGGTATGTTTGAATCTGAATCTGTTCTCCTTGAAAATGTCAAAAAGCCAGCTTGCTTGGCCTGGCAAGTGATTTTCAATGCTAAACGCTGGATCCTAAATGCTATGACCTATTAGAATGCTAAGAATGGGTTAACCCAACATAATTTGCATTCTGCTGTTCCTACGTTGAGCCCTTTCCACTGATAGATGGCTTAGAATGAGGCTGATGAATTGTGTAACATCCAAAAAGGCTAATAAACAACAGTGTGGATACTCACTACACTCTATACTGCCTTTACCTACTTTTGATACTTAGACCATGGCGCTTGCATATAAAGTATTCAAAAGTTCTTTCCATTAAAAAAAATCCAGTGAATAACGTTAAATACCACAAAGAAAAAAATGATTACCAAAAATTAAAAATCATGTAAAAAAATGTAGTTTTTCTTCAAAGCAATAAGAAATTGGTTAACACTTGCCTGTAGCAATGGAAGTAAAAGCCCAATTCCAAAAACTTGGTAAAGTATGTGGTAGTAAAGGGAAACAACTGGAGGACATTTAGCAAATAATTACATTAATTGGCAACAGACCAATAACATGACTGAGTGCAAAAATCTGCAGAAGTCTTTGCATGCAAAGGACAAGGCCAAAAATTATTCTTAGCCCACAGTTTTAGAGCAACATATGTCACAATCCTGACAATGACTTTTTCTTGACATGTTTCTGCAAGACAATTACTGGAAAAACTGCATACTGCATCTATCATAACAGTATGGCTTCATAGCAGAAGAGTCCAGATGCTGCCTGGCCTGTCTGTAGTCCAAACTTTTCTCCAACTGAAAACATTTGCCACATAATGAAATGATAAATGTGACTTTAGGTTACTCACTGAACCGAACTGCTTAGAAAAATTGGGGTGTTCTAAAACTTTTGACCCATAATGTACATGAACCCTTCTCTTACCTGCATAGTGTTTTGGATTCATAACACATGCTGGGCCTTCACATAGCAACCCATTGCCTGAAAGAGGAAATGCTGACATCAGCACGTACCAGGGCTGCATACCCATACCAAGTGTCTGGTGCGGGCACAGAGTAAAACGGCCAAGACAAATGTGGATACATATTAAAGAAAATTATTCTTAGCCCACAGTCACAGGAAAGACACTTGGCTGCAGCGAACCAAAAATCAATAGCAATTTATTCTCTCCTTGGACTCCAAACACAGAAAGTAAATAATCCTGTCCCCAAGTGCTCCTATCCCAAGAGTGCACTGGTGTCGGTCTTACTCTCTCTTCACCTCTCGCTCTCTCATACTCTCTCTCTCTCTCTCTCTCTTCCCTTCACTTCATGAGCAGACCTTCCTGACCCTACTGATCACTTCCACTTTGGCCAGATATGTACTGTCACTCTGGTACTGTGCTTCAGCACACTAAAGAAACCCACAGCAAGTCAGACTGAATTGTCAGTATAATGGTCTGGACCAATATCTTTTGACTAGCTTTAGCATAGCAAGACTGTAGCTCCTAGGGGAATGTCTGCAGACCCTACTTACTCTACATTAGCAGGGACTTTACAGCATTACCACTAATCACGTCCACTGGTCTGGCTAGGTGATAAACAATCACATGTAGAATCACAATCAAATTTATGTTGATAACTTTAAATCTCTTTAAAATGATTTAATCCAAGTTAATCCCAAAAACAATTTCTACTGCACATCCATAACTTAAATAATAAAGTTATTTATACAGCTACTTACACAGATCCGTCACAAGACTAAAACTGCTGACAGGTGAAGTGAGCAGTGACTATAAGCCTGTAGTTTACTAGTTTTCCAGCAGTGTATCTCAGTTAGCAGCTGTTGAAAAACCAGGGCCAAGGCCAGGCAGCAGACAGACCAGCTAAACCGACCGCCTGCTAGAGGCTGTGGGCTGCAACCCAAGGTCCACTCTATTTAGACTGTGTCTGTTACCTGGGTTTAGAAAATAGAAAAAATCTAACATTTTGTTACAATAATTTAATCGACATTAATCTCTTTAACAAACCCCCAAACAGCACCCGTGAGCTAAAGTTAGGACGATTAAATATTAGATCACTCGCAACCAAAGCTTTTATTATAAGTAAGATAAACAGATTTGGAGATTGACATTCTATGTCTTACAGGAACCTGGGTTAAACCAGATGAGTACATCACATTAACCCCCATAGAATACAACTATATACTTAATCCCAGGTTAAGTGGCAGATGTGGAGGTGTAGCCACCATTCATAGAAAAGCCTTAGCTATTAAAGATAAAACAGTATTTTTCTTTCACATCTTTTGCAATTATCTTACTTAATGTAAACAATTTAGACACAAGCAAATCATATTAATAACCAACATTAATAGCCATCTGGGCCCTACACAAAGATTTCTAGCCAACTTAGTCATTTATTATTATTATTATTAATAATTGTTGGAGATTTTAATATCCACTATAATAATGAACAAGATCCACTTAAATCATCATTTGCATCAATTCTTGATTCTCTAGGACAGAGGAGTAAAACTCCTCCAGCCCAGTTTGGTAGGTTCCTTCCTCAAACACACTTGCTCAGCCTAGCAATTAACAGGTGAGTTGAAACAGGTGTGTCTAAGCAGGGAAATCATCAAACTGTGCAGGACACCGGCCTCCAGGACAGAAGTTCCACACCCCTGCACTAGGATTTACCCAAAATGCAATGGGTTCAACACATCACTTTAATTAAACTCTTGATTTAATTCTGACCCTGGGTGTAATTATCAATAGCATAGTCATTCTTCCCCAGTTCACAGAAATCTCTGATCATTATCTCATCATTTATCAGCTTCACCTCAAAGATTACATAGTCACATCTCACTTTAATGTCAGGCGTATGATTACATCATCCACAGCTCTTAAATTTGTTGAAAGCTTCCCAGATCTACCAATTGCACTTTGTTCTCAATCTAGACCATTACATCTGGATAATCTAACTAATTGCTTAGATAATACTCTTTGCTCTACATTTGACATCGTGGCCCCTTAAAGCAAGTGAAAATGATTCAGTGATCAAACACACACATGTAAAGAAGCTAGAATGTAAATGGAGACAGACCAAATTTGAACTATTCCACGAGGCCTGGAAAAAGACCCTCAGAGAGTACAATAAAACACCAAAACTAGCACACACTACTTACCTCTCATCTCTTATTGATTCCAATAAAAACTATTCTCATTATACATGCTCCCACTGGGATCAGTTGTTCATAAACACTAAATTAGTTACCACTGCTACGCAGATGACACGCAGCTATATTTATCCTCCCATCCAGATTATAAACTCAGACTACAGAAACTAGAGGATTGTGTGCATGAAATAAAATCTAGATCTCTCAGTTTTCTTAAATTAAACACTGGAAAACAGAAGTTCTTCTTTTAGGACCAAAAGCTGCTAGAGCTAAACTAAAAGACCTAATGTTAAACTTGGCTGAATCTTCTGCAATGCCTGTCTCCGCTGTGAGAAACCTTGGTGTCACTATAGACTCAGATTTGTCATTTGACTCATATGTGAATAATGTCACTCGAACAGCCTTTCTCCATCTTCAAAATAGAAGAAAAACCGCATATTCATACATATATTTATAATTACATATAGTATATGCATATTATTTTATATGTACTATACTTATATACACACACACATATATACACAC
>JBBIGC010000145.1:7017048-7031865 GCA_037576955.1 Lepidarchus adonis
TATAAATATCATGTACTCATATTGTAGACTGTAGATTGTATACTATTGAATATTATATTTGTTCAGTATTCTTTTCATTGTATATTTACATTGTTGTTGTTTAACTTTTTAAACATTAGCATTAGTGTCTTAGGGCGCTCTCACGACCATGACCCCCGACTAGGTCCCTTCTAGCTAGGCTGCTATCCTGCTATCCAGGATGTAGTCTGATCTAACCAGTCTGATCGATGCAAACCCAATTAGTAATTACTGAGCCAATGTAGTAAATAAAATGTAAAAGTGTAAAGAAACTTGAAAGAAATTCCACGTTATTTAAATATTCTATACTTTAATGATTTGTGTTGGAGCAATCGTTCACTTTTAGAAATATATTTTTCTGGGTGTGCATTAGCTTTAAAGATGCATATGGGAAAACACAGTGCAAATACATAGCCACATATAGCAGTGTGACTTATGACTAAACGCATGGGTAGATAGGCCTGCAGGAGTCTGACAAAAACAACTGCCTATTTCTCAGACCACATGCTGGTGTGTGATTCATCAGAACACTTGCTGGAGATCCACTGGAAACAGGCATTAGCTCCCCACACACTTTGTGAAATGGCTGTGCTTTAGAATTCTGTGGTTTCATAATTATACTCATCTGCTATCTCCAAGTGATGTGAACAGGATTAATTCTGATATGTGCCACACTGAATAACTGTACATTTTTATCAAATGAGGAATCTGTGACAGAAAGTGCTTGAACACTGAGCTAATTCTCTAAAGAAGAGCTGAATTACCAATGTGGCATCCCTGCAAAAGCTTCAGCAAGCAACCGCTCCTGTCCAACAGTGAAAAATCAGTGAAAAAGCACATTATTTTTACAAAAAAAATAAGTCCAAGTATCTTATACTCAACCCTAAAGAATGAATGAAGCCACTGCCATGAAAACGCAAGCTGGCACGGAGTTTAGTATTACCAACAACTGCATTATCCTCCAAACGGACTATACATAAACTATTGATATCTATTTTTTGTGAAATGTTTACAATACACTTGGATAAGTGATTTGCTCGGTCATGCCCTAAATACACCAACAGGCTGAGTCGATATAATATCTGGTCTTTGTGACAAGATCCTTTGGACTGATAATGTCGGCATTGCAGAGAATGTGCAGCCCTAGGCTGAAGGCAAGCTGCTCGATTCATTCTCATTTTCTCAGACAAGCGCCAGTCAGCCCTCTCAGACCAAATCCCTGTCTCGCAGGGATCAGCGAACCCCGAACTGACGCATCCGACACACTCAAAAGACACAATCAATATGTCTTCTTCAGAGCCTGCAGCTCCTAAGGCATGGATAGGTTCTTCATGCCCAGGATGGGCCCTTCCAATTAGCCCCTGATTTTTTTAGGGATATATATATAAATAGTGTGGAGGACAGAGATGTGCAGTATCTGCAGTGTAATATATAAAATGTAGCACAATTGACTGGCACTGAGTGTGTGCCAGATCAGCAATTGTTTAAAGTGTCACGATTCACATGTAATAGTTTGTAAAACTGCTAACATCACCAGTATGCCTAATTTTATATTTACCTAATAAATTAAAACTGCTAAGTTTCAACTATGTTTTTTTTTTACATTAAATTGGGCTATGTTTTATTTTAATTTTTTAAAAATACAGGTGTGTGTACAAAGGTGTGTGTAGTTAAGTGTGTAATTTATTTCAAAGTAGGCCTGAACATGCACACTGCACTTCTGTTTGTCACATTCACTTGTTGTAATGGTTTAAATAAAAAAGAAGTTTATAAGCTGTGTTATGTTTTGCGGATCTTTAGTTGAAGGGAGGGCAACGTGGCTCTTTTGATAGTAAAGGTTGCCGACCTCTGTTCTATTCTGATTAGTCTTTACCTCATTACTCACGATTCAGAATCTTTTCTATGCTATCCTGATTTTATGAATCAAAAAACATGATTGTGTTGCTAAAGGCAATTATTAAGCACACACAGCAATGAGTGGAGATGCACCATGATTAGAATTGTAGGCTGCATTTGATCACATTTTCGCTTATTAATCATCAGATATTACTGCATTTTACTGATCATTTCTAACTAACATCTTTATATTTGTATAATGCCTCAGTTACCAAACTGACTATGAAAAACAGGCCACTACCATTAGGGAAAACTGTTGCCATGAAGGAGTGTACTTGGGCTGCAGCAATATTTATGTAGGTGGTATGTGTCAAAGTGATATTCGCATGAATGCCAAGACCCAGTATCTTTTAGCAGAGCATTGCCCAGAACATTACACTGTGTCTACAGGCCTGTGTTCCTTCTATATTGCATCCTATGCCATCTATTCCCCAGGTAAGTGATGCACATGAAAATGTGACTCATCAGCTCCCTCCCTCCATGGCTCCATGGTCTAGTTCTGATGCTTAACTGCCCATTATAGGCACTTTTGGAAGTGCTGACATTGGTTAATCAGAGTACTCAAGGGTACTCTGACCAGTCTGCAGCTATGCAGCCCCACACTCAACAAGCTATTGTGTGCTGTATGTCCTGTCTTCTTTCTATCATAGCCAACGGCTTTTTCCAGATTTTGTAAAACAGAATTTTTTTATATGGTAATTGACCACACAGACTGATCTTTATTCCCCAGGAGCATTAGTGAACCCTGACGTAACTCAAGGACTCCCTCCATTTTAGCAAAGGGCAGCAGTGGTCATGAACAATAAGCTAAATAAGTTTTTAAAAATTTAAATATTAAGCAAACACAACTAATGCCCTCTCATATTATAATTAAAAATATCTGATTAGCAAAAGGTAGGCATGTTTACTTCTTGGATTTTTACTGAATGCTTACCATTTGCTGTCTATTATTTATACTACTTCAAATTAGTAGAATAAAAAAAGACATAAATAAAAGTTTTAGTTATAATTATTTAATTAATTTCTATATTCATTTTGTCTAGTGGATCATTGTCACTGAAACATAAAGAAGTTAAAAGTTACTGTTAAACTGAAACGCTTATCTAACTCCACCCAGCCCTAAACATTCCTGGATCAGGAGCAGTGGGCTGTACACCTGAGTGCAACCAGCAGACTTGCTCAAGAGCACTTCAGCGGTGGATGTGGGATGTGAGATGTTTGCATGACTCGCCCCACCCACATTTTCCCTACACATCCTGAGGATTGAAGCGGCAACTCTCTGCTGGTCTTAAGTTACGTACTAACCACCAATCATTCGGTTAACAGCCCAAAACAAATGCACCCACGCAGACCGTTCACTAAACAAGTGCAGTCTGCGTAACTTATCAGTTTCTGCTCTGTACACACAGGCTTACCAAACTCAATGCAGAAATTAAATATAGGCTCTATTTGAGTTTTGGATTAAAAAGTTTTACTCTGAATTTTAACATATAACTCAAATCATCAATAGAGATTTTTGTCAACATTTTTTATTAATATGTGTTAATGCCAAATAACTGCTTCTATTGTAAAACTCTGTGTCTATGGTGCTTTCAGTTATTTTGTTTGGTGCAGATCAATATTGTATTTTTGCTTAGTTTTCCTTTGGTCAATTTAAACAACTCTTACTTATGTGAACCTGGTTCCACTGGTGGGAATACACTTTTTTATGATGACCTATATCCAACAAAGGAATTCTGCTTCAAAGCAGATGTTTCTCTTATTCTGGCAGCAGGCTGGTGCTGTATTAGTCTACCAGTTGGCCCTAAAGCCTACATACACTCAGTTCTTCCCACACAAGCTGCCCGTAAGCAGAGGAGTAGTACATAGTAGTTCTGGCACATGGCCTGCAGTAGGTCTGTTGAACAGGTTGGTCAGCCAGCAAACTGGCATGGAGTTAAACCACTGAATCACAAATAAATGAAGTGCTGATTGTAATGGATCTCATAGACCCCAAAATGAACCAAGTATCATCTGGATTCTATACAGTAAAAAGCTACAAAAGGGGGAAATTTCTGATCAGTTGTACACAGACGTGTGTAATCTAGTCCACAGCAGTGTAAAACCAGCCAAAGTAAATGTAATAGATGTGTGGTGTGGACTTAAATGGAAAAGGTATTATAACAGCCTGAAAATAACTTGTATCAGCGTTATAGTCACTGATCCCGCTTATCACACATGGACTGGTCTCCTTTTCTCCAAGTATCGCGAGACCCAAGCTAATAAAGTCGCACTGTCCTACAGCACGTATATGGTTTAAAACTGGCATTAGGAAATGTTATTTCAGTATTAGTGTCCGGAATGATAAGCCTATAGCGTACAACGCACACATCTCAGATAATTTGTGGGCAGGTTTAAACACGTCAAGACGTGCATCACAAACGGGTATTCTTTCAGCAAGAACAAAAGGGTGACGGTGCTAAATAAATACAGCTATTTGTTTTATTCGAGTCATGACTTACCGATCATGACGTAGACGCTGAATAAAAAGAGGTAATTGTTGTCTAGGCTCAACTTTCCCACAGGGTGACTTTTGTCAACAGTTTCCACCAGCCATCGTACTGCGCATGTACGAGAGCGCGGGGGTTTATGGGAAATGAAGGCGCCACCCTGTCATACCACGAAAAATTAGTTGATTGGCATACAAATTAAAATCAAAGCTCATTTCATTCACACTTGGTTGACATTCATGCACCTCTCCGTTTGTGATATAGTGCTTAAAAGGTAACTAATGATGCAATAAATGACCGAGCGGGGTTAAAAGAGACTACATTTCCTGCAGTGCCGTTCAGCATGCGGTGTGTTGACGGAACTGTCTGCGCGGTGATCTGTGCAGCAGGCAGATGGTGTTAACGCGCGGTTTTGCGTTAAAAATTGTTGGTCGTGTGACTACATATAGTCTATCTGAGGCATTTCCAGTTTCCGGGAAAGTATGCAAGGAGTGTCGGGTATCGGGTCGGCACAGTTCGGCCATGAGGCCCCAAGGAGCGAGTGTTTACGCAGTGAAATGGCGCGGAGTGATGCTGTGGACAGTTATGTAAGACTGCAGCGTATTCCCATCCTTACAGTCGCGCTGAGAGCTTCGTGTTCATGTACATCACTGCAATGTGCATCCTGGCTCATAAAGCGAGGAGGAGTGTGTGACTGTTTGATTAACTGAAATGCATGATTTCCTATTGCAGTGGGGCAGTGTGCCACTTCTTTAACACGGGGAATGAGTGTTATTACAGTGTTTGGGCTCCTTGCTTTCACACATCTTGCTCTGTTTATTCTCTTTCTTAATAAATAAACAAAATTACCACTGTCAGCAATCTTTCTCTTTAAAGGCCTATATTCAACAGTTTTTCAGTTAAATTTTTCTTGACATTATGTCCAGGCAACAATTTCAATTTTGACATTACTCTCTCCAACATCTCTCTATCACTTAGAATTAAACTGAGCCTACATTACTAATATTTGTAAATTACCTGTATTTTCATACGTTGTATTGTGTATTTCAAAAAGCAGTTTAAGCTGAACCACCATTTGTGACTTTGATGTAATTACAGAGGACTGAACATTTGTCAGTTTAGGTGAAGTTATTTGTTTTTGTGACATCACAAAAACAATACATTCTGACAGTATGTGTGTGGTATGTGCTGGGAAGTAAGTGATGCATCATAGCTTTTTACTCTTTATAGTTTCCTTGATTTGGGCTCTTTAAGGAATTGATGGGGAAACCGTACAGTGTAATGGATTCGCTTCCACAGTCTATGTATACATCACAGTGGTCTACACTAAAATTAACAAAACTACACTGTGCACTTTAACCTGCATTTAAAAAAGAAGAATTTAAGACTATTGTCTTAAAAGAAAGAATATTGTGCATCAGTGATTTCACTTTGCAGTATCAATATTTATTTTTATGTATTGAAATCTGAAAGATTTAACACCTTCCAATAGGATTAGGTATGTCCTGAAATAGTTTGCCCTGTTTGAGTCTGTGCCTTGCAGAGATATTTGTTGTGTACACTTTAATAAATGCATGGACTTGTTAAATCTGGGGAAACGGTAAATGATGTAAACCTCATTAATATTCAAATTGAAACAGCATCAATGTAATGTTTTCTGCATCTCTTCAAATATGATGTGGCATATTACAACCTAACTTGCACCGTAAAATGATTGACTAAACACGATTCAATTTGCATATTAATGAGTAAGATGACAGATTATAATATTTGGCCCTTTTTGCATTTTCCCTTCAGGGAGCATCTGTAATTCCAGGCACTTTATTTCCCAGAAATGGCTGATAGCTTTGGAAAAAACAGATAACTTTAAGAACAATAGATCTTGATTTAATCTTTGTGTTCATCTTGCGTTCCCACTTTTGGGAGTGACATTTTTCATCCTGAGCATGGCGAATGGAATTTGTCACCAAGGCAATTCAGAAATAATTAGCCAATTTTTTTCTCCCCTTCTTGCTCTGGTTTGTCCCATGGGGATGGATATTCACGTAAAACCTGCGTTGATGTGGTGTGCTTATGGAAAATGTCAGCTTGACTTCAGTCCACCTCCTTTTGATACAACCACATCATTTAAAGCCCCTGTTATCGTTCTGCTGTCAAAAGGTTCACTTTTTAATAACTTTGATCATTGTTATTGTGTTTTCCTCTGATTATAAATGTCAGATATTCTGAGAGTGAATAAAGGGTGTAATTATGTACTCAAAAATGCTGGAAATGGTTTGTTTTGTCTCTTCAGTTGAGAGAATTTTAAAGGCTGGAATATGTAAATGAAGTATGACAACATTTCTCATTTGCTTTTTTCCAGTTTTTGTGAGCCCGTTTCTGAAAGCAGAGACCCTGGTATGAAACTGCAGTGCACCTTAAGTACAAGACGACTTACAGTGTGTTTTTTATTGCAGGGTTATCAGCTGAACATGAAGACTGAGCCCCACATGTTTAGCATCAACTCTGCAGACGAGCTTCAGTTCCTCAGGTCTCAAGTTCAGGTGCTCGAGAGAGAAAAGGCTGAGATGGCTGCGGAAAACCAGCGCCTCAAAGACCTCCTCGTCAAAGGTGAGGAGCAGCATTGTTTGTCAAATGAGTTGAGAGAGAACCAGAAGATCATATTTGGTTAAAGCTGCAGGAGGTAAGATTAAGAAGAGAATGGGCTTGAAAATTTCAGCAAGTTCAATATCCAGGTCCCTCCCTCCCTCTCTCTTTTCTTGAGCTTCACCTCTGCCTGTAAAGCCCCTCCCAGCAGAGGAGGCTACTTTTACAGGTAGTGTGGTATCTTTTTTTTCTTGACCCAATAAAAAAACATGAACTGAACACCACACAGTTGGATCTAACTTGCTGTACTGAGACCTTCTGCTTGCTATCAGTTTTTTTTTATGAGAAAATGTGTCTGGGGGCACTGTTGTTCACAATCAGTATTTGACGCTACGAGAAATCCTCCGGGTTCTGATTGGTTGTTTTCAATTGTGCATTTGGAGCACTGAGGAATCTCATGTAGTACTGTCAGAACAATTTTAGTAAATGTTTTAGTAAATAGATTGATTTAATAAAAGTTAACTACTGCAGCTTTAATGACATTGTTATGAATATTTTTTGTCTGCAAATTGCATTTACTGTCATGGTACTGATAAGAAACATTAGGGTCTTCTGGTGAAAACCAAAACAATGAAAATGTGTATGAGTTTTTGGCGCTTTGAAACTAATGTAGCTAAGCAAACTTGCATGAAACCACATCACATAATATGAATACATGTACATCTAAAAAAAATTAAGATAACATGAAAAAGTTCAATATTTCTTGACATTTTTTTCAGAAAGTGAAATTCATATATTATATAGATTAGACACATAGATTGAAATATCTCATCAAATTTTGATGATTATGGCTTATAGATAATAAAACCCAAGATTCACTGAAAATTTGAATATCACATAAGATCAATAAAAACGAAACTTTAAACAGAAATGTCAGGCTTTTGAAAAGTATGTTAATTCCTATACACTCAGTACTTGGTTGGGCCTCCTTTTGCATGAATTACTGCATCAATGCATGGAGGAGATCAGCCTGTGGCACTGCTGAGGTGGAATGGAAGCCCAGGTTGCTTTGATCTCAGACTTCAAGTCGTCTGCATTGTGGGGTCTGGTGTCTCTCATCTTCTTCTTGACAATAACACATAGATTCTCTATGGGGTTCAGGTCAGGCAAGTTTTCTGGCCAATCAAGCACAGTAACACCCTGGTCATTGAATACATTTTTGGTACCTTTGGCAGTGTGGGCAGGTGCCAAGTCCTGCTGGAAAATGAAATCAGCATTTCCATAAAGCTTGTCAACAGAAGGAAGCATGAAGTGCTCTAAGATTTTCTGGTAGATGATGCGCTGACTCTGGAATTTAGAAAACACAGTGGACCAACACCAGCAGATGATCATCACTGACTGTGGAAACTTCACACTGGACTTCAAGCAACATGGATTATGTGCCTCTCCACTCTTTCTCCAGACTCTGAGACCTTGATTTCCAAATGAAATGCAAAATTTACATTCATCTGAAAAGAGGTCTTTGGACCACTGAGCAACAATGCTTCTAGCAGTGCTTCTTCTACTTAGCCCATGTCTAGGATTCGTCTGTGTGTAGTGGCTTGTGATGCGCTGACTCCAGCCTCAGTCCACTCCTTGTGAAGCTACAACAAATTATTGAATGGATTTTGCTTGGCAATCCTCTCAAGGCTGCAGTTTGTCCCTGTAGCTGGGACAACCATCCTCTTTAGCAAAGACCCTTTTGTGGCTTACCCTACTCATGGAGGGTGTCAATGACAGCAAGTCAGCAGTCTTCCCCATGATTGTGTATCCTCCTGACCCAGACTGAGACAATTTAAAGACTCAGGAAATCTTTGCAGGTGTTTTGAGTTAATTCGCTGATTAGGGTATGACACCATGACTTTTCAACGTTTTTGCAATATTCAAATTTTCTGAGATAGTGAATGTTGGGTTTTGTTATATGAAAGCCATAATCATCGAAAAAAGAAATAAAGGCTTGACATATATTACTTTATATGTAATTAAGCTATATAATATATGTATGTCACTTTCTGAAAGAATATTGAACTTTTTCCCAATATTCTATTTTTTTATTATCTGTAGACTTGCTTATGTGGACACTGTTTTATACTGTTATCTAGAAAAATGGAAACTCAGTCCTTTTGTCTTTTTTATAGGAAACAGTGTGCCTTTTTTAGCAGTTAGTTAGATATTACTTCATTATTATTAATCATATTTTTAACGGAAAGTGTGTGTGAATTAAGTACACAGGTTTGCACAGTGTTAATTGGTGGTTATATGTTTTGCACATCAAGCATACAGTATCTGATTGCTCGTGCTAATGCGTGTATTCTAAGAAAGGCACAATATTGTTAATATTTGACAACCCCCCCACCCTTATCTTTTTTTTGCTGATCACATTCAGAGATTCCACACCTCTTGTCTACTATGTGGCAGACAATAACCAGCAATGCTGGCCAATCTAGCCACCATCAGCCTGGACCTGCGCTGTCTGAGTCCATCACTGCTGCAGTCAACAGCTACATGCCTGCACAGTACAAAGAAGAGGACCTCAACCTTCTACCATCAGTTTCTGCAGCGATAAAGAGTGTTCAGCAGGAAATGATTCTGGAATCTGGTGCCTATGGACACAAAATAGATGGCAGCCATAATGGAACTGATGGGGGCATGTTTGAGTCCATGGAAGAGATGAATGGGAATCTGTGTTCGGTTGGCATCAGACAGGATGGTCAGAATGTGTATCTAAGCTCACCATGCAGCTCTACAGATTCAGCCTCTTCCTTCAGTGAACACAGACCACTGACACAGAACAACTCACATGTAAGAAACCTCAGCTTTCTTTTCTAAATTGCTTTAAATTATGATTGTTTTATGCACCATTTAAATATAGTTACATTTTTGCATGTTTTATTAAATTGTTGCTTATGTTATGTGCTACATTTTGACTCATATATTTGATACTGAAGGCTTTACTCATTTTATGTCAATATCAAAAAGGTCGGCAACAAGAAGGTCCTGGGTTCGAGCGCTGGTTCGGCCACAGATGCCTTTCTGTGTAGAGTTTGCCAGCGTGCGTGTGTGCATCCAGGCGTATGTGTGTGATGGGTTGGCCTCCTGTCCAGGGTGTACCCTGCCTTGTGCCTATAGTCAGCTGGGATTGGCTTCAGCTTCCCCACAATCTGAAATGGATAATTGATTGAATGAATGAATGAATGAATGATTGAATAACAAAAACATGCAAAATACAAACTTATATCTTTTGTTTGTAATAATTGGATTTTAATTATTTTAAACTAATATAGAGAGAGTGTAGATAAAAATAGCCCTGATTGTGTTAACATCGTTTTAATTACAAAATTACAAAAATCTGTTATTTATCAAGGGTGGTGCCCAAATGTTTGCATAAAACTGTATGCCACAATATGTATTTTCCCACCATCTGTTACTGCAAAAATTAGCTGCAAATTATTATATCAAGGTATGAGTACAAATTATTTTTATTCAGTGTTTCTCACATCACAGTACAATACGTTCACTTATATGAGACTAATGACGCTCTCTAAAATAAAACTTTACATGTGTGACAGTGCATTTTAAGTCACAGTCTGTTCAGAAAATTATATTGTGCTTGTGATTAATCATGTTACCTAAGTTCACTCAGAAATGTCACCTTATAGAAAAAGAAAAAAGTTGTATTTTTATAAAGACATGCGGTAACCCCTCACATTTTTGTAAATATTTGATTGTATCTTTTCATGGGACAACACTGAAGATATGGCACTTTGATACAATGTAAGTCAGTGTACAGTTTGTCTAACATTGTAAATTTGCTGTCATCTCAAAATAACTCCTAATGCAACGAAAGTGAGTACACCCCTAAATGAAAATCTCCCTGGTGTCTTTGATTTGCTTGTGTTACAAGGTCTCAAGTGTGAATGTGTAGACGGTGTGTTAAATATGGTGATATCAATTTTACACTCACTCATACTGGCTCCTCATGGCAAATAATTCTCTGAGGATCTGAAAAAAAATTGTTGCTCTACATAAAGCCTGTCAGTGCTCAAACCATGTGCCGCACCCTGCATCAAATTGGTTTGCATGGCTGTTGTCCCAGAAGGAAGCCTCTTTTAAAGATGATGCACAAGAAAACCTGCAGACAGTTTGTTTGAACAAACAGACAAAGCACATGGATTACTGAAACCATACCCCATGGTCTGATGAGCCCAAGATAAACATCCTTGGTTCAGATGGTGTCAAGCATGTGTGGCGGCAGCCAGGTGAGGAGTATGAAGACAAGTGTGTCTTCCGAACAGTCAAGCATGGTGGTGGGAGTGTCGTGGTTTTGGGCTTCATGAGTCCTGCCGGTACTGGAGAGCCACATTTCATTGAGGGAACTATCAATGCCAACATGTACTGTGATATACTGAAGCAGAGCATGATCCACTCCCTTCAGAAACTGGGCTGCAGGGCAGTATTTCAGCACAATGAGACCCAAACTCAACTCCAAGATGACCACTCCCTTGCTAAAGAAACTGAGGGTAAGGAAAACCCTATTGAGCATCCTATTGGGTCATCTTCAAACAGAAGATAGAGCAGCGTAAGGTCTCTAACATCCACCAACTTTGTGATGTCGTCATGGAGGAGTGGAAGAGGATTACAGTGGCAACCTGTAAAGCATGTCCAAGAGAGTTCAGTCAGTGCTGGAAAATAATGGTGGCGCAATGTATTGACACTTTGGGCACAATTTGGACATTTTCACGTTGGCATTAATGGCTGCGTGTTGAGTTATTTTGAAGGGACAGCAAATTTACACTGTTATACAAGCTGACTGACTACTTTACATTGTATCAAAGTGTCATATCTTCAGTGTTGTCCCATGAAAATGAAAATACAATTAAATATTTACAAAAATGTGAGAGGTGTACTCACTTTTTTCAGAATTTCTAAGTTCATGCCCCAGGTTCCTGTATTAATATGCTTTAGGGAAATGCAGCCTAGTTTGTTTTTTATTATTATCATGCATGACATAGAAGCTACTATTAAATTAGTCATGGTAATGTACAGATCTGTGTATCTTTTTAATCATTTAACATTTTTAATTTGGACTGATTAATGAGTACAGGCTGATAGATAATTGCATTTTCAATGTTTATTTTTGCATCCCAGTCACATGCAGTGTAATCTAAACACTACTTCTGATTCATAATGCTTTTCTGGTGTTAGAAAAATGTCTTTTGCATGCGCACAAGCAAGTGGGTGAATGTCAGTGAAATCAGCAGTGAGCTTCTGTTAAAGGTGATGAATAATTGGATCACACTCTTTCCTCCATACGCACTTTGTCCTCTGGGCGGCGGCCTGGCCCGCGCTGCCCCGGCTCCTGCTGGGTCGTGCAGGGTGAGGACGGGTGTGAGAGGGGCTCCGCTCAATGCCCAGATCAATTTCTCCACAGGTAGAGCTGCTTCCCCTCCCTCTCTCAGCCGGGGCGAGGGCCCCACTGCAGGGCTTGCCAGGATGTGTGTTCCTGTGTCTCAGTGTGCCTCACCTTTTGTCTTCTTTCTTCCGGTCTCTTTTGTTCTTGTTTTTCTGTTTTCTTTTTTAATTTTCTTTATTTGGTTTTGTTAACCCCTCAAACTCTAAGGCTCGCTTTAGATGGTGTAACTCGCCTGCAGTTAGTTGCATCGTGAGTTGCATGCAAAATAATTTTTCAGCAATTTGACATTTACACAAAGAAATTCAAAAACAACAGTTGTGCCCAAAATATTTAATTACCGAACTACATAACCAGATTTGCAAATCATACACCTCACATCTCATTCTAACTATGTAAAGTCGCCTAACTGGGGAGTGTCACGAAATCTTCTATATGGCAACAAACATAACAGCCCAGACCTGCTGGCTAATTCTTCATGTGTTCCTGCATCATTGCTTCGCTTTTGTTTTACTACTACTACTAATAATAATAATAATAGGCATCCATAAATATCTGAGCACAGAAATATCTATTTGTCATGTCATTTTATCATCTCCCACAAAACTGTCACTTGAGAATGAGAGCAGTGAAGATTGCTCATTTTTCAGCTAAATTGAATTACCTACAGAATTGTTTATAATGTCTCAGTGCAGAAGAGTAGACAGGCTGTGCATGTAGGAGGCTGAACCACAGACAAAAACATCCAACTGAATTAAATTGTTTGTGTATTACATATCTTGCCAACACTTATAACCAGTAGCAGCTGTTTTACTACAGACAAGGTTAGTGTCGCAGTTACAGGGACATTAGTTATAATATAATATTATAAACTATTATATGATGACTAGCCAGTGTTGGCCAGTGTTTGATCATAGCATTATAGCTAATTTGTTCATCAAATTATGTTATGTTCATTTTCTGATCATATTATTGACAGAGAACATACATTTTACTGAATTTAACATGAAACAAATTGTAATATACAATGTAGCCTGTTCATTTTATATATCAAATATTTTATGTCCATTTGTGCAGTAAAATTTGCACATACAAAAAACTTTCATTTGACTGTATCTAGTCTAAGTAATAGTAACTTAAAGTAAGAAATAGTAACTCATTAATACTCCAGCTTGATTTTTCACAGCAAGCATTATGGTTTGCTCAACAGAAATCCTATAGGACCCCATACATCCTTGTCCTGGACTTTTCCCCCACTTTCATGCAAAATCATGCACACATGATTTATAGTAATTACTGGATATAAGCCATGAGATTAATCACCTAATAATAGGTAGAGATTAGGTTCACACTCTCTTCCTCTCCTCTCCTTCCTTCCCTTGTTACTCTGTCCTTCTCTCCATAGTCTTTCATTTGGTCTGCTATCTCTTACTGAAACGTTTTTAACATTTGTGATGTTTGTGTGTAGATCCGACAGGTGGAAGTGTATCCAGGTTCGGCCGTTTTCTGTGCAGAACATGCCTGGCTGGCAGCTAACATGGCACGATCGCCAACAGCTATGGTGCGAGCCCTGTTGCTAGGGGTTTTTGACATGGACACGCTTTTAAACAGCAACCTCAGAGGTGGGAGGAGCCGTAGGCCATCATACACAGATCACCATGCCCCACTCGACCCGGAAAAGCTGAATGCCATTTATAGTAAGCACATTGGCTACTTCAGTTCAGAACACATTTTATTTGTCTGTCTTTTTGCATTTTTATCTATCCTTTCATCCATCCATCCATCCATCCATTCATCTGTCTATCTGTAGTTCTTTGCAAAAGTATTGAACCTCAAAGTCATCAGATTTGTGTGAATTAGAAACAACACATAATGTCCCAGATAGTATATTTACTAAAAACAATATACCTCAAAAGAATAAATGTTTGGAAGTGATTTTTACCCATTCTTCTTGGCAGATTGTCCAAATTGGTCAATCAAAAATTGTAGAGCACTGTTTTTGGGTAGTGCCACAGATTCCTGAATGTATTATCTCTGGACCTTGATTTGGTCATAGAACATTGACCTTTCTGGGGTTTTTTTTGTTTGTTTGTTTCAGCTGTGCCCTTCAGATTATTATCCTGCTGAAAAGTAGTTTCTTATCATGCTGAAACTCTGTCCATGTTTTGCCAGAAAACACAAAAAGCCAATGATAATGAGAATAGCACTTCGCCGAAACAGTAGAGAATATGCATATCACATGGCTGGAAAAGAGTTACCAATCACGTGGCTGGAATAGTGTTACAGCTGCCAGGTTATGTTGACTATATACAGGTCCTTCTCAAAAAATTAGCATATTGTGATAAAGTTCATTATTTTCTGCAATGTACTGATAAACAT
>JBBIGC010000145.1:7031965-7044334 GCA_037576955.1 Lepidarchus adonis
AATGTTTATCAGTACATTGCAGAAAATAATGAACTTTATCACAATATGCTAATTTTTTGAGAAGGACCTGTATAACAATATTTTGACTTTTTACAGTCAGAAGCAGAGTAGCAAACTGTGTCAAAACCATGTTCCCACCATAATATGACTAATCTTTTTACCATCTGAAGCAGTGTCATCCTTTAGAACTGAAAACGTTTCCTGAATATTTCTCTCAGATGGCACTTCAGTAGCTTCTTCGTGCATCATATATGAACATCACTGTCCACTTCCCTGGCCAAGACAAAAAAAATGTCTTCTCAAAGTTTTTGATGCATCAGAATTGACTCTTTTTTTGAATAGCATTTTTTATTTGGAATTGACCAAATTATTAAATTCTCCATTCTGCATCTGTGTTCTCCTGTAATACTATTGACTGGTTAGAATTAGGATTTTGGTTTATTGCATTTATACATGTTATCTATATGAAATACAGTTTTATAATGTTCTACGGTGTCTTCTGACATAAAATGAATAATTTACACCAGGATGAACTTTATGATACCTTCATATCTCACTTTGGAGTGAAAAAGAACCTTTAAACTTGACAGAATTAGTCGTCTGAATTATATTGTGATATATACAGGTATATGCAATTTTTGTATTTTTATATTTTAAATGACAAAACACAAATATTTCTTCCCAGCTTTACTTACTTAATGCAACCTATAACATCAATCTGGAAGATAGCAAAGTTCTTATTACACTTTTAAAACCGTTTAGAAAAATAATTAAAAATCAAAAACAATACATGCTGAGATTAATGAGCTTTAATGACAACATTGATTCTATTGTGATGGCTGGCCCACACAAGGACATTCACTTTTTTTCTCACTGTGTGGTCAATTTTTAAGTGTGATTTGGGTCATTGACATTCGTCGTAAACATTCTGAGGTTTTCCTCAAGAATTTGACCGTTTTTTGCCTCATCCATTTTTGTTCTACCCTAACAAGAGCTTTAAGTTCTGTGGCAATGAGAAACACCCCCACAACAGGATGCTGCCACCTCCATGCTATACTTTGTTGTGGATGATGAGCTACATTAGATTCCTGCCAATTTGCCAATTTGGTATTGTTTTCAGCTGAACATAAGACCTTTTTCCTCTTGGCAACAGAATCACTTAAGAAGTGGCTTTTTCCTTACAACCCTCCTGAAGAAGCCACAATTGTGGAGTGTTTGTTAAATTGCTGTCACATGCACATACAGTAATGATCACCCATTGCCATAAAATCCTATAAGTGACCATTGGCCTCTTGGTAGCCTCTCTTACCAGTTTTTTTTTGCTCATCCATTCAGTATGGAGGGATGGTTGGAGGGTCTTAGTTAGCGTCTTTATTATGAACTGTACTGTGCTCCTTGGGCTTGATAAAACCCAAACCATTTTTTGTATCTATCTCCTGCCTTGTGTATGTCCATAACCCAGAGATCTTTTGAAAGTGGTTTGCTATCAGTTGCATTATCAAGCGAGGAGATGCTCCAGGAACAGCTTTTTTATATGCTTCACTAATCATACTGATTACAATTTATCACAGGTGGAAGCCAGTAACCATGGTCTGCAATGGAAATGAGTTTAGAAATATTGTTTAGGAGGCTGGTAACATTTTATCAGTCTCATTGCATTAAGTAAGTAAAGCTAAGAAGAAATTTTTGTGTGTGTTTTTTCATGTAAGGCTGTAAAGCAAAAAAATGGCAATATATCTATTCCCACTGTATCAATATTGACTATCGTGATAAGATATTTTTTCATATTGTACAGCTTTTTTCTCTCAAGTTTTAGTTTACCAGCAGACAGAACCAGATGGTCTTGCAGTATCTCCCTGTATGTTGTGCCATCTATCTGTCCTTCAGTTTTAACAAGATGCCCAGTCCCTGCTGAGCCACCCCCATACTTCCCTGATGGGATGGTGTTTGTGCAGTATTAGGTTTATGCCACATATTGCATTTGGATTTTGGCTCTATTTTTGTCTCATCTGACTAAAATACTATTCCACATTTCAGCTGGGTCACTTTGAGACTTTCTGGCAAACACCATGTTCATTTACATGGTTTTTTTTTTCTTTATTAAAATCTTGCCCCTCTCATGTACATCAGTTGTATGCAGAGCCCTTGATATAATTCACCCCCATTTTCAGCCTGGTGCACCTTTACTTCATTCTCAGTCACTGAGCTCTTTCAGAGCACCTTCAAAGTGTCTGTGGCTTTCCTCAAAAGTCCATTTCTTGCTCTGAATTTGTCTAGCCATTGCCTGGATAGTGTAATGTATTAGTCTCACAATTTTAAATAAGGAGATATTTCCTAGAAAAGGTGAGCTTTAAATGTATTTTAAATTTGTGTTAGAGCTTCCATAATACGTTAGCATATTAAATATGCAAGCTGATGTCTAATGGGGTTAAATATTTTCTAAGACATTCTATCTGTCTGTTGTTTCTGAATATCTGTCTATCTGACTGTCTGTCTAACCTGTCCAACCTATTTTGTGACATTAAAAAACATATAATAATTAATAATGATTAAGATTAACATTAGTATAATAAAATTAATAATTACGATTATTGTAAAATGTTAGGAGAAGTATTGTTCATATATGTTCTGTCTATTAGTAGTGAAATGATTCCAGTACTTACAATGAGTAATAGAAGCTTGCCTTATTTTTGATATTAAGGCTTTTATAGAATGTGCAAAACCTTTAAAAAATCAGTTTTCTTTTTTTGTATTAACACACAGACTAGAACCCTTAAAAAAGGACAAACAAGTGAAATAAAGTTAAACTGTGAAAATGCTAATTTATATGAGAGCATGCTTGAGTATAATCAGTTATTAACCCCATGATAAGTGATGTGAAACTCTACTATCCTGCTTTCAAATCTTTTATCTGTTTGGCACCATTTTAAAGGGACTGGCATACTAATCACACAAAAAGCATGAACATTTTAAATATGTACTTTTCTTATCGAAATACCTATTGCACATTTTGCTGTGATTTGTTTTGGCTGTTCGCCAACCATTTCTGCCAATGAATTATGAAAAATATCAGCATCCACCTCAGAGGTGCAGTAGATCTCTGGATGTGAATGATATGTGAGGATGGAAAAAAAGCCTCTATAGAAGTGAAATGAGGATTGAGAGGGGCGACCATCACGATGGGGGCTGTTTCCGACAGGCCCGTCCCCTCTCATTCATCATCATTTGGCGTTTTAATGGCCTGACAGCGCTGGCAGTGCTGAGAAACCAACTGTTGTCGCAGTGTCACTCTCTCTCTCTGCAGATGCCACACTGGCCCGCTTCCCATTGGCACGGAAGGGCCAGATTGGTACCGGGATCAACTCCAAGCTGTCCGAGATCCGCTTCAGATCCAGGAAAGTCAAGCGGGACAGACGTGGACGCTGATGGATTTACTGTGCATATTGAAGCAGTGTAACTCTGTTTGTGAGAAAAGTGATTTTGTTGCACCAGGGTGGCATCTGTGTATGTGGTTTTGTGTGAGACTGTGTTAGGTAAAGTTTTTGCCCATTTTCCAGGGCCTTTAAACTATTGCTGTATTGGAATGAAGGTACAACATGCAACAAAGAAACACATGGTATCACACAGCCCCCTGCCTTCATAAAAACAATGGTTCCTTTATGGTTTTTGAACGTTCAGTGACTAATTGACTAATACAGTACCTTCACATAATGTGGAGCCTTAATGAGTTTCTTCACACACTATGTTTACATAAATAAAAGACATACAGTAAATAGAAAAATGGTTCTTTTATGATATCAATTCAGCAAAACTTTTTTAAACCTTGAATTTTAAGTGCTAAAATATACCAACCCTGAAGGCATAGAGGGGTTTGCTGTTTTTAAAGCTACACACATTCCACTGCGATCTATGAATATGGAGTCCCTGATCTGCAGCCTAATTTCTCATACCTACTTCTTCTCTTTTTAATCTGCCAGTGAAAGGACTGTGTGATTTGGATGGGAGCTGCATAATATTTCTCCACTGATTGCTCTACTGCGTAGCGTCCGATGCTAGCAGGGAGTCTCAGGTGGGGGTTCCATTACCCAGCACTGGCACCTCGTCTCTTCCCCAAAGTGCTACATCAATCCCTACTCCCTCAGGGCTTCCCAGCCTCCCTGCCTGATCGCCCAACATCCCCCTCCTCCCCCAGGTTCCTCTGGCCTTCAGGGAGGGGAGACTGGAGACATTCAATTATCTGCGAAGACACAAAACGAAGTATGACAGGCTCCCCAAGAGCATGCTGTAGGCTGCATGTCAATGTCAATGGAGACGGAGGATGTGCTACTTGGCTATTAAAAGCTTAGGCCCGCTGCTTAGTTAACCTTTTTACCCCAGCAGTGTGCAGCATATGCCATATAATGCATCTGCCCATCAACTATGGGGTTCATAAAATGGCAAAAATGACACCCAGAGATAGGAAGAAGGATTTCTAAGGTTTAAGCAAGATCTGAATTTTTTGTTTGTTTGTTTTATGGCTGTCCATTTGGTGCATAACCTTCGTTTGTTCATGTCTTTGTCGTTCATTGAAACCTTGCTGATGTGTTCACTCAGTCAGGATCAAGGGTAAAGTGAGGACAGACAGATCGATGAAGCCAAAGGTGACACTAAGGCTTTGGAGGCAGATGTACCTCTCTCTGTTGTCCTGTAATGTAGTGGACAAGAGACATGGAGAGAGGCTTCCCTCAAATAAGCCATGAGATTTATTGATTTTTTTTCTGAACAAAAACAAAACACTTTCACAGTATTCAAACTCTATTCTTATTCAGTTGCTGGTTTTGTGAACTTAAAATCAGTTTTTTAGACACTGAGAACATTAATAGAAATTATGGTCCTCGGTAAAGCTGCACGAAATGGACAAAATATTATTGCACATTACTGCACATTGTATCATGACTTTTCTGGAATTTAAATGGCTTGGAAATTTTAAATATTGTTTAGGGTTTAAATGTATATTCATTTCCTATTATAAACAGTCCATGTATGGAAATCATTATTTTTTTGTGATGTCACTAAACTAATAGGTTTATATACGTCTCCTTATTTAGTCCACAGCATTTTAATACCAAACTTGTAAGGAGTGTTTAAGCTCTGTGCTTCTTTTTGACTAAACTGCAATACAAGACACCCACTCATAAAAGAGATGGTTTACATATGTCAGTCTTAGAGATACAAAAACAGCCTGTGTAATTCTAATGGATAAACAAAGACTGGAAAATGGTAATGCAAGAATAGATTATGATGAACTGAGAATTATGTTTTTGGTACGCAAATCCACACAAACATCAATGAACAATTCTACAGAAAGAAAATGTACAGGATGAGCTTTCAAAGATTCATTGATTTGCTTTTAATTGTTAAGAATTGTCCAAAATAATTTACTTTTGTTGGATTACAGGAATACCTAGATTAATCAAACACAGTACCCTTTACCTGGAGCTGTGACTGACCCACCCTGTCAAAATGATGTAAATGATTAGTAGCTCATTTGCATATTGCTTTCTTATATTGCAATAAGTTATTATGACAGCCCTAGTTACAGTATATATATTCCTCTTCCCAAGCAATCTCAAAGTTTAGTGATCTTTAAAATAAAAGTATGGTAAGAAAAAAAGCTGATTTACACAATTTTCTACTTATCCCAGATGCGATCAGACAAACAATCTACTGGAAGTCAGTAGTCATTCTTCGTCTTAACCCGCTCACTGCTATGGACATCCATTTTAGAAAACAAGGTCAATCTTGGATCAGATTACTTTGTGCTTTTTATGTGCTTTAAATTGTCACAATAACTGATTGTAGATCAGCACTCCTTCCCTGTTGTATTATAATGGCTGCCAGCAGCGTTCAGCAGGATATTTACATTTTGTTCTTTTTTTTAAGGTAAGGCCAGACTGTATGCTAAACAACATTGTTACATTAGAACTGTAGCTAGTTCTATTCCAAAGAAGTATCATTTGTATTCCAAATGTGTTGGCTGGTTGACTCTGTGTGGGATATATGGAAAACTGTAAATTCGCTTTTTGATGAACAATCTGGAACAGCATACTTAACCCAGTAGGTGAACTCATCGAAGGTTGCATTCCTGTTATCATTTCTCTTTTAAAGCTGATGAAAAAATATTTACTGTTTGACTGATTTACTGTTGACCGTGTTCTTTTTGATGATCATTGTGGACATCTCTTCTCGGTTTCTGTTCAGGGGAATAAAGGCAGAAAAGCATGCAAGAATAATTTGGACCCAGACTGTGTCTTCTGTAATGGAGAGCTCTGATGTAAATGCCACTAGAATTAAACATTCTAATATATCTCATATCTCTGTTCTCACTTCATTTTGAGTCTCATTAATGGATTAAAGATTTTGAAGGTTGAATCTGGTTGGTGGTCTAATTGCGTATTTCTTTATGAAGCCAAGTTAAGGGGATCAAATATGATAAACGATATGGAGCAATGTGATATGGATCCGTCTCTTAAATACTGATAAAAGTGCAACTTGTTTTAGATGAGGAGTAGCTTTTGAGAGGGTTCTTTCTGAGCACACTGTGGATCATAATGCATTGCACAATGGCATCGCTTATTCCAGAGGCAACCTTATGAAAGACAAAAAAACTAATGTTCCGTGCAATGTAATAGCTTTCGGATTCCTGTGAGGTGAACTGTAGGTCCTGCAGAGAATTCCTCTCATGCTCAAATACACAAATAGGTCATGGGGAGCAGTCAGAGATTGGCTCTCCATGTGGAATTTAAAATGAAGAGGAGCTTTGGCCATCCACAAGTGTGCACTTTCATTCCTACTCCCTTCTCAGTTGTAACAACCTGAGCCCAGAGTTCTCCACAAACCAACTTCAATTTCTTCTTTTTTTTTCTACACCAGCAGTGCCGTTGATTGAATACCAGGTGCTATATTGGCTAGCTTTAATCACACCCTTCCATCCACTGGCCATTCGACATCCTCTAAAATCCCACACAGATCCTATCATTTGTTCCCATCTAAAGACGTTTAACCCAGCACTTATGTCAGCCTTCGTACTTGTTGATCCCTACCTGACCTGGCTAGCTTTACCTTGACCTCTGCATACTGTCTCAAGCTGTAGCTGAAATATAGACTTTAAGAATGAGAGAAAGCAAGCCATTAAATTTAGCACCTGTATTCCAAATCTCACGTCATGTGCTTCCTTTTTGCATTTTGTCCCTCTTCCTGAGCTAGAATAGTGTCCTACCTCTTGAGGAGCTAATTTGGCCAGTAGTTAAGTTCACCAAGTTTTTTGTATATTAGTACCTACCAGCTACTAATACTGTCGAGAAAATGAGAAGAAATACCATTTTCTGTTCTAAAACCCAAATGCCATAGGTCAATAAAAAGCCTGACATTGATTAATTTTCCCTGGAAGGCCGACACATCTCTTTTCAGTCCAATTAATATCTGATCCCCCCTCCCCACTTCTTAGTCACACTCTAAGAGACACTCAGTTGGTGTGCCTTGGCTGTTGGTAGTTTTGGAGTTTTTATATGTTTCAGTTTTATTAATTCATTTCTTTTTTTGTGACAGAAGTGAAAGCCATTAAAGCCCTTCATGACAATGTGTGTGCTCCAGTGGCAGTGTATGAAATCAATATGGTTCTTCTGATGTTTTCATTTATCTGCACGAAACAAGATGTGTCCTCCGGTCAAAGGCTGGTTGGAGACTTCATCAATAACCGCAGAATGTCAGTGCAAAGGTGAAATAATAAAAAAGTAGGAAATAACGTCACTTCTCTTGAGAGACAGGACTCACACCGAGCAGTGTGCTTGTCAAACACCAGCAGTGATGACCGCTGTATTCTGTGAAAGGTTTGTTTCTAATATACGATTTGAGAAAAACACTTCCACAGTTTATAGAACTGCATTTAATTTTAGGTTCAAATGGTTTACAAACACAGACATAAAAGTAGTACATATCCTTGTGTCATTGTGGTACTGTAAATGATTAATTATACTTTCCTATTATTCTTTCTTATTATTTCTTTCTTAATTTGTAACAATCTCTGCATAGCTGTTATCTGGGCAGCTGTTTGGGTGTATTAGCTATATTTTTCTGTTTGATAAGTGTTAAGTGGAAAGCAATGTCATACAGAACCATCACTACCACAGCATTTCTCCTATCAGCAGTAATATTAACTAATAGAGGGATATGGGATCATTACATTACCCATTACATTAAATTACCCATTACATTACCGTTTCAGAGAAATCTTATCTTATAATCTTTTCTTGTTTGTGCAGCCTGGGCATGTCCAGGCATGGAATCAGGCCAGGTTGGAAGCTGTTGTGTGGAAGATGACATCCTGGGCATGCATGGGCAGGGCTGAACAAGCTGTCTCAGCACACTATAAAGGTGAAGAAAGCTTATCATCTGTATTTTGGCTGCAAAATAGCCTCACATTTGATGTGTGACATGTGCTTTCGGTCTGAAACCCTGGCTCAGAGGCACTCGAAAGATGTTCCATCATTGGTGTTCCAATGATATGGCGAGTACAGAAAGATCATATGATGGACTGTCACTTCTGTTTGACTAATGTGTCTGATTGCTCTGCCAAAAACAAGAAGTCAAATGAATATTCTAATCTGCCTTCAGCAATGAGAACTGTGCCACATGACAACAGTCTTCCAATTCTGAAACCAGATGAAGAAACTGCAATGCAATACAAAAATGTCTGTGTTTTATCAGGATATAACCAATTTGTTCTGCACAAGTCAACAGTCTCTGTTTCTGTTCTGACATTGAAGGATTGTTCTCAACCTTGGGTTGTGATCACAACCTGGAAGAGTGGCATCTCTTCATTGATTTGTCAATGTTAAGCCTGAAAGTTGTTCTGCTACACAATGGCAGCATTTATCCTTCAGAACCTGTTGGCTATGCAGCACATTAAATAAATCGTAGGAGAATATGGCACTGTTACTGAAGTGCGTCCAGTATACCAGGAACAACTAGAATATCTGTGGAGATCTTAAAATCATTGCTCTGTTACTAGGACTGTAGCTCGGCTACACAAAGTACTGTTTTTTCATCTGCGAATGGGACAGTCCTCCCAAAGAGTCACAATATTCTCAACAAAACTGACCACTCCATAAAAAGTTAGTTCCAGGACAGAAATATGTGACACACAAATTTATAAGATATTTTTGCCTCCTCTTTACATAAAACTGGAACTCATGAAGAATTCTGTGAAAGCAATGAACAAGGAAGGTGAAGGTTTTTGTTATTTAATACAGATGTTCCCAAGAATAACCAATGCCAAGATCAAAGAGGGCATTTTTGTTGGCCCCCAGATCAGACATTTTATGAGTGACAAGTAGTTTGAAGATCAAAAGTTGGGCCAGAAAAAATTGCCTGGAAATACTTCAAAAACATTGTTGACAATTGTCTGGGGATTACAGAACCCCAAACTACATTCAGCTGGTAAACCTTCTCAAAGCTTACAAGACAATGAAGTGCAACATGTCATTCAAGAGTTCCCAAAGATCTCAGTGCTGTCAGTGACAAGCATTTCACCAGGACATTGCTACAATGGAGAAACGATACCAGGACAAATGGAATCCGTCAATGCTTTCTGACTACTGTTGGACACTGCGACGTGATGCACCAGACACTGAATACAAAAGAAAATCAGGAGCAAAACACTTTTAGATCTGTTGAATTTAGTAGCTTATGCAAAACATACTAAATATGTTATTGTTAGAAAACATATAAATATTTATTTCCTGCAATAAAACCAAAACTATCTTTGTGCATACCCAGCAGGTACCTGTCACAATCAGCGAAGACTTTTCAGGAAGGAAGAAAAAAAATGTTGTGCAGTGTAACAGTCAACTGTTGATGGTGTTGAAGTGGAATACTTTTAAAAGTTGTTATTACAATTGTTTCAGAGTGTATGTCTTATGCTCAAGCCTAAATGTAATTCATTATAATAATTATGACTGTTTTATTAGTGTCAAGTACTAGATTTCAGGCATGACTTAAGGTTTTCCTCAATAGTCCAATACTGTTAAATGTAAACAGTCTGGCATTATTTTAAGAACGTTTATACAAAGTGGCACATAACTCACTGTAAAAGGCTTGCGGCAGGGGCCCAAAAGCATCAACTACCAGTAGATGGAGTAATAAGTCTGATACTTTCTGGGGTCAGAAACAAGTCACAGAACCACACCTAAAACTGTTCAAGAAAGTTTTCTAAGGTTTGAACAGTGCATTAATTACAAATTCCATTTCCAGAAAATGTTTTTTAAATGCAATTAAATCAAGAATCTATGATTAGTTGACTATTTAGCTCAGTTACTCTGATCAACTTCAATATATTTTGTTATATATAAACAAATATAGAATTTGGTTCATGAAAAGTAGGAACAATGGCTTGTTTACCACTGCATTACACTAGCTTTCCTTATAAATACATGTTTAATAGTTAAGGAAGTTAAAAGAAACATGGAAAATGGGAAGGCTGTGAATCATGGTCTCTAATGAACCTGCAATCCCCATTTCAAGAAAGGTTGGGATATTTTGTGGCAAAAACAAAAATCTGTAATGTATTAATTTCCTTGAGTCTTTAGTTAGCTAACAAAAGTACAATGTTCTGTAATAATTTTTTAATTTAATATCTTCAGCACACTTATAAAAGTTGGAACAGAGACAAATTTACTGATTCACATCACCTTCCTCACTGTACATTATTTTATGTCTGTACTGTTATGTCTCCAAGTGTAATCACTGCATAAGCAATTTCCTCCGGGGTAATAAAGTTTTTCTGATTCTGAATCCTTTAAAGTATAATTTTTTTAAATGTTTGGGAGCTGATAAAGCTAATTTTGCAAGTGGAATTTGCACTCATTCCTGCCTGATACAAGACAATTAAGATTGCTTGCTATTGTATGATTTTTCCCTTCACGATGCACCACACCTTTTCAATAGGAGACATATCTGAACTGCTGGCAGGCCAAGCAAGCCCACTCAGTCCGTGTCCATGTCGCCACACTGTTGTGAGTGTGAGTTTTTTGAAAATGGTTTTATTTATTTTTTTATATTTGACTTTTGTGTCAAATTCCATCCATTCAGTTTACCCAGCCTTGGACTGAAAAAAACATTTATCAGAATAAGATTTGTTTTATATGCAGATTTCTGGTGTTAGCTGTGTTCTCTCACTCATGATTTATTGAATTAAGCAATGACCATTTAAGAAAATCCTCCATGATTTACTTGAACAGAATCAAAGTAAACCCCTTTGCTTCTTCTGGTCTAAGAAGCTTCATATGCAAATGTTGTAGCATTAGAGCATTTGCTGCAATCATCACGTTATGCCATTCATTATTAAAATAAGGGGTCCCAGGGTTCTCCATTAATCACCGCTGCCTTGGTCTGCAGCCCGTCAGGACATCCTAATCATGTCAACATCGAATAATTAACACATGTGATGCATGCAAGCGAGCACACTGAACCGAATGAACAATAGGCCCAGCACTGATAACCCAAACAAAGACGCAGATGTGCTGAACGATGCTCCAATGCAGGATTAAGGGGTTCTCATATATGTTACAAACCATTAATAAAAGTTCCAGGTTCTACAGTGTTCCTAACCAATCCTTCGAACATACTAGGCTGGCATGTTACACTTCTGCTGTACAACTAATTGCCATTAAATGTGCGCTTGTGTTCTGTCGAAAGGTGCTAACAGGTCATCAGTTAGATTAAAACCTTCTGCATGACTTTATTTACTTATTTAACCATTCATTCATTTTCCAAATCATGTCTATTTAGGGTCACATGGAAGCTGGAACTACAGGCAGAGTACACCATCACAGAGCAACACACACTCACACCTACAGTATAGCCAATATTAAAAAGTCAGTTAAGACACAAGCACAAGGGAGGAAACCCACACAAACATGGGTAGCACTTGCAAACTCCACACAGAAACAGGGATCAAACCCAAGACCACAATGTCACTGTTTGCTTGTTTATTTGTTTATTGTTTTTATTATTATTTTGAGAAGGTGTTGAATTTGTGGGCACTTATTGAGACACATCATCGTGCAAAATTGTGACCTTGTGGATAAGAGTTGAATGCTGTTGCACTGTTTGACTATTTGAGCTGACTTGGGAATGCTATTGTTGGAAAATTAGCAATAATAATAATAATTATATATATAGTACTAATATCAGATTGTATTATATTAAAGAATAAAGTTTGAGTACACAGTTGTGCACTATCCCCAGATATGTCATTAAGAAAGAAAGAAAGAAAGAAAGAAAGAAAGAAAGAAAGAAAGAAAGAAAGAAAGAAAGAAAGAAAGAAAGAAA
>JBBIGC010000145.1:7077203-7094737 GCA_037576955.1 Lepidarchus adonis
ACACACACACACACACACACACACACACACACACACACACACACACACACACACACACACACACACAAACACACTATTGGCTTAACATGTGTTTGTGATTACTCAGGTGTGTTTATTACTTCACTAGTGCAGATACTTATTTATAGCAACCTACGCTTGCTTCTACCATTTGGAGTCTGGAGTTGTTCAACATAAGGAAACAACTCAACTGTGTGGAATATCAGTAAGAAGAAAGAATGTACTGGTGAGGTTACGCAAAGGGACTGATAGGCCAAAGAAGACCTCCATTGCTAATGACAGAAAAAGGAGGCAGGTTTGTCTTTGTCATAGTCCACTATCCGCAGCAGACTTCATTGACAAAAAATACAGAGGCTACACTGCAAGAGGCAAATCACAAAAACAGGATGGCCATGGACAGGAACCTATGGACAGACGAGACCAAGATTAGTCTGTATCAGAGTGATGGCATGAGGGATGTGTGGAAATATAGACACTGCCCAAGGCATACCAGCTCATCTGTTAAACATGGTGGTGGGAGTGTTATGACACTTATCTTCATTGATTATATAATTGCTGATAGTAGTTGCACAATGAATTCTGAGATTTATGGAAACATCTTATATGCCAAAGTAAATGCTATATAATATGAATATGAATGCTTTAAAATGTCAACAATTAATTTGTCCCAAACATTATGGTGTCCTGAAATAAAGGGGTTGCTGTGTAAAATGTGTTGTAATTTCTTCATGGTGAAACTAAAATGCATGGACATAATTAATGTGTATTTTTCCCAAACTTTAGTCTATTGTAAGTCTAATTAATAATTTATTCTAGTGCTGTGTTTGGACCTGAATGAATGGCATATGACATATATACCAGTAATAGCAGAACCAGATAAAAAATGTAAAAAAGAAACTGAAAACAGATCAGGGGACAGATGTTTTTTTTAAACATTAGAACCAAAAGCTAATGTAATTCTGATCATTCATCTTGTTTATATTAAATTAATTAGCCAAGAACCAATTAAAATTAGTTTTTTTGTCTTTAATACATTTGCAGCAAAATGCTACACAATACACACAATGCATTGCAAAATAATGAAAAAAATAAATAAGCAAGAAACTTTCAAGAACATAAATGCTTACAATACTTGCGGATCTGTAAAACCTTTAGAATCCTGCATTAATATTGTAATGGTTCTCGAGAGACAGAGCACCACTAATGCCTTTTTAACCAGTAGAAAGACTAACCTGTTACCTGTGCGCTCCCCAGAGGCTAGGATACACACAAGCATTAACCCGAGAGCGAGGCATGATGGTGGATGGCCAGACTGACCGAATTAACATTTACCATATTTGTCACATCCATGGTAAGTCTGGACATCCACCATCAGCTCGCTCACACAAGAACACACACCAACTGCTCACTGTTGCTCCTGTTCCTAAAACACACACAAAGCACAGAAAGCACAGAAAAGCACACAAACAGCACAAAACCCCATAATTTCCCCACTCATTATGCATTCCTCCCTCACAGCCAATGAGAGTCCAAAAGAGTTTGGACTCTACCAATCCTCAATCAGAGAGACTGTGTAGAAAGACCAAGACCATCATCACAAAATAACTGCTTTTAATTCTCAGTGAGGTAACAAAGGAACCCATGGTAACATCATATTAGCTTAAGTTAATGTTTATTGGTCCAGCATAAGAAAAGCACTTAACAATATAGTTGATGACAAGCCTGGAAGGAGAAAGTCACGTGGACAAGCCAATAGACTATTATAAAAAATGTTTTGTGAATAAGGAACGTTATTCTGTTTGTGTAAAATATGGATAATGATAAATGTCAGAAATGGAGGTTACATCATTCATTATATTTATTAATTTGTTTTCATACTGAAAACAAAGATTCACATTTATTTGTCAATCCCAGATATTTAATAATAGATTTGACTTAATAACTAAATGGCAAAGTATGATATTGAATCTGTCTAGCGCTACATTTTATAAAACAAAAAATGCCATTTGGGTGTGAAAATTATGTCTCAATTTTTACATGAATACCTTTGTTTTTTTTGTTTGTTTTAGCGCTCTATTTTTTTGCTTTCATTTAAAACTGATTTTATTACTTTTTGTAAGGTTTACTTTGTTACAATGTGTGCTGTTATACAGTTTTACTTGTTTGTTCATGACAAATTTTGTGAAACCACAGGTAATGAGAGTCAGAAGACCAACCATAACACATAAAAAGTGTGTGCTGTTCTGTTCTGGCCAAATCTTTTACAGTGGGGAAATTGGATGCCTAAAGGACAAAAAAAGTGCTATCTGGCATTGATTGTGGGTTCTCACATTTTTAAATCAGCTAGAATTAGCTTGATGGTGTTGTCTCAGAAACCTGTCAGGATGCAAATTTAACGCTAGCAAATTGTGCCACAATCCAAACACCCTATAGGTGCCTGAGTGTCGGGTAATGTGAGTAGAGAGTAAGAGGCTATCAGGTCTACTGAGACTCCTCTTCAGCTCAATCGGCAAAGCGATCTGACAAAACAAAGCCATTAGTGCTAATTAAAACCATTCAAAAGTACAGCTCTGCGCATTCCAATTAACAGTAAAAAGAGAAAAGTCACTCTGCAGAGACTTTGCTAATTCCGCTTGAGTGTTTAAACTTTAGCTCTGGTAAGCAGGGGGCTTGGCAAAGCGGTTGCGGAGATTTTTTTCTCCCTTTCTGAAGGCGAGACGGCTGTGGGAAGGCCCTTCATTAAGCAGCACAGGGCTAAAGAGGCCCTTCATTAGCACAGTTAGCGGCTAACGATCAAAAAGGATGGGGTTGTGCTCATCAGCAGAAATGAGGCAGCCAGGGTCTGAAGTGATGGCCCCCACAGTTAAGTGATGCAACACGACCTGGCCTTAAACCTTAGACTCCATTTTGTGAAAGTGCCATGGACTGCGTTTATCATTAATCCGTGTAGAGAAACACAATGTAGCTGTTTCATTCCTTCAACCACTACTTGATATACAGTTCTTGTCAACACTGTAGAACGGTGCATGTTAAATTACATTCATGTTCACAGTAGGTCTGATAGTTTGAGCACAAACAAAGGACAAATCAAGGAAAAAGTGCAACGACACAGAGCTTGTGTGTAAGTAGGCTTCATAAGCTTTGCAATGCTCTGTAATTTCCATGAATAAGGCAATGCAGTTGTAGAAAATGGGCATTCACTTATTGCATTAGCATTACAGTCACACATTGACACAGAATAATGCTAATCGGCAAATCCATCAATTCTTGGAGCTTTTCTATCCACAGAAAGAGGATTAGTGAACTGCAAAAGGATTATATAGTTGTGTTTCATATCTATGCACGACCACACGTTAATTGTGTTAGTTACATAGCTCCAATCATGTCCGGATAATAAAATGATGTGAATTTATTTAGGCTAATTTAAGGCCAAGCTGTTCAATTAAACAAGGACATTGAGATGCTTGGAGGATATTTTTATAGCCACTTCATAGAGGGTGTTTAGTGGTCATGAGACAGCCTTTGAATAAGATGTATAGCAATAACTGCAACTAACTGCTTGCAGTAACTGTTGATTAGTCTTGTACTTTCGACTTGTAGGAATTTTTCCCCATCCCTCCACATATAACAGCTTCAGCTCTTGGATGCTGGATGGTTTCCTCAAATTACCTCCTCAATTTCCACATTTCAATTGCATTAACATCAGGATAGTGTAGGGATAGTCTGGTAATTTACAGTGTTAGTGTGATAATGTGCCGTTCAATGATCTGAGCCATTATAACTTCTATTATGGCATACAGTTGAGGAAATAATTATTTAACCCCTCACTCATTTTGTAAGTTTGCCCACTAACAATGAAATGAACGGTTTATAATTTTAATGGTAGGTTTCATGTTAACAGTGAGAGATAGAATATCAAAAAGAAAGTCCAGAAAATCACATTATATAAAATAAATACATTAACTTGCATTTCATTGAGTGAAGTATTTAGTATTAAGTATTTGATCCACCAGCAAAAAAAGACTTAGTACTTGGTGGCAAAACCCTTGTTTTTGTTTTGCACCCTCCACAGTTATTGCTAACTCTTCTACTTATTCATAAAAAGAAAATAATTGTGGCACATGTGTTTTTGAAATATTTCTAATGGCTAGTGTGCTTCTTGTAGCCATCTACCAGTCTCTGACATCGGACATGAGGAAAGTTTGTTCCACTCCTCAATGCAGAATTCTTTAAGCTGTGAGATGTTTTAGTGGTTTCTTGCATGTATAGCCAGTGTCAAGTCACCCCACAGCATCTCAATAGGATTAAGATCAGGGCTTTGACTCGGCCACTCCAGGACTTCTTAGTTTTCAGCAGTCTTTTGTGGATTGTGGATTTTGTGATATGTTTTGGGTCATTGTTGTGTTGCAGGCTCCAGTTCCACTTCAGCTTTAATGTTATTACAAATGGCCTCATGTTCCTCAAGCACGCTCTGAAACATGATAGAATTCATGGTGGATTTTATGTTGGTGATTTGGCCAGGTCCTGCTGCAGCAAATAATTACATTTTAGACTCATTTATTCAAAGAACATATTATTCCAGAAGTCTTGGTCTTTGTCTATGTTCTCTCTGGCATACTTCAGTCTGGCCTTGAAGTTTCCTCTTTTCACACCTCCAACGCAAGTTAAAGTTGTGCAGTCTCTTTCTGATTGTAGAGGCATGTACTTTCACATCAACAGTAGCAAGAGCCTGCTGTAGGTCCTGTCATAACATTTTAGGGTTTTTGGAGATTTCTTTTAGAATTTTGTGGTCTGCTCTCGGGGGAGAACATGGGCATGTTGGCAGTTGTTTTGGAAGTCCTCCACTTGTAGACTATATTTTGGACAGTGGAATGGCTGATTGCAAATACTTTTGAGATCTTTTCAGTTCATTTATCAGACTTATAAGCTGATAGACCCCAGACAACTCTTTTGATCTCACCATAGCGTTCACTCTCACCTCAACAATGTTACAAAATGTACTAAAAGGACAGGGCTTCACAAAATGGATGCTTTTTCCTTTCATACACACCAGCAGATATATTGAGGGATGATGTTTTATTACCCAGTACAATATGGTTTTCCATTGACCTTGGCTCACAACTGAACTCTGCAATATAAAAATGCTGTATTTGGTTTACACCAGACATGTCCTCTGTTCTAGTGTCCCAATAATTAAAATTTAGATTTGCCTGTCCAAAGAACATTAATTCAAAAGTAATGGTTTCTTAAAGAGCTGTCATTCCTAAATTTTAAAAAAATGTAGCTGTAAGCTAAGACTAACTGAATAAACAGGTGCATTTCATTGATCTAAAATGGAAATATAAGATTAATGAATGATTATTAAAAGTGTAAATGGCCACTCTTGATCAAAAGTTAGATAATTGACCACCCATGGCCAGGAACCTATAAAACTGGTCTCACTCTCTGCTACTATAATGATAGCCAATGTGGGTGTGTGTTAGCTCACAAAACGAACTTGGCAGTTACCCACTGATGTAGCTTGGAGAAGATGTGGGGGCCTCACACGTCTCGAAGGATGCATTTATTATAGTCCTCACACTCAGGACGTGTAGGGGGTGTGAAAGGGGGAAAACTTGCAGGAAATTGAAATGATTAAACTGAAGACAAACTTGGTCAGTACAAAAAAATTAAACTGTTACTAAGAATATTTGCACTGAATCTTAGCAACTTATAAAACCTAGAGAAAATACTGCCTATTGTAAATTAAAAAAACAAATATGTAGTGAGATAAGCTAATTGTGTGTGTAAAAAAATACAAACAAAATGTTTTGTGTAACTTTTCAACTCTGACAATAAGCAGTATGGCATGAATTCATTCTCTTTCCTTCTCTACCCCTTTTCACTACTTTTTTTCAGTTCCTCACACTCTCAATATTGCCAGAATAAAAATTCTTATCTTCTATTAACTCAGCTGAATTGTCATGACAGACATCTTTCTGCCCATCTGATTTTTAGGAATCATTTTGATGAAATTTGATCTTTCTCTTCCTATCATCCGAACTCCTTTCATCATCATCTGTGTGAGTGATTCCCGTTGTCTGTGGAGGATTCTGAATAACCATGTTCACTATTCCTCACAGAAAGTGTTGCATGATAAATCAATCTCAGAAGTAGTTATATATTTAATGTTTGCATGTCGGCCTCTGGAGTCCTTCCATTCCTTATTAGTAAAAACAGAGCAAGCAAAGTATGCTCAAATGATGCATCCTAAAAAATACATTTATAAATATAGAATATAGAAATTGGAAGTGGAAGATGGAAAGAGAGGGGAAGGGGGTGACTGATGAAGAAAGATACTGACGCTAACGTTTTAGGTACTATCTACAGATTAAGATACCATGTCAAGCACAATGACAATGACCACCATTTTTTCCAAGAACCGATAATCTGGTGTTTGATGTTTTATGTATTGCTTCGCCCATTGTTTTCACATAGCCCATATAAATTGTATGCTTCCTCTTTTTTCCCCACGTTTTCATGTTCTGAGTCCTGAGTAGTATATATTCTTCTTCTCTGAACTTTTTGGCACTTTTGAAACAGTTCTAGGGACTTATTGAGAGGAACTGCCCACTGAGGGAGCTCCCCTGAGAATTGCACTTCCTCAAGGGGATTTTTTTTTGGTCTGCATTCACACAGGCAGTAGGAACAGTGGCATAAGCTGTCAGAAGGTTGGTATGGCAACTGCATATGAGAAAACGGGGGGAGTTGTAAACAGTGACATTAGGCACGTAAAATTGTGTTGTATTTCCCCAGTTGCATTTTGGTTCAGTATAGCCCGGACTTCACTGTAGTCTGTTGTGTTTTCTTTTTTGCATTATTTTTTATTAAGAGCTGATGTTTATGCACTTCATATTTGACATACATTGTGTACACTTTTGTCTGGACCAGACACTGTACACTTTTGTCTGGACCAATCACTGTACACTTTTGTCTGGACCAACACTTTCAGCTACACCCATTATCATACACCTTTGTCCAGGCCAATCACTTGACACTTTTTGTTTGGATCAATTATCGTATATTTTGGTACACTTTAATCTGGACGAATCACCTTACATTGCGTATGTAGGTTTATTTACTGCCAGTAAGTCTCCACCCTGAAGTAGGAGCTAAAAGGTTTTACAGTTGTGTTTCAATTCTGCACTTTGAACTAATTCTAACTAGTTTTTGATTATGTGTATTTATAATGTGAGTATGTGTAAACAGGAAAACTTTTTCTTAGTGGTTTCTTCTTGCTTCCAAACAAAATCACTTGAACACATACCATGTTAAAACTTACAACATCCAAAGTTACAACTATGAGCTAACAAGGAGCACTTGAATTACCCTGTTGTGTACTAATTTCCGAAACACATACTATAAAGATATACATACATATTATACCCTGAAATATAAATGTATAGTGTGTAATTGGGACACACTAAATGACTGTTTCTCATTTGGTTGAACATCCTCATCAGCAGTATGCCTAGTATTACTTTTGCACAATAGAATAAACATGTCTGCTTTAGTAAAAGTACTGATACTCTAGTGATATTTCAAATAAATAATATATATATAATTACATTATAATTTGTAATTATAATTAAGAAAAAACACGCAAGAATTTCTTTTATTTTTAACTAAATGTACATAGCTTGAGTTTTTGCTAAGCTTGTTGGTTGCTGAAGCTAACCCATTAGCTTAATTTTGCTTATATTAGCTTAGCTAGCTGGCCTTTGTATTTTTTAATTTCAGTTATTTTATTTTTTTCATTTTATTTATTATTAGATATTTCATAATTGATATCAATTAATGGTGCCTTTTATGGTGTTAGGATTATTTAATATGTACTTCAGGTTGTACAAAACATTACTATCAGCTGTGAGGATAATATTGTAGCCACAGAGCTGAGCAATGGGCAACAGATGTATTAAAAGACAAATGTTCTGCTGGCATGGCAGGCCATCCTTGGTTCTACAAAAAGTATTGAATTGATCTAGTAGAGGATCCTAGGCAACTGGATTAAGTTTACTCACGTCACATGACATCAGCACACACAAGGCCACTGCAGAGTTTTATTTAATAATAGAGTCTACGACAGGTTTGGGATTTCATGTGTAAAACCCTGTGTGTTGATGCCACCCAGGGGTATAACCAGATCTACTGGGGGCCCAACTGTTTCAAGTCATTTTATTGATGTTGGCAGGTTATGAAAAAAAGCATCATTCAGTCTTTTGTGTAGGCTTGGTTATAGAAGTTAAAAAGGGGTGGATTAAATGCAAACTGCTTTAAAGCCAACATAAATCAGAAATCACACATAGAGGCATCCGTCCTTGTTTGCTGTCATGAAATGTGTCCAGATATTTTTATATGAATGCTTGTGTCTGTATGTGTAAAAAATATTTTTGTTTCTGTTAATGTTGTATAATGTCCAATTAAATGAAAGCCCTATAAATAGATAAAGCAGAATAAAATTCCATTTTCCTTATGAAATATTTCTGAATGAATGTTTTAGCCAGTGGTGCATGGGGGAAGTGAAACATTATACTGTATTACTGTTAAATATTATTTTAAAGGCTGGTAGAAATCTTAATAATTGGGTCAAAGACTACAGGAAATCAAGAATGTTATCATGAACAGGACATTATTTCACGCTTTAACTGCAAGGAGACTGGAAAATTAGCTTTGTTTGAATATTGCTAGTTATTAACGAAACTGTGCTTGAATGAGTTCCAGATAGCCATCAGACGTAGCACATAGCACAATAGCTACACTTCAAACAAAGTCATGCTATAACACATATCGACAAATCCTAACCAAAATAACAAAGAATGGAACTATGGAAAACCGGAGGTAGACCCAGCTAACACTGTAGAGTCCCTTGTCTCCTGTCACTGAAGGAAACAAAACATTATTCAGTGTGATAAATGTCAGTGGTCAAGTTCACTTAATGCCTCAAAGACTGAACTTTTAGGGAGAAATGCCAAATTGTCCATAGCATGACATCCCCAGCAATCCAGACTCCATGACACACTGAAGCTGAAATAATCACCATCAGAAACCACTTTTCAGGAAGAGCCACTTGAGGCCTGCATATGACAGAGGGTGGTTTGTACAAAAATGTTAACCCAGAGTGCAAATCACAGAGCCAGGGAAGAAAAGGAAGGCACTGATTCCTGGATGAGAAAAAGTGGAAGAATGACATAAAGGTCTGGCCAGCCATGCACCAGTTCATCCAGGCCCAAGGCTAGAATAAACCCAAAATAGGGCCATGCTGTCTGACCTTATTAACACATGGTAGTTCCTGTAAACGGGCAGGAAGGGCAATATGCCAGTCTTGGAAGACAAACTGAATGAAGTGTAAGTGGTTAGAGGCAGTGAGTACATGAAACGGCAGAGTTTAACTTAGCTCGAATGATCCAGCACCAGTTAAATTGTGGCCCAGTAAGGTGGCCATTCCAGACATAGCAGTTGATAGCTCAGAGGGAGCATTTTCTCATGGCGTGAAATGAACAAGTGTCTAGTGGAAGCGAGTCAGAGTGAACGAAAGAGTATTTGTGAAAGGTATCTGTGCCAGTGGGAGATTTAGCTTCATCTAGCTCAGGTGGTGCTATAGGTTTCCTCTGGAGAGTGGTGGATGTGCCATTAATAAGAACTGTCCATCCATTTTTGATAACTCACCCATCTCTCTCACCTTGCTCTATAATGTGAAACCAGTAAAGGAAAATGGGTTAAATTTGCCCAAGGCTCTATACTCAGCCCCCTTATGTTCTTTTTGATCTGCACAGGGTCATATAACAGGAGAACATGGAGTCATTCTGAAGATTAATGCTGTACACTCAAATTAGACATCTACGGTGCTAGATAATTGATCAATGATTGGTGAGTAAACTTTTTTTTTTCTTCTAGTGAATAAATAATAATGTCCCAAAATTAAATAAGAAAATAGCTGACAATGTTATTTAAAAAAGAGAGCATTGAAGGCTCCTCAGGTTAGGCCTAAGTTGATTGTGATTTAAGCTTTATGCTGCATAGTAATTTTAACTTTTTCAATCGTCAAAATCACTATTGAACACTGTTTTTGGTGCTATTCTATATTGGAATGTTTTTGTGCGTGGTTTATTTGGCTTTTAACTCTACATGCGTTATTTTATGCAGAAAAACTGAAAAAGTAAATGAAGATTATAGATACATATAATTAATTTGGGAATTATATATTTGAAAATAAAGGTGTATGCAGGATTTATACTATATATACTTATTTATAGAACTTGGGTAAAGCAGGATAGTGTAGTGTGTAGGAGTGTTACAAGGTGTGATAAGACGCAAATTAGACATACGTGCCCCAGGCACCTGGGCCTCTAGTGAACAATTTAAACACCTGAATACGCATCCAATTATAGACGCTTTCGCTGGAGGATAAATTATTCCATTAAGTTTATTAAAACAATCATTGCTGTACCAAATGTCATTGTTTAAGAATCACGGAGCAGAACGGATTCACAGCATGATGTCAACCTGTATATCAATGTGCAACCAATTAAAGTGTCGACTTAAATTTAAAGCCCCATCTTAAATAATCTGAGCCTGGAGGGGCGAAAACACTTCCCTACATATTTTCTCTGATGTAATGTTTGCCGACCCACGCTTCTTTCGCTTCATTCCTATGAGGTGACAGCTGAGCTTTCCTGTTGCAGCCGTGGGAATGATGTGTACACGTACACAGCTCAGATTGAAACTGAACTCCTCCCCATACCATGAAGCCAAAAGGCCCTGGACTGTTTGGTACTCACTGGGCCTTGCACTCATGGGTTAGGAGAAAGTTGGGCAAACGGTCAAATGTAATCTCGCCACTGCCTGAGGGAAAGCAGCAGCAGGCAGCTGGTGACAGATGATGAGGCAGCCAACATTTAGGCGACAGCGTCTGACAGGCACTATTCTTAGTAAGCAGCCGCTGCCTGTGTGCAAGTGCTATTGACTACATTATTCTGTCACTTCACTTGCGGATTGATGGCTGATTTGTTCCTTGTTGTTTAGAGGAAAATGGTCTCTCACTCTCGCTCTCCCACTCTTTCTCACTCTTGTCTCGTTTTGTGTTGTGTCAGTGTTTAATGAGCCCTCATAAACAGGTGAAGTGTCACTCGGGGAAAAGCCACCTGTTTTAACTGAATGATCAGCAATGTTTCTCTTCAGACTCAAGCAACAAAAACCTGTGGGTAGACACTATGCCTGTGACAAAATATCACTTGGGTAATATATTGTTGCCATTGCTCACTCAAAATTTTCATATATAATATAATATTATTGGGAAAAGGGGGAGAGACCCCGTCAATACCTAGCATTTTCTGAACTGTTCTCATGAAATAATTTAGATCAGACAAAAGCGTAACTCATCTCAGCAAACTAGCTGGCTGTACCGGAAGGCGTGTCTGGTCAGGTAATACAGGCGGAAAAAAAGTGGAAAGAGAGTTGCTTTCTTGGAATTGTAATTCGGTTGGCAGCACAACGCTAGCACAACTTGTCAAGTGACAAAAGAGAAGCCTTGAAGCTGAAGTAGCCGTTTCCCTGTGGTTCCACTCTCAAAGCAAATACGGGAAAGCTAAAAATAAAAATGTAAAATTAATAATGCACCATGTGTTTTGTGATATATCGCTATATGATTGTCTTGCAATATATCGATTATCGCAGAATCATTGTATCGCCATATTATATTTATCATACCATATTACATATCGTATCGTATCATGAGATACCCTGCGATTTCCACCTCTAGTAGACACTATATGTCCAGAAGTTTGTGGACACCTGGTCATGCAATGAGTCTCCTGGATTCTACTCCCCACCCCCAACTTTTACTGCAGTTTCAATGTTAACCTTTTCAGGAAGGTTTTACACTACATACTGAGACATTCTGCTGTGATAGAGGGGTTTATGCCGCGGGTTCCCATAAGAAAGTCTGTCCACATTTGGCAACACAACTGGGCCGTTATTTACATTCATTCAAGACCAGGCTCCTATATCTCTGAATAGTGAGAACCTATACATTCATGTTTAAAGATTTTTTCTGTTTTTAATCACTGGTAAAATTTAATAGAAATTTATATAAATACTTTGTAGAGTTTGACTCAAATAGTGCCATATTTGCATGTTTTAATGTTGTTCTGTTTATTGTGTACACATATTTCCATAATAACAGATGGGAATATCTGTTCTAGACATGTGGCTGCCACAGTGTCCCATTCTATTGGTCTTGCTTTTGGAAGATTATACAAACCTTAGCTGAATTCACTTTAAAAGGGGGGTGGGAATGCTTTTGGACATATGCTAAACAACCATACAATTCAAACAACATGCCTAATATTGGTTAAAGTCCCCTTGTGCCATCAAAACAGCTCCAACTTCTCAAAGTGTGGACTCTGAAGTTGTACTGTGGTATCTGGCACCAAGAACAGCAGATCCTCATGTAAGTTGCAAGTTGGCTTCGATGGATTAGGCTAGTTTGTCCAGCACATCCCACAGATGCTTAATCAGAAAGAAATCTGAGGAATCTGGAGGCCAAGTCAATACTCTTGCCATATTCTCAAACAATTCCTGGTTTTTGCAGTGTGACATTTCTCATAAAGAGGCCACTGCATGTACTTGTTCTGCAACAATGTTTAGTTTGTAGTTTCCAACTAATAATCATACGAATGCCAAAACACAATGTTTCCAAGCAGAACATGATCCAGATCATCATTGCCTCCTCTTGCCTCTTTCCAATAGTGCATCCTACCCATAATGCATGTCTTCCCCAGGTAAGCAATGCACATGCACTTTGCCATCTGCACGATATAAAAGAAATTGTGAGACCAGGCAAACTTTTCCATCCAGTTCTGGTGCAGTTCTAATGCTCACATGCTAAATGTAGGTGTTTTCAGCTTCATAAAGCAAGCTGTGAAGCGCTACCTATTCTGACAACATTTCTTTCATAGCCAACATAACCATCCACAATTTTGTTCTTCTTTTGGATCTGAAAGCCTCTTGGTAGGTAATAATCACTGCACCCTAGTGTGGTCCATCTCTGGGAGCACTCAGTCATCTAGCCATCATGATAAGGCCTTGTCAAAGTGGCCAGATCCTTATACTCATCCGTTTTTCTTGCTTCCACCACGTTAACTTCACTGCCAATGTTAGGAGAAAATTAATGAAACACATTTCACCTGTCAGTGGTTGTAATGTTCTGGTGGATCAGAGGATAATTTAAACACAAAAAACTCAAATACAGGCATTCTCTGACCCCTTGTGCAAATAATCAGCACCTCGTATTTTGGGTCTGAAATAACTCTCATAATTAAAAACTGCCAATAAACACATTTATGAACTTGCTTACAATTAGCATGGAAGACCTTTGAAAATGGTCGTCATTCACTTCCATCTGCTGTTAATGGCAGCGTGGCTTTTGTTGGCTTCCCATCCCTCAAACAAACAGATAAAGCCCAGAGCTGTGCTCCATTCATCCACAGGTCATCCTTTTATCACTCCTCTGTGATTGAACGTCGGCGCACTCACCTCCACATATTTTTATATCATCTCTATGGCAGGTTGCTCCACCAGCATGTGGAAGCATCATTCTAATTAGCTGAGACAGGCAGGCCAGTCAGACAGTGCAGTTGTGCTGTATGCCAGCCACAGGATTATGTGTATGTCTGCATTATAGAAGCATACTGGTTTATAGCCTTCATCCCATGCTACAGCATATGTACCATCCTCATTTAGGTCATAATCATATTTGTGCACAATGATTTTTAAGTCCATTAAAGAAACATCACTGCAGGCTTATTACATTAAAGCTCAAATTCTCTTGCTGTGTTTATCTTTAATCAGCAGAAAGATGAGCAATCCAGATGTTTTGAGAACAATATTATCTGATAAGTGGTCAGGCTATGTAAGGCAGGGCACCGTATGACAGCTGCCTAACACACATTATTTATCAAAGCCATTAGACTTCAATAGGTGCTCCAGTTTTGTAAAAGCTCTTCTTAGAATGCAAGGGAAAGTCTCGTCTATTTTCACTCTGTTACCAAAATAAAGATTTCTCATTGGTTCTTGGCTTGCGTTTGGAATTCTTGGAACAAAAACCTTTAATAGATATAAAACTTTACCATTATGTGGTTCTTGAAACTTTAAAAGGGTTCTTCACATTTGCATATATCGTCATGGTGCCAGTGAGTACAGCTGTTGTAGTTTAAACCCATTTGAATGTCTCATATAAACAACAAGATGTGCAGCACTATCTTAACATATGTCCATGCTCTACACTGGTCAACCACAACATTAAAAACACGTACAAGTGAAGCAAATAACACAGATGATCTAGTTATAGCAGCACCTGTCAAGGGGTGGGACATCAGCAAATGAATTCTTCAAGTTGATGTGTTGGAAACAGGGAAAATGGCAGAGTGGAAGGACTGGAGTGGCCAAATTGTTCATACCTATTAAATGTTGTTCAAGTAAGGACAACCAATGCAGGATCATGGGCAAACAAGACTCACCAATGCATGTGGGGAGCAAAGGTTTCCTCGTCTGGTCCAGTAACACAGAAGCGCTGTGAAAAGCTGTCATATACCCCAGAATGCTCAATGTGAAAAAGCCAAGCCAAAAGAGACTGTGTAATGCTCTGAACAATGTTCGGTTCCAAAACCTTGGCACATCTTGTGGAGCCTGTGTCTGGGTCAGAGCTGTTTTGGTGGTGAGAGCGTGACCTCTTCAATATTCGACTGGTAGTTTTAATATTATGTCTGCCAAATGTACAGAGATGAGTCAAAACATTATGACCACATCCCACAACATATGCATGTCACGAGAACAGCTCCATCCTCCAAAGGCATAGATCAAGATCTTTGAGGGTATGGTATGGTTACAAAAACTTCCCACAGATCCTCAGCTGGAATAAGTCAGGCAAGTACAACCCCTTGGATGTTCATCATGTTCCTCAACCCATTCCTGATAAATTGTGCAGTGTTGCAGCACCCATTTCTATTTCAGAAAAGCCACTGCAATAAAGAAATTTCATTGGTTATTCCTGCTACAGTAGATCTTGTGTTTGTTGGGATCAGGATAGCCATTGTTGCGCTTGAAAAGAACCTTGGGCACCCAAAACTATGTTCCAAAACTGTCCTCTGACAATTGTTGGTAGATGCTTACCACTGCTGAATAGGAGCACCACATAAGGAGCCTTGTCATTTCAGAGATGCTCCAACCCAGTGGTCTGGTTCTAATGTGGTTTCCTGTCATAACTGTCCAGGTCTTTATGTCTGCCCATTTCTCCTGCATCCAAGAGCCACTGTTTGTCCAAGATAACTGAATGTTTTCTTACTTTGTAATACAGTGCAGATTTTGCCATGAAGCAGGCAAGCATTGTTGGCTTCATTTGTGAGTGGTCATAAAATTTTGGGTAAAAATCTTTGGTTTTCTTGTACGTATGTTCCTGCATTAAGTTATTGCTGTTGTGTCTGTAGAACTGGCTGCTTCAACATTCAAACATACTCAACATATCTCACATCAAAAACACCATATACAGAAAACTCATTTGTATTAGGGTAAGAACAAAGCACAAATCAAATATTGGGTTTACGCATGTGTATAAGTTTATTTTCTCTTGGTAGAAGTTCATGGGGGGAAAAAATCAATGACTTTTCGACTTTGTCACGTTGTGCTCTTTTCATGTCCAAAGAGCTAAAATGACAGTGTTCTGAGATTGTGCTATTTGAGGAGATGAATAATTTAAAAGGTGGAAGTAGTGATTTTCACACTCTACACAAAGGAGTTACATTCTATGAATGTAAGTAATATAATGCACATGACCAGTCAAATGTTTAGACACGTTCTTAAGCATGCCAAAAGAGGTTCTTTGCTGCCATAGAATATGCCAATGGATTGTTCTTAAAAGAACAATGTTTTTTACATTTTGAAGGATTATACAAGTGGATTTTCTAATACATTGCAAATGAATTTATGCTAAAATCTGTCCTTACATTTTTTCTTGAGTAAATGATAAAGCAATGAGATTTAACTCACATTTACACAGTGGGCCATTACAATGAAGAACATTTTAGGCATCATTCAAAAGCTTGATTATTTTTATGGTCAGATGATATGCCAGATGTAAGTATGCATGTACACATAAGTAGTATTTTAAGTAAGTATATACTTTAAATTAATTAATTAAATTATTTTATTTTATTTTATTTACATTTTTACAAACCATTCAATATGTTTTCAACATTTTATCCAATTTACCAGTAGTGTTTAACACTACACTACACACAAAAAATGGCAGGTATAGAGGTTAAAATCATGTACAATATGTTCTTACATTTTGCATTTAAAACTGGAACTGAAGTGGTTCTTCTGGCATCACTCAAAGCTATTTTCTTTGAATGCATGTAGATACAGTAAGGCCCAAGGTTTTACTCATTTTGGAATACAAGTCAAGACAACAAACTATTAAATAAAGTATGGAATTATGCAGTGACAATAAAACAATTTAATGTGCTTTTATTTAAAGATTTTACAGAGATGTTGCAGGTTTTAACCTGATGACACTTACTGTATGAATCACATGAATTCAATCAGGTTTGTCTTAACTTTAGACTGGGAGCATAAAAATGCATTGAGATGATCGTTAGGAAATCTAAAAGAGGTCTTCCATGCCACTGCTCCAAAGAACATGTTTAGCATCTTTGTTTTTTAATAGAGTGGTTCACAAACTGTTTCTTTGCTTATACTATTTCACACACTATGAGAAGATCCAATGGACAGGATCCCTGGTGTTGGGGTTAGAATGTCCCCAATAGGACCATCAGTCTACACTGGCTATTCACACCTGGCCCCTTTAGACAAGGGCGCACCTGCTCCTGCTTTACACTGACAGCATGCATCCATGGTCAGCCAGCCACAAATAGCCACCTCACTCCCAGCGGCTCGCCAACTCATGGATTTATGAACCAAGTAAGGTCATCTCCAATATCAGGGCAACAATGGCTTAACCTTGGGTAACAATGACTTGTCGAGCCACTGACACTAAATGCCATGTATATTTGTTCTCTGATGCCCGGGTCCTTTCAGTTCGATTGGAGTCTAGCAGAGAAGAGAAAAAGGCAATTAAAGGGAAGATTTGACAGGTCGTTAGACAGTGCTACACACAAAGTTAACCACTTGGCTACCATTGTAAAAGTTTAAAACCTACCACCCACTCCCACCCCAACTAAAATGCCAATTCGAACATTCCTGAATTTTCTATTTACACTTTATGCTTTTCCCACAATGAAGTTATAAAAAGTGTTTCAGCTCAGTCTTTTTGAATGAAGCACAGTGAAGGGCATTCTACGGTGGCCCTGAAGCGCAAACCACAACAACAGATTGAGAATTACAAAAACAAAAGCAGAATCACAACAACAAATTGAGAAACGCAAACACAAAAGCAGAAACACAACAACAAATTGAGAAACACA
>JBBIGC010000145.1:7095258-7107135 GCA_037576955.1 Lepidarchus adonis
AAACACAAACACAAAAGCAGAAACACAATTACATTAAAGAAACCGGAAAGGGGAGGTACCAGTCAGCAACAGGAGACTTTTCTCATTTGTTGTGGTTTGCACTTCAGGGCCACCGTAGGCATTCAATGGGAAACAAGTTTATTTTCATATACTAAAGGCATTTAAAGACACAATAAGAGCCCGTTCTATTCTATGGGGTAAAGATGGGAGGGGAATTGTCTTTAAACGTGAACTATAACTGTTTTAGGCGCATAAAACCACGCAAACGTTTTAAAATAATAATTGTCAAATGTAGGATATGAGCACTTTAAGTTGTTTCGAAAATGTCAATATAGACGAACATATGTAACATACAGTAATACAGCCTGCATTCCACATTACTACAGTGTTGGTTGTGACCAGATCCTTAATTATGTCCAGTCTCAGTGTAAACATATAATTCATTTAAGATCTTCAGTCTTCATGCTGAAGTAGGCGTGAACAAAGTTCAATAAAAATGAGTTACTCAGAGTGGGTAATTTATGACTGGCCAGCCCTGCTAGCTTCCTGATAGATTCCTGCAATGGATTTTAGGATTAGCACAGCAGCTCAGTCCAATGTTCCAGCACTAAACTCAAGATGTGCATTCCAGTCTGCCCCAGGCTCCCAGCGCTGCAGAGCTGAGGAGCCGAGGAGATGACCTCTCCTCCCCATGACCTCCAGCCCCAGGCCCGCGCTGCTGCATGACGACCGCATAATGGCAGCCAGACCAGATCCAGCACATGCGGCCCTCTGCCACAAGCCCACACCCAAGCATTCTCCCCACTCCTCAGGGCTCTGCAGGCCAACCCGGCTGCTGACTGGGCCCACGAGCAGCTGTACAGTCCCACCCTGAGCCTTCCTCCTTCTCCTCCTCCTCCACGTTCTGCTGGAACATTCCGTGCAGATGTTGGCGTGGAATAAGGAGATGCTGCATAAGCTCCATAAGGCAGCTTAATGTGGGTTTGGCAGTTGTGTACTAGTTTAAGCTGCCTTTCTTCATCCACAAAGGGGTTTAGTGTCATATATATATTTATCATGTATACAGAGCTACTGGTGCGTGTTTTAGGGCTTCTCTTATTGTCGGCAAACATGATTTAAGATGATTTCATTGAATATTTCTGAACTTGTGCTGGTGATCATCTATAGTGTTCAGCAAAAAAATGTTCATCACAATGATTACTAGTAATAAATATTACCCATGTGAAGTGGGTGAGTAACATCCTCTGTGATTTGGTGTGGTATGGTATGGTATGGTAATCTATATATATCTTAATGATCTCCAAGATTCCGGAATCTTCTACAGAGCATTGGTTTTACTTAAGTGGTAGATGGTTGGCTCCTCCAAAAAAGTATGTAATCACCAATCTCAGAAGATGCTCATTCAAATGTTTAATTGTGTAGAAAAAAAAACAAGAACATACATGCCACAAAACTATTGCCACTCAACAATAGCCTTGTGACTGTATAAAACACTTTAAAAAAAACAAAACAAAGAAAGATAACTACAGTCAATGACAACTGTTCTAAAGATCAAACAGAGGAAAAAAATATGGAATCACACAAATCTGAGGAAAACTATATGGAATCACCATGCAATTTGCATTTCTAAAACAAACACCTGTATCTGATTACAACTGCTAATTAATCTGCAGTAAAAAACGAGTGCTTGTGTTGAACGAAATGGGATTTACATACAGAAACGCCAAATGAAAACCATCATTCACATCTAAACAGAAAAAAACAAGGTGTCAGTGGCTAATGAAAGACAATCTTGGACTGCGGACGACTGGATGAGAGTTATATGAATCACGAATCTGCATTGGGCAGGTGATGATGCTGGAACTTTTGTTTGGTGCCGTTCCAATAAAATTTATAAAGACAACTTCCTGAAGAAAACATGCAAATTTCCACAATCATTAATGATATGTAAAGGTATGGGAGACGTGGCAGTCATTACATGTTCTATAAATGCACAAGTTTATGTTGAGATTTTGGACATTTTTCTTATTCCATCAATTGAAAGGATGTTTGGTGATGGTAGCATCATTTTTCAGGATGATAATGCATCGTGCCATAGGGCAAAATCTGTGAAAACATTCCTACTGGAAAGACATATAATGTCAATGACATGGCCTGCAAAAAGTCCGGACCTTAATTAAATTCAAAAATCTGTGGTGGAAATGAAAGAAAATGGTCCACGACAAGGCTCCAACCTGCAAAGCTGATCTGGCAACTGCAATAAGACAAAGCTGGAGACAGATTGATGAAGTATACTGTTTGTCATTAGTTAAATCCATGCCTCAAGCTGTTATAAAGGCCAGAGGTGGTGCAACAAAGTACTAGTAGTGTTTTTATTTGGTGATTCCGTATAATTTTCCTCAGATTTGTGTGATTCCATATTGACTATAGTTATCTTTCTTTGTTTTTTTTTAAGTGTTTTATACAACCACAAGGTTGGATTGTTGAGTGACAATAGTTTTGTGGCATGTATGTGCTTGTTTTTTTTCTACACAATTAAACATTTGAATGAACATCTTCTGAGATGGGTGATTCCATACTTTTTTGCCAGGGGTTGTACTATACACACTGCACATCATGAGATGGTGTGCATGTTAGTGTGTGTTAACTTTTTTTCCTTTTTTCTTTCTGTGCTTTTACAACACAAGTAAATGTTGAAAATGAAAATATTATGGGGGAAAAGGGACCTGAACCTAACGTGGACCTCTCAAAGTGAACACAGGGTGTGTCCCATGAGGAATCCACACAAACATGGTCCTTTCCAGCTCAGCCAATGACTTGTGATAGCACTTGGCAGAAGACTCTGGCTGAACGTGTCCAAGAAGAACTTTCACTTTCATCCAGGCTCACGTTCATTACTCAGCTTAACTCCACTGAAATGAATGGACAACTCATTTTAGAAAACCGCAGGGTGTCTGCTTAGTATTATCTGAAGTGTGATGCCCCAAGGCCAGCAGGTAGATCTGAACTCTGGAGACTGCTGAAATATTGACCAGACTGAGAAGCTGGTGAGGGACATACAATGTCTTCTATTGCCTTTGGTTCTTCATCTGCCTTGTTTAAATCTGAAAGCATTAGTGGGAATACTGTATAGGCTGGATTAGGGTGGAGTTTTCTCTGTACTCCACTGCACTTGTGCAGTTGTTCACACACCTCTTAGGAACAGTGTAATGATCCCTAAGAGGTCTTTCTGCTTTAGCACTCTATCGCCCCTGCACATATCATTGCTGTGCCATAAATCATGGATCTCCAAAGTGATAACATTACAGGAGAAGGCAAAATTCTAAGATGGCATTTTACAATTTGCAGCTTTACTACTTGTCAGGTTACCATGGCAACTTCAGACAGTGTAAAGGCTGTAGTTTAAAGTGTAAAGATTGTGTTGAACTCCCTGCAACTCTCTCATCAGTGATGTCATGTCTGAAATTATGTTTGATTGTTCCTGTATCTGGAAGTCACTTTGGACAAAAGTATCAGCCAAATGAATAAATGTAAATGTAAAGGGAGGTAGCTGGGATATAGAAAAATGTAAAAAAAAATTATATACTTTTATATGTTACCGTTTTTCAGTGATAACGAACATCAAAATACTCCATCACAGCAGTGTCACTCAGTAAGAATGTCCCAGCATCACATTGGTTAGCAATGCCATTTGAAATATGTAGTAATAACAGTTACAGAAAACATAAACAATGCTCTGTACTGTAATCAAAGATGATTGATGGTACGGCCTCTTCCTTTGGGACAGGAAATGAAGAGCTTTGATGTGAAGCTACTTATTATAATGCAGACTTTATTGCCTTTTCTTGAGGCGCTGTTCACATCATCATGTTTATAATGTATTGTGTGCAATAACGCCAAGGCACATTATGGATGCTGATGTGGTGCTAAATGTTAAAATGTGGTATTTTACCCCATTCGTTTGCAAGGATCAGTATGTGGGCCCACTCTGCAGTAATGCACACGTACAGTACACACTAGCTTCATTAAAGTGAAAGAATAATTTGTAGAATTTGCTGAATAAGTAGGATAATAATCTAGAGTTGTTGTTTAAAGGGAAATTCTTAGAAGTAAACAGTCAATCAGGGGGTAGATGCGAAATATACTGGAAGACACAACTGTGGTGATAAGAACCAGATGTACAAATCCTCTTAAAGCTGCATCACATAGAACTAACATAAAATGGTCATGAATATCTTGTGATGTCTAATCCATACTTTTACCATTGTTTTGAGAAAGGGTTTGGCCTTCACGTCAGTGTAGTGGAAATGTACATGCAGGCAATGTACAGCCCCAACTAAAATGCATTCTTCCTTATGAATCATCATTATTAACATTACACATTAGAACATTATTATATCTCTATATATACTATATATATAGTATATGCTGCAGACATTCTGACCCCTGGTTCCTATCACCACCATTGCATTTCACATCAGAACATTCTAAATGATTTTTCATCTAATTGATTAAATTATTGACTTTCTTAACTCAATGGCATTCCCTCTTTAAAAGAGAAATTCTAAAAGGCCCTGGTCAGTACAGTACAGGCTGTGGTTCAATGCACCATGGCCAACACACCGGGCCCCTTGTGCTCCACCGGCAACGGACGTTCGCCCGAAGGCACATGAATAGAGGGGTCTGCTACAATGCAAACAAAAGAGAGCTGCTTCATCCCTCTGCTCTCATATCTGGCCCAGTTCAGGCCTGGCTGTGTATATATAGCAGGAGCAGGTCAGGGATCATTCATCGTTGCAGTTTACCAGAAGCATAGCGAATGTCCTTGGCTGTGTTGGGTATTCTGTTGCACACAACTTGGAGGTGAAATCATTGACTTGATTCATTCATTTGATGGAGCATTCTGTTTCAACATCTAGGGATCAACCAGGTAGTAGCGTTGTTGGGGTACACAAAGAACTGGTTGAAGGCTTTTTTGAATTTGCCTGTTTAACCCTTAGTAAGCATTACTTGCTAGTTTCCTGTGACATTATTTCAGACCTTCTTTATCTCTTAGTCATTAACATTTATTTATTAAACACTGTATTTTCTCTTATTACAGCATCTGTACAGCTTTGTCACTGTCACTCTGGACTCTACTTTAGACCTCTGTCCAAAGCATCACCTCCAAAACACATGAATCGTTGTCACCATCGTGGAAAAGTCACAACCATGTTCACTCAGTTTTTCTCACAGTATCCAACCCTTTTCTGGTCATAGCTTTCTCCATTTATCTTTTGCGATTGAAAGCTGCAGAAGGCAGTTTCTCTGCCATTGTGTAATCGGTTCTCACATGGTAGGTCATATGGACATTTACTTTATTTATTTCTATCATGATGTAAGGAAGATTTAAAGACAAAAGCTTGCAAAAGATTGCATATTAAGCCAAGAGCATGTCAAAAAGAGCATCTAAAAAGTACAGTTAAGGTCCAAAGTAGAAGGTACATAGCTTAGGAATTACTAAATAAATTTGAAATGTAATGGATATTGATTAAAAGTGGTCATTATGTCCCCCATCATTGGTGGATTTAAACACGACCAGGTTAATGCAGTTGGGTTTCACTGAGCTTGTTACCTAGTCTATCTGATCTATTATTGTCTCCATCAAGATCTTATGAGGGCTTCTATTCATGCTTACTACAACACAGTAACAGAACCTCTGAGGTAGTCTCGTTATCAGTTTATGTTGAATGAAACACTGTTAGAATAGATTTGAAGTCATTGCTGGGAGATACTTTGTACAGCAGCACTTTCTCTCCCCCAACCCAGTCTGCAATGTAAGTCTTTAGCAGTAGAGCAGAATGCATTGTGGATAACTGGTCTGAATCTGTTGCTGTGGAGGGGAGGAGCCATGGTTGTGTGTTTGTATGGTTCTTTGAGAGGCGGCCATTGTGGTGATGTCTCCGCTGTAGAAGTACGCTAATTGTCGTTGTGTCCTGGTTCTGCATTTCAGTACAACTGAAGGTTACAATAGTGCCCAGTGTTACTCCCTTGAAAACAATCGCTTCCTCTGTCCTCGCTGGGCCAGCAGAGTCACTGTCCACTCTGACTGTACACACACTGCAGTGTTCATAGAAACCAAGTGGCACAGAGAAATATCTCACCACTGTGATATCAGACTCTTTTAACTTTAAATCTTCAAAAAATCAGATCAGATGCAACCTTGATGAATAAGTACCACCTAATTTACACACACATTTATATCAGATAATTGATATTGTTAACAAGTGTCAGAACAAAATGATTGCTGGCACCTTTGACATATGTACAGTCTTATGCAGAAGTTTGACCACCCCTTGATAAATAACCGATTTTGGTGATTTTGTAATTGAAAATATGTTAACACAGTTTCTCTAAAAATACACAATATTTTCAGCAACATTGATGCAGAGTTACTGTTTATACCATAAATTGAACAAAAATAAAAAATAAAAACATTACTATAGCACTGTGCAAATGTTTGGGCACCCTACATAATCAGTATTTAGTAACGCCTCCTCTGGCAGATATCACAACTTACAAACACTTTTTAGAGCTAAAAGTCAGTTCTTGTACTTGGGATTTTCTCCCATTCTTCCTTGCAAAAGGTTCTAGTTCTGTAATATTCTTTGGTCGTCTTGCATGCACAGCTCTTTTAATGTCTACCCACAAATGTTCAATGATATTTAAATCAGGGGACTGTGATGGTCATTCCAAAACTTCAGCTTGGGTCTCTTGGTGTAGTACATGGTAGATTTTGAGGTATGTTTAGGACAATGGTGTCGATCTAAGGTCCTGGAGGCCGGTGTCCTGCACAGTTTGATGATTTCCCTGCTCAGACACAACTGGCTCAAATCACCTGTTAATTGCCAGGCTGAGTAGTTGTGTTTGAGGAGGAAAACTCCCAAACTGGGCTGGATACTGGCCTCCAGGACAGTACTTGTTTCCAAAATGCATCAGGCTTCTGTCGATGTTCTGTTGCATACTTCTGATGTTAGATTTTATGATGGGGATGCAGGTAAGGTTATCTTCTGCTGACTCTTCCATGAAGGTCTCACTCCTGAGTCAGCTAAATCTTCCTGCAGGTTTTTTGCAGTCAAATTTTGATTTGTCTTTCTGACAAGCATACAAGTAGTTCTCTCAGAGATTTTCTTGGTCTTCCAGATCTCATCTTGGAAGTTGAGTGTCACCATGGTTGTTGAGTGTCCACAAGTGTGTGCAAGCTTTGAAATTGGCGCCAGATCGATCCATATGTATTGGCTTTTCCCTAGCCTGGAAAAGTGGAGGTATTTCACTTGCTGTCTCAAGTCCTCAGAGGTGTGATTGACACCAATCCTTTGATAGCCCTATTTGGGATTCCTGAAAGAGGGAACTTACTTTTGACCGCCACTGAAAGCAAGGTATTATCGTTCGCCACCTTGCTGACCAGGCATGCTGTCATTATCAAATGGAAGGATGCTGCCATGCTCACCCACTCACAGTGGTTGCATGATGTGATGTCCTGATTAAAGCTAAAAAATATCAGGCACTTTATTTGGGAAAGCATAACTGGGTATGATAACACCTGGGGGCTTTTTCTCACCTACTTCCATAATTTGAAAACGCCCTTGGCTGCTGAGCTACTGATTGTAACTCAGAGTAGTGGGTGATAGACACTAGATAGGCCAAATTAATTTTGTTTGTTTATTTAAAACTTATGTTATTGAGTTGTGCTCACTTTCATTTCATTTGGGTGGGTTGAAAAGGTGAAATTGAAACGGAAAAGTTGATTACCATGTTCTGCCTTGTGCAATTTACACTTATGTTCCCATCAATAAAAATATGTTTTAAAGAAATTGGCACCAGCTGACATTTACTAATGACAGCTGTTGCCATAAATCATATCTAACAAGCTGATTAAGGTCTGAAACCTTGTAAAAAAGAATCTGAGACTTTGGAACTTAGGGTGCCCAAATGTTTGCACAGTGCAATAATAATGTTTTTATTTTTTATTTTTGCATAAACATTTTTAGCCATGTAATCACCAAAATCTGTTATTTATCAAAAGATGCCCAAACTTGCATAAGACTGTATATAACTTTTCATGCTTAACAATACATTTCCATGTAAAATGAAAATTGATTAAATTGTCCCATTGTATTAAACTGGGGTTAGACATCATTTTGCCAATTACAACGCCTCCACTTCTTTAAATGTTTTGGAAGAATTTAATTAATAGATTAGACAATTTGATGAAAAGTCAGTCATAAAGTCAGTGGATATAGAATAAGTTACATAATCAAAAAGAAATATGCAATGTGAGTATTCACAGATAAAAGATTTGACATTAGTCATGAAATAATGAAATTGAAAAGCATGTTATCAAAGGGATTGTGTGGAACTGGTTAAAGGACTATATTGGAAACAAGGAACACTTTATGGAGTTCCACAGGGATCAGTATTAGGCCCAGGTTTGTTAAGTCAGTATAAAAATGACATATAGAGTATCACAGATACTGAAGACTATGTATTTTTTTTAGTTTAGTTGTTTTTTTAAACAAATGATTAACTTCAAGATTCAAGAGATTTATTGTCATGTGTACAATGTACAGGTACACATACAATGAAATTCTTACTTCAGTGCCTTTTTACAGACTGCAACATACAGTACAATATACACACACAGGGGAGGTGGGAAGAGAGAGGGCAATATGAGTGGAAAAAATACAATCTACAAAACAATACTAAACAAAACACAAACTACAACACAAATACCAGAGGTGGGTTGTGCAAAAGGTGCAGGTAAAGTGACCATGCAGAGTAGCATTAGCAGAAGTACTATAGTATTATCTGTAACAGATGCTGAGAAATGTGAAAGAGTGACCGTCCAGAAAGCAGAACAGATGATTCAGTTTAGATTTTATTTTACAGACTCAGTGGCTTTGGATAGAAACTGTTCGGGAACCTTGTAGTTTGAGTTCTGATCATCCAGAGTCGTTAACCAGAGGGCAAGAGAGAGAAAAATCCTGCAGGGTGGCTGGGGTCCCTCATTATCTTGTGTTCTTTCCTGAGGTGGTGTGTGGTGTAAATGTACTGGATTGATGGAAGCTCTGCTGTTTTCACAACCCTCTGCAGAGCTTTCCTGGACTCCAGTGAACAGCTGACATACCAGGACATGATACAGCCGGTCAGGATGGACTCTACATTACACCTGTAGAAGTTGCACAGCACTGTCTGGGGCGTCCAACTTTTCTTAGACGTCTGTGAAAGTGAAGGCGCTGGTGTGCTCTGTCCAGCTGAGGTCATCAGTGAGACAAGAACTTTAGACCTGATTTTTTTCCTTAAATTTTTAGGACCATTTTAATTTTCTTGAAAATGTATCTGGCTTTTTCATATGAGAACAATTGCCAAGCTTTAAATGACTAACAATATGCACTACTTACACACACACATACAGGTGACATTATTTGTGTACCACTGTTTGACACATTTTATTCATGTACCAGTGTTTTTAGTGCATATGCAGTGCAAGACAACTTTCTGATGAATAACCATGAAATTAGACAATGCTATCAAATTTGCATGCACTAAATCAGTGCACAAGACTCTAGCATACTGATATAGATGTGGCCTAGAATTTATGGTGAGGGGAAAAAATCTATAACCATTATGGGAGTATTAATCAGGTAGAAAACCTCTGTATTATGACATCTATAAAGGCGAGAGAAGGGTTTTGTAATGTAAATTGTAGTCAGGGTGTGATATTGGCAGCCTGTAATAGCAGCATATTCATGCCAATAGATTATATCATCACTCAGAAGGAGACGAAAAAGAGTCCGCCGTTATTGCAAAGGCAATTTAGTTCAGACTTTCTGTTGAATGGCACCACATTCACACGCAATGAAAATTATGACTTGATTTCATCATGAATAAAAAATTCACTCAACACAATTACTGCTAAAAAATAAATAAAGTGAAAGAGTAAATAAATTGTTGATGTTACAGAGGCACACAGAAATAAAATATAGGTAAATCAAGTGAAGTTGCATCACATTTTAATACTACACCAAAGCAATGTACCTCACTGAGTTTGTTGTCTATACACAGAATAACATGAACACTGATAGGTGACATGAAACACAATTATTTACTAGTTGTTTTTTTCATTACAGTGGCACCTATTGGGGTGGGATATATTAGGCAGGAAGGGAATAGTCAGTTCCTCAGGACAATTGGTCAAAGCATCTTGAGAGCGTCTCCAAAACAATAGGTTTCATAGTGTTCCAGGTGTGCAGTATTTACTACCTACTACAAGTAATCCAGGGATAGATAACTGGTGAATTTGATACAAGGCCATGAATGTTCACAGATCATTAATTAAGGCAGGGGTGTCCAAAGTCGGTCCTGGAGGGCCGCTGTCTTGCACAGTTTGGTAGTTCCCTTTACTAACACACACTCCCTGAACCTGGCAATTAATAGGTGAGTCTTACCAGGTGTGCTTGACCAGGGAAATCACCAAACTGTGCCGGAAACTGGCCCTCCAGGACTGGAGTTGGACACCCCTGAATTAAGGGGAACTAAAGCTAATCTAGCTAGTCTAGAGCAACAGTTGAACAAAATGTTAATGCTGCCTCTGATAGAAATGTGTCAGAACACACAATGGACCACAAAGCTGTTTTGGCAGCATGAAGGGATCTACTCAGTATTAAACAGGAATATATTCACCTGCACCAAAACAATGGTTTATGATTCTGATGTGTCAAATGGTTCCACATAAATAACAAACCGTGCCGGCAGCCCCAAACCATGACACTCCCACCACCATGCTTAACTGTAGGCAAGACACACTTATCTTTGAACTCCTCACCTGGTTGCCTTCACACGCTTGACACCATCTGAAGCAAATAAGTATATCTTGGTCACATCAGACCACAGGACATGGTTCCAGTAATTTATGTACTTAGTCTTATTGTCTTCAGCAAACTGTTTGTTGGATTTCTCGTGCATCATCTTTAGAAGAGGCTTCCTTCTTTGATGACAGCCATGCAGACCAAATTGATGCACTGACAAGCTGACCCCCCACCCCTACAACTAATGCAGCAACCTCTAGATATGACACTGAGCACATGCACTCGACTTCTTTGGTCGACAATGGCGAGACCTGTTCTGAGTGGAACGCGTCCTGTTAAATCGTTGTATGGTCTTGACCACCGTACTGCAGCTCAGTTTCAGGGTGTTGTTGGGCTTCTTATAGCCGAGGCCATCTTTATGTAGATCAACAATTCTTTCTTTTCAGATCCTCAGAGTTCTTTACCATGAGGTGCCATGTTGAAATTCCAGTGACCAGAATGATAGAAATAACACCACATTTAACACACCTGCTCCCTTTTCACACCTGAGACCTTCTAACACTAACAAGTCACATGAGACCAGGCTAAATGGGCACAACTGGGACATTTTCACTTACTCACATTTGTTGCCAATGGTTTAGACATTAATTAAAAGAGGTTTTTTTTTTGAGGGGAGAGCAAATTTACACTGTTATACAAGCTGTACACCAACTACTTTGAATCAGTGTTGCTTTATGAAAAGATATAATAAAATATTTATAAAAATGTGTAGCGTTCCGGGTTCAGGTGAGCGCAGCACGCGGCAAAAACACAATTCACCTGGGAATCGAACCCGGGATGTTGGCGTCACACTCGGTGGCACTATTAGGAGAGCAATGGCAGGACTGAAGCTGTCAGCAGCTTGGGTGCATTTCTCTCCTGTCCAGGAGAGAAATAAAACAAAATAAAATAAAAGAACTAAGGCACTAATAAAACTAGGAAAGAGGGAGAAGCCCTCAGAGGAAAACTAAGGAACAGAAATATAATCAAA
>JBBIGC010000145.1:7147466-7166067 GCA_037576955.1 Lepidarchus adonis
GTGTGTGTGTGTGTGTGTGTGTGTGTGTGTGTGTGTGTGTGTGTGTGTGTGTGTGTGTGTGTGTGTGTGTGCGCGCTATGAAGAGGCATAAAGCTCTATAAATATTGCTCTCAGGGTCTCTCAGGCAGACACAGAGCTTTTAATTGTAGCCAGAGTGATGCAGAGTCAGTCTGGAGACAGAGGAGAGTGAGAGAGAAAGATGAGGTGGGACAGGAGGCTAGGTGGGGGGAGCAGGTGAACAAGAGAATGCTGTCATCTATCATTCCTCCCTCAGTGTCCTTTTCTGGGTCATGCTCGTCCGTGGCGGAGATGAGCAGCTATCAGTGATTATTAATCATTATAAGCATGCATGGCAGGATTGATTCTGCCTCAGTCCTCTCTTTGGCCTTGGTCATCGTTCAGCAAGTTCTGAAAGATGCATGTGGGATAGAGGAGGTTCTTGGCTTGTGTGTGTGCCGGTGTCACTGTAGAATGTTACATTGTACAGTGCTTTGGACAGACAGGTGTATCACAAACAGGGAGTCTGGGGGAGGTTGGGGGCAGACAATAGTGATATTTACTATTTTTATGCATCTGTCAGTCGATAACAATGCCAATAAAAAAACTATTAACCTGCAGACAATTGGACTGAATCTACCTGCAATATTAAGAAAAATAATGTATTTCTGTGGGATTAAATGTGATAGAAATTTTAGAGCATAAACACTCTGCTTTTTTGTAAAACGTAAAAAATTGTCACCAAACATCTGTCTGAAATATCAGCTAAATGTAAACATCTGTCCAATATTGTTATATCCCATTACCAGTGTGATCCCATCATCATCATGGATCCCTATTTTACATTTCTGTTAAACAGTAATAACAGTTAATTACAAATTATCTGTGAAATATAGCAAGCTGTATTAACTCAAATTTAATAGTTAATAAGGCCGTGAATGATTAATGTCACTTATTAAAAACACCATTAACACATTTTCCTGGTTTGTCTTTCTGAATCATTTTTATATGCAGTCAGAAGTCATAGCTGTGTGCTCGCTGTAAAATGAGCAAGTTCCAATGACAAATCTCTTAATATGATCAAAGATAAATCCAGCTACTGTTTATATAATGAAGTACATATAGTCAAAGTATCATTTGCAAGCAGAACACATTGCTGATACATGCAATAGCAATAATATCACAGACATTAGCATTAGAAGGCGTTTAGAAAGCAACAAACTAACAGTAGCGGGAGCAAGAAGAAAGCCACAGTTCCACTGAAGAGCCTCTACTTTAAGAGGAATCCATGAGCTAAACAAGAGTAAGGCCCTAAATTTGAGAAAGAGTATATAGTTCACTGCGTATATGATGAAATATGCAGCTAGAGCTGAGCAATTTGTTGAGAATATTTAATTGATTTTTTCTGAACAATATTTTATTTATATCGTAGTTTCTACATAGACATACTTCACAAAAGGAATTAATAACAATATTTACAATATAACATTATTATAATATTATTGTCAAATAATAATATTACTCTTGTTTTATTGTAATGTTTGATAGCATGAATGTTAAGTAAAAACAATGATAGTAGCTAGAATATTAAAGTGGTTTCTGCTTGTTATCCATGGCCAGTGTCTTAGATGGCAGACAGAGTGTCTCTGCCTAGTATCTTTATATAGTAAATTATTTTGTGTGTTCATGGCTGATGCGTTTCTCTTTGAGGGCATGTTTGTCCATTGTAAAGGCCGATGTGCTGCCAGGTGAATCGTCCAGAGGTCAGCGGGTGAAAGGGGAGTTGGCAGCCTGCTCTGTTACTCCAGGTGCCGTTGTTTTAATTGAATGGGTCTGAAGAGGATGGCCCCATAACTCACCTCCGAATGAGGGCTTAATGAAAGCCAAACTACTGGACATTAACTGGGGGATTGGCTGCCGTAGCTGGAGCAGCTGGTGTTGATTAATATGACTTGATTACGTGTCTGTTTCCACATGTGAATCTGCTTGTGTTTGCCGAGGTGTGTGTGGTCCAAATCTCATTTCCAGTCAGATATCGAGTTGGGTGTACACTCAGCTGTGGCCATTTTGACACGGATGACCCGACTCAATCATACAGCATCCTATACACAGGGAGGGTCGCATAGCGGAAGACCTACGCAGCTGCTTATGTTGTAACCCCTCTCTTTTCGTCACCTACCCATTTCCATCCTCACACACCTCGGGCTGTGATTAGGTGCAGTGTGACGTTCTGTGGACGAGTCCTTTCATTATTTCTGATGATAATAAACAGTAACACACACGCATGGGGATTGGGCTGCGGCAGGAGCGGCTCCGTTCTGGATCACTGCATGGCTAATGAAGGTTAATTAGGGTTCATTAGGACATGATGGCTGCTCACAACAACACCTCAGCCCCACACCCGGCAGCCAGACGACCCTTCAGCTCAGCCTCCTCCTGCTCACACTCCTGTAATGGCAGCGCTGATGGCAGCTCAGCCAAGCTCGACTCATGTACACTGATCAATCCTGAAACAATCACAGGACGGTGTAAAACTCTGCTGAGTGCGGCTGTAGGCTGATCACCATTTTTTCATGTTTTTGTGTTAAGGCAGCAACAAGTGAGCATAACTTGGTTGCCAGTCAAGACTAGACCTTGAGGAATGCTCTCAAAAAATGTCAATACTGGAACCAAAGACATGTTCATTAAATGAGCTAATTTAAATAAAATTATTTTTTGCACACTTTACATTAAACTTTAAGGCTTAACGTTTGATGATAGTTTGCCGAAAAATAAAATGTGCGCTCCTTATTCCAAGTATAGCCAATAAGGCAGTATGATACAGATCCAAATGTTTCTTCTTTAGTTTTGCACTGGAGCTACAAGGCTAATATGGCTAGCAAGTATTGGAAACTTATTATCACACCAAATAGCACGCCTAAATCATTCTATAGATTCCAAATGAAAAGAATGGATATAATTAAGATTGATCAACTGACCAGTTGACCAACTCTCACTGGCCATTCCTTAAGAGACCTTTATTGTTTTTAAAGATGCTTTTTTGCTCGTTTTCTTTGTATTTGTGTCCCATGCCCTTAAATATAACCCATGTATATCCCAGCATGCTAAGCTGTGAATCTTAGTGATCTGCTAATAGGAAATAAACCCAGTTTCTGAAGCAAGGCTTAGTAATGAAGCATTTCAGATGTTAGAATGTATACTCAGCGATTCGCCACCCCTTCTCTTAAAGGAGCAGCGCAGCCTCTCCTCCCCTGCCCTCCTCCCCTTGTCTCATGCAATAATGAAAACAAAAGACATCCTGCAGCAGGGAATCAGAGCGCAGTGCTATTAGAAGCCATGCAATAATTAATTTGCCTATTACCAGCGCCAGCTCGTTTATCTTCATAAGATAATGCCATCACTCCCAGTCTCTGGCAGCCTTGCGCGGGCGCTGTCTTAAACGGCCCTAATTGCGTCCCTGCTGCCTGTTTTATTGTAGTTGATGGAAAACACGCTTAATCTCCACTGTGCAGATCGAGTAAATAGGCCTGGGCCTTGAACAGCAGATATTAGAGATTCCATTACAGTCTAATGATTTTCCTCGTGTTGCTTTTGCGAGCAGTGCTGGAAACAGTAAACAGACCAGGCGTTCACCACAGGACTTTTTAAATCATGAATGACCGAAAAACCTGTCTGTCTAGACAAAAAACTTTGTTCCTACTGTCTATAGCACCAAAGCTGACTTTCACTTGAAAAAAGGATATCTAATATCTGATCATGCAAAGAATGAGGTTTGGCAGGCTGGCACATATAGCACTCAAGCCTCAGGTCAGACAAAATAGACTTAATGGGCAAATAAATGGGCCTGGGTGAAAGGAATACCATTTTTTTTTAAAATCACAATCAAAATTACAATTAAAATACTTTTTTAAAGTCTTCTATTTTAATTGCTTTTAAAAATAATGGCTGAGTGTGAGATGCAAAATGTAAAATATGGATATACTAAATTTTGGAATCCCATCAGCATTGGCAGATATTTGCTTGAATCAAACCCAAGACCTTGTTGCTTTGAGGCAACAATGCTAACCACTGACCCACATATAATATCAGCATCAGACGGGTGTTTAAACTTTGCAGATGTTTCAAACTGATATTTATGACACTACGGAAAAAGAGAATGTTTCATTTTACCTAATTTTTTAGTGTATAAAAATAATTACAATTTACATAAAAGTAAATATTTTTAATCCAAGTTTTTGCAAATAGAAAGAAATGTCATCTGGTTTCATCAAGTTATATTTAAAGTTCCTGCACTGTGTTACTATTGACCTACAGTGATGCCTTGTTTAGTTTACTCTTTAGGGAGAGTAGAGGGCTAATAGTGATACATTGGTTTGGACTTAGCTTCACTGCTATAAACACTGGCACACAGTGTTATGAAACCTGGTGACTCCTGTACATGAAAACAGGGTGTAGGCTTTAAAAGGAAGAGAATGTGTTTTGTGACCAGAAGGCGAATGCACCTGTTACTTGGATCAATCCACACTGTGACAGTTAAGGTTAAACCCAGACACACACATGCACATGCTGTCTTACTCACTCAAGCATTTCATTCAGTTGCCAGTAGCCATACAGGTATATGTACCCAATCAAATTATACGTTTCAGACCACCAAACTCACATGCTGTTTTTGTTTGCTTTCACTCATAAAAGGAAGTTTTCATTTAAAGAATTCTTGGAACATTACAGCTCTGTGTGTAGTCATAGTGTAGCCATTTGTAACCAGGAAAGCAATGCTGCTCTCCTAGGCTTTAGCTCCTAAGTTACTAGCTCATAATCAACCTAAACTGCAAATGAAACTGTTCACATCTGAACACAGGTGCTGTTTATAATGGTGTCAGTCTACAGCTGGTCATGAAGTTTTCCCACACGGAAGAATCTAAAGCTGATGGATTTGTTTGGCTTCATAAATGTGTGCTCAAATATAAGCTAAAAACTGAAGCTAAACATTATTAGCAGTTAGCAATACTTACTAAGCAGTGATTGGAGGAGCAATAAAAAGAATTCAGCAATTATTAATAATGAATTTGTCACCTTTTTTTGGACAGTGCTTTAGTGCACTTGGGTTTTTTAACAATGTCATCTGACCACCACAAAGGGCACACTGACACAGACAAGGCTGCAGCCAAGTCTAGTCTGGCCTTGTTTTGAGTGAGTTAGATTTCAGTGTTTTACAGGGGAACGTGAATAAACATGCTGCCTATTGGCCTCTATTTTAATTATGCTTTAGCCAATGCTTTATTATGTCCTAAGTACAGCAAAAAGTGTGCTTTTGGTTTCAAAAAGAAATTCTGTTTCAATTGGCATTGCTCCAAACTTTTTGACAGATTTATTTTGTCAGGCTGTAATATGTGCAGAAATATGGAAGTTCAGTATGAGGGGGCATTTATGCTGTGGTAAAAAAAAAAAATCCAAACCCATTCCTTACCTTCAGTCACACTGGCAGCACCTGAAGGGGAATGAAAATTTAATTTTGCTCTTTCTTTCTAGCTCCTTTCAAAAACACTCACACTTGCAGCTCTTCTCCACGCCCACCACACATGTACTCATACACACACGTATCACAAACTAACATAGTCACAAACATTCATCAACGCCACCAGCAGCAGAGGTAGTGTGTGTGTGTGTGTGTGATGCTCAGCAGGAGCAGGGCCAACACAAAAGGCCCAGGAACAGGAGTATGCATGTGTGAAAGCGTGGCATCAAAGTGCGGATGACAGGCCGAGAGTGGAGAGGTGGGGAAGTGATGCATCCACTCAGGTAGAGTACTCGCTGCTGTCACATAGTCTTTGTGTGTGCAGGAAGCGTATGAATAAAGCCGCGTGTGTACCCATGTGTGTGTAGCTCTGTCTGTATATGTGCAGAAGCACAAAACAGTAAGCCTCTTCCCAGTCAGCTGCTGCTCTTTCACTTCCTGCTCTTTATTTAGGAGAAGTTTAATGGGTCATGTAGACACTGTCTGTAAAAGAGGCGTTTTCTTGTAGGAGGCCAGGTGCCATAATACTCATGCTTTAACAGCATTCATGCAGATTCTTGTCTTATTGAGAGTAAAGGATATGACTAGATGACTAGGGGTGTGCAATCAGAATGGGCCAAGATGTGAGGATGAGTATGTGGCAGGATACATGCACTGAATATATTATATATATATATATAAAAACAAGGGTCAAGGCTTTGGTGGGAAAATGTGGGAAAAGAAAACAGTTCTGTTATGCACAGCAAAATTGTCATCTGAGGGCTATTCATACATATGTTAATGAGTAGAAAAATATGACACAGGTGTCTATAATAATGCGGCGCTTGAGCATATGTGATGTCATATGTGACAGCCATGCAAAATTTGGGGCTAAATTTGGGTGGGACATAGAGTTATTAGGGTGGGAGCAAACTCCTAAATCAATCTCAGTGGAGGTAATAAAGCACTGATCAATTTTGTCCTAAAGAGAAACAAAATGTTTGCTAATGGATGTAACATTAGTTAGTGACTGTGATATGTAAGTAACAGAACTCCAGTTAAGCATGTAGATGTGTGTTGCATTTCATACTGAAATAATTTCACTTGCTTTATCTACTTGTTTATGATATGACACAATATGACACAATATCTTTCCATCATCTTTTTAAGATGGAATGAAAAAGAGCCAGCAGGGTCATATTTTTCAAAATAAATAAATAAATGTACAATGATTAGAAATTATTTTAATTCTGTGTTTCTCAGACCAGTATGTTCACTTAAACGAATCATGATGTTCTCTTTGAAATGAAATGGCTTCTAAGTACTGACAATATCACAAAATGCTCAGAAAGTCATATAGTGGTCAGAAATTATCACAATAACTATAAATATCTTCATATAGCCCAGCGCTAGTTGAGAGAGTACAGACTGTAGGAATTAGGGGATTGTTTTACAGCAGGTGTACCCTTCTTTGCAGCATCATGACCCTCAGATTGTCAGTCGAAGCTTTGTATGTATTTATCTATATATAATTGAATCTCTCAGGTGACACGGTTATGATGGTCTCTGGTGGTGGGGCCAGTGAATACACATTGTGATGTTTTACATTTGTTGGCTATCACTACTGCGTAAGATTTTTGTGATGCAAGTATTGCTTTATATAACTGTATGATACAGTGTGAGTTTTTTTCAACACTCACACCTCCTTAGAAAATACATCTGTATCACTGTGACCTTCTTCTAAACTAGAAGAACATTTGTTCACATCTACATTTTGAATGAAAATAAGACATTAACTGCTGATATTAACACAATGCTCCTTGCCTATTCTCAACTAAAAGCAGGGTCCTGTTTTTAAGGACAATGCAGAGGAGTAAACAGGACACTTTCCCTTGCTGGAGCTGTTATTTGTTTCCCACACAATAGAAGCTATGACTGACATTTTATGACTTTTAAATTTGTTATTATCCCTGTTTTGCCACTGTCCATTTTTTTCTTGCATAAAGGACCCAGATAAATTCTCAGTCTGGTCATTTTTAAATGGAGAGTGCTGACAGAATAGTTGTTGGGAAACTCAGAGTAATGTGAGCTTCTGGCTGAGTAGGTGGAGAGAAACTGTGGAAATAGAAACAGTCACAGAAAATATTTCCGTGTCTGTTGCTGTGCAATTGCTTTTGTTATGCTGGGTTTGTATGCCAAATTTAATTAAGGGAGCTATTAAAGTTATTATGGTGGACAGCACAAATTCTTGAATCATCTGGCATTAAAGTGTGAGCGCTGAACTTTCATAGTTTTTATCTTGATTGAACGTTTTAAGTGCACCTTTATAGAGTCTTCTGAAAGTGTTGTATAATGAGTGCAATACCAGTTGCTGTTTAAAAAGTAGAACTAACAGTGCATATTGAGAAGTTGGCTCTTTGAGAAGAGCTGGGGAAATATGGAATGGAGTTTTTTCTCTCTCTGTCATACCAGGCAAATTTTTCCTGCTCTAGCACACCAGTGGTCTTAAAAATAAAGGTGCCAGGAAGGGCTCTTTTAATGATGCAATAGGTATGGGATATGGTATGTGACTGTGAAGAAGCCTGTGAACATAAAAGGAATATTTAATATAAAAATCATTAAAATTGTAAAGGTTCTTTACTCCTGTAAAAGGTTTTTATGTATAATGTACAAAATATTAGGATCATCTTTTTCAAAGTGAACCCATGAGGTTTGTTATGCAAGCCAAGGGCCCCTGATTTAATTTGTTATTTTTTTAGGGGGTTAAGATTTGTTCCACATTCAGTCTAAAATTGAATAAGCCCATCACTCCCATCTGAGTAGACCCGATACAAGTAATTCTTTTTTTTTGCATAGAAGATGAGGTCAAAGAAAGTTAGTGAAAAATAAAAAATTTCTAAATGGGACTCTTAACAATGCAAGACCTGGTAAATCATCAAAGCTGTCCCCATCAGATAAACAGTAAAGCTTTAATCTTTTAGAGATAAACTGAAGCTCCGCTCTTGCTTCAGAACTGGAAAGTGTGTCTCACTCCTTCCTACTACTGTGAAAAGACCACTCAACCCAATGGGTCTAATGTGTAGGTATTTAAGAAGACAGAAAACAGACACAAAATAAGAAATATTGCACCACAAAACCATAACTGGACATCTGAGATTTGAAAGAAGGTTTTGTGTACATTTATTATTAAAATTCCTTGGATTGTGATAAAAAGAAAGTGCAACCTATTTCTAAGATTTATCCTTGGATGTGTTTTTAATAAGCCTCCCACTCCTCCATGCTTCCCAAAACTAGAATCTTTGCTAACACTGTCTTGCAATAACATGGCAATAAATAAAGGTCTTCTGAATCTTTTTCTTGATTTCTTTTTTTCTGTGCTTTTGTCTAAGATGACATCTTTACAATTTTCTAAATGGGACATATCCTGGTTTGTTGTCTGTGAGTGATCAGTTAGGTGTGTCATTGTGGAAGATGTATCCAGATGACAGGGTATGGTGAGCTCTATATGTCAGTGTAATTCACTTGTGCCTGTGTGTGAGTGAAGCAGCTCTTATGAAAATGAAGGCCTCCTGTTGTGCCAATGCACTTCCCCCGATTACTCATTCACCAAGGGCACCTTGGAATCTTGGAGAAAGATGCTCGTCCACCATTGATATACTGAACTCAATCTCCATAGTGATAGCTGAGCAAACATGACCTTTCTTTGGGTGCGGTGTTGGAGACAGGTTGTAATTACTTTTGAGTTCAGTCACAAGCTGAAGAACAGATCATTTTTCCAATAAATGTCTCATTATGACATTTGTTCCTTTGTGTACATGGCTGTGTGATTGTATGTGTCTTCATGGCATATGTGCCCTTCTTGCTGTATCTAATGCCAAGTTCCTAAAATGGCAGCTGACTAACAGTTAAAGTAACTTTGCCCACCACCATATTTATACAGTAACATTTACTGCTTGCATTGTGGTTATGTTAATTTCCAGATGCTACAACAGTTTTTGTTGTGCATTCTGTATACACACTACCATCCAAAAATGTTGAATTACTATTTTCAATAAAATAATTAGTTAAAATATGCAATGTTGCAATATTTTGTCAAATGCAGTAAAAGCAAAAGTGAAATTTGAAAGTTGAAATTTGTCCATTCTTTATATATCTTTATATTATTTAATTGACAAATGTAAAACAACATACTCCCACCAGCAACTTCATTGTGTAAACCTTGCTAGTACCAGGTTGGACCAGCTTTTGCCTTCAGAAATGCTTTAATTCTTCAGGGCATAGATAGATGAATAGTTTCAGCAAGATGCTGGACACATTCCTCAGAGATTTTGGTCCATATTGACATGATAGCATCAGCCAATTGATACAGATTTGTCAGCTGCACATCCATGATTCAAATCTTCCATTCCACCACATCCTAAAGCTGCTCTATTGGATTGAGACCTGGTGACTGTGGAGGCCATTGGAGCACAGTGAACACATTGTCATTGTCAAGAAACCAGTTTGAGATGATATGAGCCTTGTGACATGGTGCATTAGAAGACAGGTACATTGTGGACACCACCACCAGCCTGTATATTTTACACAAGGCAGGATGGACTCATACAAGTTAATTACTGATCCTACTATCTGAATGTCGCAGCTGAAATGGAGATCCATCAGACCAGGCAATGTTTTTTCCAATCTTGTACAGTATTTCCCCAATGAAAAGCCGTTGCTTATACATTGATTTTGCAAACCTGGTATTGGGTGCGGCTTGTTTAAATGGGGTGGGCTATCTAAAAACATGAAAACACATTTGCAAAAAGTGCACAAAAAGACAACATCCCCCCATCAATGATTAGTTGAATTTAAATTGTCACTTAAATGGCCTCTTTGTTATTGTTTTCAGCCCTTTGTTACATTATATTACATCCTAGTATATAATACAATCTAGAAAAAGCTGAATTGAACTGAAATAAAAAGAACAAAAGTTTATTGTTGGCTGTGAAAAGATGTTTCTTTAATTTTCATTTGAATAACTGGAGGATAGGGGTACAGCAGAACAGCTATGTCAATTGTCTGTCTACATGTAAATTCTTTAGTATACAATTAGCAAAACTGAAATGCAAAAATTATTAGGCTTACCTTTCTTCAAATCTTTCTAAATCAGACCCATAAACTTTGTCATTTACATCATGAACTGCTTTCCTGCGATCATTTTGGACATAGCTTTGTAGATGTAGCTTTGTTAAAGCAACGGCATGGAGCTTAAATTCTGCAGCGTATTTCTTGCGTGATGGAGATTTTAGCCTCAGTTTCCTGCTCTTAGCTTACAGGAGTGGTCTTCTGCTGCTGTAGCCCATTATTTGGTTCAACATTTTGTGAGAGATGCAGAGATTCTGCATACCTTGGTTGTAACGTGTGGTAATTGAGCTTTTGTTGCTTTTCTGTTATCTTGAACCAGTCTGCTCATACTCCTCTGACCTCTGACATCAACACTGTCATTACTATAGTTTTAAGTCATGAAATCAAAGACAGTTTTTCACTGAGGACTTTATACCTAATGGACCAATTAAACTGATACTCAAGCACAATTAAAATGCAGCATCTTGGCAGTAGTGATACTTTGATAATCATCAAAGCAGCTTGTTTAGAGCAGTCACAGCAGCCTGGATAATAGTGTAGCGGACACACAATATCTATAGTAAAATACAATATCTATATCTATCTGCTACAATATCCATAGTAGAATTGTACCTAATGCTGCTTCTAGCTATGCTTTTCTTGCTAAAAAGGTTAACAGGACTGATGGTGCAAAGTAAAGCTCGGGAAGTTATGCGCAGGCATAAGCTCTGTTGGTACAAATGGCTACAAAAGTCTAGCTTATAGCATTTTGGTGTAAAGCAGAAATTGTTTAGTTTATTGAAAACACAGATTCCCCCATATGTAGTTGATCAGTAAAGACATGTTTGGAGTTCAAATTGTGGTTCTTTCGTTTACAACTGGAGCAAAAATGCTAATGTGGTGATGCAACTACTGTAAATACATGCACAAAATTTCACTAGTCAGAATCTGCCAGCGGCCATTTTAGGGTCTGTTTTCACGAACCACCTCAGGAGCAGGCATGCTCATCTAGTATCAGTTCATAATATGTGTCATAAATATGGAGGATCAAACAAACCCAGTCTTTTGTGAATCTGAAGTTAGCTGAAATGACTTTGTAAAGCAATGAAGCTAAGTACAGGCTTTTTAGCTTGAACTGTGTCCATAAATCTGCACCATCTTAATGTAGAGCTGGAGGTGGTTTGAGCACTTTGAGAAAAGGTTATGGTGAGGTATATCTGCAGAAATAATGTGGGTGATAATTGACTGGTACTAACTTCTTCCATGATGTTCTTACAGTGTGATTCACACACAAACACAAAGACTCACACACATTACTTCTTCCCTGAGGACTTGTGCGCATGCATACAAATGTCATGCTTGCACTGTGGCTTTTGTGCCTCGAAGCAAAATTTAATTGCTTCTTTTCATTCATGTCCGCAAGTGTTCTTGGACAAGCATGAAGTATGCAACAGGGAGAAAGAAACAGGATGTTATCAAGCACACACATACACACATTTTCACCAACTTAACACTGTAGTCTATGTTTTACAAGCAGTAGATTATGCATGGAGTCACTCGTGTGAAAACAACATCACTTCTGAATACCAAATACATTGATAAATCAGGCCTTGGAGGATTATTGATTAAAGCAGGGGAGTTTTTGTGTAAAATGAGATTTTTGCAGCAGGCAGAGCTGCTTGCCCACCGCCTCACCTCCAAAATCAAACCTTTGTTAGATGTCATATTGACTGTGTCGCTTTGATGAATGGAATTCCTTGTGAAAGAAGAGGGGGGATGGATTTAAAGGATGTGATTCAAATTAAACTGAGCACGTGAGGGTGAACATAGACAGGCTTTGTGCACTTCACAGCCTTAGCAAAATGTTGAGACAGAAAAGAGAAATGGTCAATTTGTCTCATCTTGACTGCAGAGGAATATATGGCGATGCTGGTGTCGTATTAACTTATTATCGACTGATTACATACGTTTCTTTCATACATGTGGTGCTCGGAAATGTGTTTTTCCTCAGCCATTAATCACCTAAGACTGCAGTAAAGAAGGAGCTCAAGGAAGCAATTAGTTTTCCTTTTTGTCTCTCGTATTGGCTCAAAGTTGCCTTTGACTTTGTTTAAACGCTTGTCAGTCAAGCCTCTGTGGCCTCTTGTGTGTGGACAGGCCCTGATCCATTGACTGGCAGGCTTCAGGTCAACACTGATAGCTGATCGATCGGCTGAACGATTGGCGGTTCTTATCTTGTCACTGCGGACCTGTTGCAGGCCAGGGCCACACTCCACGCTATTGGCACCCGTTCACCACACATCGAGCTCTATTGTCAGAGCCTGGCCTGATGAGCATGTGTGATAAGGCTTAGACAGCCCTGCTCAAATAAGCTGCCTCGCAGGGATCTTGTCCTCATTTCCCCATGCTCTTCACTCCATTTCTCTTTCTGGGTTGCTGGTTTATACAGGTTTTGCAGTTCTTTGTGAATAACTTTTTTCCTCCCTTTTTCCTTGGGCTTTAAGACTATTAAATTATTAACCTTAAGGAATATTATTCAGTAACTACCACAAATGACTCAATTAAATAAATCAAGGATGTTTGTATTACTACAGAACACATCTGTGCACAATAAGAACAGGTTTAAATCATTAAAAAATGTAATTTCTGCTACTTATGAGAAAAATATGATATTAAAAAATCCCCATTTCTGACAGTGTTTAAGTGAGAGATGGGTGATTCCAAAATTTGCCTTTAGAACACTGTAAAATTTGCTTCATAATCGTTTTTCAACATTGTATCTAAAAGCAAAGCAGATATTTGTATTATCTTCTGAGATTTTTCATAGGTGAGAATGTGTTTGGTAGCAGAATTGACTGAATGTTGTGGCACATAGTGGAGAGTGGGGTAAGATGAACCAATTGTTATTTATGTTAGTCTTGAGGCAAAATTAAATGAGACAGAAGCTGAATAAAAACTTGTACCTTTATTGCAGGATCTCTTCTGTCTAATGAAATTATCTGATTGTGTCTAAGTCGAAGCTGCTTGAAAATATGGCTTCTTCAAGTGCTCATTTGTCTCAGCTTGCCCCAGGTTAGGGGTGAGTTGAACAAATTCAGAGGGTATCTGAGCATAACGTTAACAGTTTCACAGATTTGAACTTCTGAGAACAAACTACCAGTTGGTTTAAAAGTGACCAATCAAAACAGCTACTGGATATTCAAGTCATCTATTTTGCAAGGAAATATGAACTGTTGCTCCATCTATACAGTTCCTCTAGCCTTTTGAGGTTGAGGTTGCTTCTTCAAAACATCACTCAGTGGGAAAGGTGCCTTATCCTTTTCCTTAAATGTAGAGGTAGGTGTCTCATTGCCAGATTTCGCCTGGATCCTTCTGAGCGTCACTGACTTCTTTGGCTTCTTGACTTTTAACTAAGCCAATGTAATTGTGGTTTCTGCATCTGGAAGCAAATTTTACTAATACTAAATTTTACTTTTACTGTTACCAATTAACATATCTGAAATGTCTGGTTCACGTCTTTCCTCATTGAAGCTTTCATGCTCAGGACTCATCAAATGGAATGGAATCTTAGTGCTAGTGCTATACACTGATCTTTAATTTTTCACTTTTTCAGCTTGTTTTTTGATTGTACTTTCCTTTTCCCACTTTTGTCTGCTTTTTCCTTTCATAATGGGCTTTCAATTGCCTGCTTTTCAGGTTTATCTTATTTTGATCTTATTTTTTATCTTCTTCAGGTTTATGATTCTTGTTTTCACGTTTTGTTTAGTTTTTGTCTTAGACCGCTGATGTTTGATGTTTCCCTATAGCCCTTGGTTCCCCTTTCCCCGTAGCCACCAAAAAAAAGTCTAATGTAGGATTTCGGGATAATCATTAGTAAAGTGATTCACATGTTTTTATTCACTAACAGATCTCCTACATGCATGGTATTGTTTATATACATATACAGTTTATATACTTCATATACAGAACTTTTACTTTGACAAGCAAAATTAATTCAAAGGTATTCTTTTTGTGTAAAAGAATACTTCCCACTTCTCACATGTGTTTCTATCCACCACAGCAAGAGATTAATGGTGGGTGCATCCATAATTTAGGGTCATATGACAAATCATATGCAGAGTTACGCAGATACAAGGATTAAGTTAACTTACCCACTGGCTCATCTTACCCCACTCTTCCCTACCTAAAAAGTTAAAATTTCAAAACCTATAGTAGATCCAGTGTGACACATTTAAAAGAGATCTAACACTCACTTGACTCACTTAACTACTTTAACTATTTCCGTAAGCTAGTAAACTTTATAACAAATCTGGAAAAACAGCATAAGAACCGTAGAGCCCACGAATAAATTTAATTGTCATACAGCTTATTTAAATTGGGAATAAATGTTGTGATTTTTCTGTAAAGGGGACATTTAATGACACTTGTTATATATAGGGGATTTATTTTGAATTTATTCATTCAAAACTGTCTGAACTAAGATTGGGAGGTAGTGTTTGGGGCCTATGCTTTGAGCTTTGAGTTAATGCTTTGGTATGTATTTATTGTAGCTGATTGTGTCCTATTGCTTTCATTTTTGTCAGCCCAACATAAAAATGTTTCATCAGAATCAGACTCAGATTCATTTTTTTGGCCAAGTATGTTTGCACACCAATGGTATCCCCTTAGTAGTCAAATGAATAAGACAAACATTACAAACAACAGACAATATATGATATGTAATATACAGAAAGCACCCAAAGTATGTGGAGTTTGATGTACACATATACAGTATGTTTTTGCGGTGCAGTACAATGTACAGTATAAAATATGCATTACAATATACCATGTATGTACAGTTATACATAAAACATGTACAGTTGTGCATAGCATATTCGTTTATACGTACAACAATAGTATGCAACATACAGAATTCCTACAGTGCAAATTGAAAAACAAATCAGGTAGACTCTAAGATTGGGAGGACATTTAATAATTTTTACAGTATAAGAAATAAAATAAAAGTTTGCTTAAATCCACCATCATCAGTAACTGAAGCCTGTTTAGTATTCTTGTACAGGATTTTGTGAATGCTAAACTCTCTGGTAAACAAGGCCTAACCTTGTTCAGGAAAGCTGTTTTGTATAGTACCTTTACATCAAGGTCAGCATGATAAAACATTGTGCATTGCTTCGTGTAATTTCACTGTATTGAGATTTTGTGTCCTGTGGAAGGATATCATCTGTTTTTTAATGTTTTGAATCTAATGTAGCAGAGAAGCGGTGTGTATGCAGAGGAATAAGTTGTGTCTGTGTATGTGTGTTACAGTTTAATTTCGTGGGCCGGATCCTGGGCCCGCGGGGGCTCACCGCCAAGCAGCTGGAGGCTGAAACAGGATGCAAGATCATGGTGAGAGGCAAAGGCTCTATGAGAGACAAGAAAAAGGTAAAACCCCAAATATATACGCACACAGTACATTGATGGTCCCACTTAAGACAGAGGGAAAAATAAATGTAGGGCACTAAAAATTTCATGATGCAAATGAGCATATTGCTTATATCAAATCTATATATTTTTCTACTTAGCCCAGATGCAGTCCATCATCAACATATCTCTGGTGTCTAAATTTCTGCTTCTATAATGTAGCTGGAGCTAAGAGGCTAGCTAACAAACACCTTCGGGCAATAATCTTTTTTATATACAGTGGGGCAAAAAAAAATCTTTAAATCTTTTTTATCAAACTATGTGATTTCCTGGATTTTTTTAACATTCTGTCTCTCACTGTTGAAGTGAACCTATGATGAACATGACAGACCTCTTTTTTTAAGTGGGACAACTTGCAGAATTGGTAGCTGCCACTGTATATATAAATCCAAAAAATAAACTTCAAACTACCACACCTACCATTGAGTTTTTATTAAAAGCAGATCTGTTGTCTAAAATTGCCTTCTTAAGATACATTTACTTTAAAGAAAAGCTTGATGTCTTCTGTGCAAATTGAGATTGGTTTCAGGGATGTATTTATATGAAAAGAAATTTTGAATGACTTTTAGCTGTGGTACTAAACTAAAGGAGACATATTTGTACACCAAGCATGTCTTGTCTATATAGCATTGACAATATTGATAGTAAGTGGAAAATTGTGCACGTTTATTTAAATTAATTTATGCTGAACTGCTTTAGCATGCTAAAAACTAACCTTGTTGTTAATCTTGAGGAAATAAATATAACTTTTTTTATAACACTACTGCTTAAACTATTGCTTTTTATGACAATCTTTACAATAGAGCTGCTTTAAAAGTTGTTGATGCTAATCAGCACTCAAGTTAAGAATTTTAAACCATGTTTAAGGTCAAAGAGTACAATTCTATAGACAAATTTAGAAATGTGTGCACTTCATTGTGCACTTATTGTTGCACAATATATACAAAACTATATTACTTTTTCTTACTTCTTTTCTAAAAGTTAGAAAAGCTTATGTGGCTAGATTTGTTGGTAGGTTTCAGTTAAATTGCTTAGCATTGTGTACATGGGATCATGCTAAAAGTAGCTTCCATTCAAAATGCAACTCCAATATCATAAGAAGGAAATTTGTACTGTGTATGTACATCCATGTATGCATCATGTGCAGGTGTGTAGCTGTTTGTAAACCAGCCTGGACCAGTCTGTGGTGAGCTATTTGTGGGCCCAAATGTAACGTTCAGTTTTCCTGAAAGCTGAGAGTAATAAGCCCTCCCCAAACTGCAGTTTTTCTCCTGAGAGCTTTGGGCAGGTGTTCAAACATTGTCCTTGGCCTCAGATTGCATGGGGCCCGGCTCCAGTGGCCCCGCCAGGGCTGCTGTCCCAGTCAAAGCTTGAGCTTGAGCACAGCATGCTGGGGCTCTATCTCTCCAGGTCAGTGGGGAGTATGGGAGGATCTGATACTACGGGTTATGTCCATAGTCCATTACAACAGTCTATGAACACTTGGATAAACACTCTCAGTCCTTCATGACTGAGAAGGCATACTTCAGTTTTTGGTTAACTTGGTAACTTAACTCTGTAGGAGCTTCCATTTCAGCAGAAAACTCCCCGTTCACCTCACTGTCTCTTATTTTCAAGTTTTATTTTTCCTTCTATAACTGATGTATCAAATCTCATTCAAAAATCTAAACCATCCACCTGTCAGCTCGACCCTCTCCCAACAGTGTTAGTTAAAGCTTGTCTCCCTTCATTGGCTCCTCTCATTACCAGTATTATCCACTCTTCCCTTAAAACTGGAACTGTTCCGTCATCCCTGAAATCTGCTTCTGTTACTCCACTTCTAAAAAAGACTGGTGCAGATCCACATAACTTTGACAATCTTCGCCCAAAATATCAAACCTCCCTTTTATCTCTAAAATCCTTGAGAAAGTGGTCGCCTCTCAGCTCTCACAAACAATTCCAGTCTGGTTTCCACCCCAATCATAGTACTCAAACTGCTTTGTTAAAGGTGACCAATGATCTTCTGATGGCAGCCGATTCTGGCCTTCTCACTATTCTCATCCTACTCGATTTTAGTGCAGCATTCGATACAATTTCACACAATATCCTCCTGAACAGATTAACATCTATTGGCGTTAGTCATACCCCCCTCGTCTGGTTCACTTCATATCTGTCAAAGCGCACACAGTTTATCCAATTTAAAGCATACTCCTCAAAATTGTTTCCTGTTTCTCCAGGTGTGCCCCAGGGTTCAGTTCTAGGGCCTCTCTTATTCATTATTTACATGCTCCCACTTGGTCATTTATTTAGAAAACATAACATTAATTTTCATTGTTATGCATACGACACCCAGCTCTACATTTCTTCCAAACCCAATTCATACCTAACACCTACCTCCCTCTCTGACTGTCTTACAGAAATTCCATCATGGTTCTCCTCCAATTTTTTCAAACTTAAGAGTCTTACTCATTGGTTCACCCTCCAATCTAACCAAATCTCATAGTTTCCCAATTGATATAGATAACTCCCTTATCCACCCTTCCACTCAGGTAAAGAGTCTAG
>JBBIGC010000145.1:7198372-7213793 GCA_037576955.1 Lepidarchus adonis
GTGTATATAAATATAGTACATATAAAATAATATGCATTATATAGATATAGTATGTAGTATAGTATAGTATAGTATATAGTATAATATGCATTATAGCAGATATAAACTAAACTCTAACATACAGAGATTGTACATGAAGTGCAAATGTGATGCTGTGTGTATTATGTGACAGTTCAGCTGTTTAGGAGGGAGACGGTGAAACTGTTCCTGTGTCAGGACGTCCTGTTCTGCAGTGTGATGATTGTGTGTGATTGAGTGTGTTCACAATGACAAATAGTCACTTTCACTTAAAGCAATGCCATCTTTCAGGAGAAAAGTGCACCCTGCCACAATACAAAGGTTTTTAATGAATTATTTGAGGAACATGACGAAGAGTTGTTGACTTAGCTTCCAAATTCCTCTGATCTGATCGGATCCATGGAGGCTTTTACTTCAGCTTTAAGTGAAGGATGTGCTGTTAATCTCTTGGTGCCAGATACCACAACACACCTTCATAGATGAGTTTATTGTTCCACAGGTCAGAGGTGTTTCTGCAGCATTAGAGTGAACAGTATAATACTAGGCAGGTGGTTCTAATGTTATGGTTGATCAGTGTAATTTATGTTGTGTTGTCTTCTTCTCTCTGTGTCTCTCCTTCTCTCCTCTTGATGTCTGGCTGCTCTCACTTCGCTGGTGTGCTTTATATGCTGTGTACAGCTCATGCATGATACTAACTCTTGTTTTATCTCCCCCTCCCCTTATTCCTTCCCCTCTCGTCCTCTTCCTTTTTCCCTCCTTTCTTCACGGTGTTCCTCCGCTCACCGCAGCTGCCCTTGCCTTCTCTCTTGCAGCGAGTGCCCAGGCACCCCGCATCATTGCTGGCCCTGCCCCTGTCCTGCCGCCAGCTGCCCTGCGCACCCCCACGCCCGCTGGCCCCACCATCATGCCCCTCATCCGACAGATCCAGACCGTCATGCCCAATGGCTCTGCCCACCCAGCTGCCACTGCCACCCTGGTGCCTCCCGGCCCAGAATCGGCAGGTCTGATCTATGCAGCGCCATATGAGTACCCCTACACACTGGCACCCGCCACATCCATCCTGGAGTACCCCATTGACTCCAGCGGGGTGTTAGGTAAGCATGGCTGCACCTGTGCGTGCCCGCCACTACACCAACACCCACCGACTCTAGCAGCATCCGTCCCAATCCCGCACCACTTTTCTTGGACCCCTCAACTAGAGAAAGGCGTTTTAACAGTTATCACTAACTGAATATTTGCTACTATAATTCATATATACCAATGGGAAATTATCTTATACAAACAAAACAGACGTTTTTCCAAAGTTTATCAGTTTCTTTCATTCATCTTGCATAAGAGTTGCTATACCTAATTGTTTAGTTGCTTAGGTTATTTTTCTTTTTAGCTTTGTGTGATTCTGCCGGTTAATCTACCGAGTGATAACTTGTACTGTACACATTTACATTTTGATTGTACATTTTTTCACAGGTTCTATACACTGTTTAGCCACAACATAAAACCACTAACAGATGAAGTCAATGACATTTCTGATGTCATTGCAGCACATAATGGGTGCCGTACATTAGGCAGCAAGTGAAGCAGGAAAAAATGACTAGTGTAAGTCTGAACCACTGAACATGGGCCTGATTGTGATCACTAGATGACAGGGCATCTCTCAAATGGGAGGTCTGGTCGGGGTTCCCAGAATGCAATGTTGGTACATACCACTAGTGTTCTGAGGAAGTGACAAACAAGTGAGAGGGTCGAAACAAGTGCCATTGACGTGTCTGGGAAGGGAAGGCTAGCTGTCTGCTGTGATCTACAGAGCAACAGTAGCACAAAATGTACTCAGTGCTGTTTTGGCAGGAAGAGGGAAACAAACAGTAGACAGGTGATTTTAATGTTGTGGCTGATCAGTGTATCAATGTATAATATCAAAGAAAATTCAACTTTAACTACAGATGCTTCTCATAACGAGGCGAATTTAGACGTCTGTATATTTGAATAACCACGCCCATTCCTAGCATCCTCCTCCCCGCAAACCCTTCCTAAACTCCTTAGCCTAAGAGCCAACCTTTTTCACCTCAGTTATCACAGCAGAACAGTAAAAAAGATGACTTAAGACGAAAAAACAATAAGACTTTCAACATTTTCCACTTAAACCATTAAGTGAAAAAAAATCCCTTTAAGAAATGTGTACTTAATGATTGGGCTGTGAAGTGCTCTGTTGGCTTTATGTGAATTGTAAGAAAAACGCTTGTTTTTTCACTGCTCTCTCTCTTTCTCTTGGCCTCTTTTTCCTGTCTCTCTCTCTCTCTCCCACTCAAAGGCCCTGTCCTCCCCTCTCCACACAAGCTCTATGGCTTCATTAAGGCACTTGAGAAAAGCCGATTATGAATATCATGTTACAAACAGCATTCTGCCAGTTTAACAGAGGCTGCTCCCACAGGCACAGTGTTAAGTTGAGCAATGACAAAAAGTGCGTCCTCATGCCAAGAGCAGCGTGTCCAATGAGATGAGCCGAAGCAGGGTTTAGCTACTGTCCAATAAGCAGCCCTTATTCAGCCAAGATCAACTCCCAAATGTTCCAAGCTCAGTACAGTAGCCTTGTCTTAGAGGCCTGTGTCACTGTGTTTCTGTGGGATCCTGGGTGGTTGGGGTGTGTTAGGGTGATAGACTGTTTGTGGTGTTCAGATTCACCATTTGACTGCTTTAGGCCTCAGTCAAACATATCCCAATATCTCAGTTAATACTAGGCTGAGTCAATCTGGTACCCGATCAAAAGCTTTGCAGAAATGTTCATGTTTGCCTGTTGACCTATAATGCTTTTTGTAACCAACACAAATTTTAATGAGTCTACAATATTTATAACAAAGGTTAATGTAATGTATTATGTATGAAAATATCAGACTCAGTTGATACTTAGTGATAAATCTAAAAAGGCAGAAACACTTGAATGGGGTGTTGTAGGTGAAACTGCATTATTTTATTCTTTGGTTTTCACAAAAATCCCCCACAAACACACCAAAAGCATCCTTAAAAGCATCCACAATTAATAATAAACAGCCATATGATCAGTCCAGAAGGAGATAATAAAATGTCATAAAATAAGTCAGACTCCTCCATATGAGCATCATATTACATGAAATAATTAACACAAACTAATAAATATACTGAGCACAGCATAATGATTATGTACTGTATATACAGTATGTATTTGTGCATAAAAGTATTTACAAAGCAAAGACACAATGGGGGGGGGGGGGTCTGTATGTATGATTAAATAAATCTAAATTAAGTGCATATACAATCAAACAGCATGAATTGGTGTTGTGTTCTTCAAGGGCTTCATTCACTGTGACCTGAAATGCCATGTTCGTGTGAACGGGAGGACAAAGGACAGAGGAGCAAACTGTTTTCAGAAGTATCTGTACATGTGTGGACAGGGTCTTATTGAGAGAGCGAAGGAGATGAGGAGTGTTTGGGAGGGAGAAAAGCAGAAGATTTCACCCTGTCTTCTCTCTTGTGTACACCTATACAGCGTCCTCAAAGGCCGAAGAGCTGCCCCTCTACCTGGGCTTTCAGACCTGTCACTTTCCCATCACTGTGCAGCGCGGAGAGCCGACCAGCCGGCCTCCCTTTTAAAGCAGAACCCCTCATCCCCCACCCTCTCCCTTTTCTGAACCTCACTCACTCTACCTATGCCCTTACCCACTCCACCCCAACCCCACTCCCCCCAGTTCCCACCCCGCAACCGCCCTTCTTTATCGGACCGACCGGAAAGCGACTCCCCGGAGGCTCTTTCGTTGTTTATTTCTTCTGAAACCACACCTTGTGTCGATTTTGTTTTTATTGTTATTGTTTTGTTTTCATTTTTAATGAATGTGCAGTGTTGAAACTGTGTATCGTTATGAGGGAGATAAAAAAAAGCACTGAGCCCCAAACTGCTGCAAACCTTCTCTGGATGCTCCCTCCGCTCTTTTAGGGTGAGACGTTCTGGAGGGGGCATCAGGAGGGGCAACATGACGACGGTGAGGGGACAGTGGGGGTCAGACAGGGGCAGTTTTGGGAGACAGTGGGTGGTGGGGCTTGTTACAGTTCTAAATAAAGCTCTTCACACAGCCGTTGTAGGACAGTTTCACAGGGCTTCCCAGGTTAATTTACAGTACAGTATGATCAAATGTAAAAACTACATGACCAAACTGGCTCTGAGGGGTTTCGCCGGCTGGACTGCCCTAAAACGGCTTTGATAATGCTTCAGACTGTAGCGTGTGTTGCTTTCCGAGGACAAACACTCCTGGCACTAATGTCCAATTCCCTTCCTTTATTCTTTAGGTGTGGCTTTCCCCACGAAAGGCTAAAATCGCTTTTGAGGATCCTTACTGAGCCCCTCATCCGATCTGAGTGTTAAAACACATGCGCTTTCGTTTCACAGCGGCCTTGTTATTTCTCAAGTGTTGATCAACCATGCAAATGAGTGTAGCAGTCAGTCAGACACTACTGTTGTTGTTTACACTGTCCATTCCTTGCCCAAAGAGGCTCAGCTCTGTATGCGTCTGCCTCGTGCACCATCAGCCGTAAAAAGTCTTCTTTTGGTTTTGTTTTATTTTGTTTTCTTTAGTCATTTGCATAGTGACAGAACTGTTCTACTGACTGCTATGTTTTTGGTTTAGGGGAAAGAGTGAACAAACAAGAACATCGCTTTACTAATCACTTAATTCATCGCTGTTGTACTTTCACTTTTTCCTGTTTTTACTACTGCAGACGTGCCTAAACGCTATCAGCTCTGTGCCTGTGCTCTGAGCGAGTGTATCAGTATTATATTTAAACGTGGGACTGGAGACGTGCACTTCCCTGTTGTGCCAGTGCAGGATTATGTGACTAGTAAAGCCCCCTCTGTGTGTTTGTGTGTATGTATGTGTTTGTCACTAATGTCTGTCATACTGTATCCTAGCAATGCATGGATCAACTTGGGATGAATGCAACCATGTTTTTGTATGTTTGTTTGTTCTTTTTAATTCCGAACATCAAGTATTATTTGTGCCTTAACTTGTACTTTTGGTTATTTGCAAAACAATGTAACATTTTTAAACATGCTTGGTTATACAGATAAGCGACATTTGTCCAGTTTGACCTTAAATTGACCCGTTTCTTGGGAACTGTCAAGTTTAATTGATCTAATCTATGTTTTTGGTGATATTGTTGCAATCCAAGCAGGTGCAGTGACAACTAAGGTTCGAAGGCACGAAATGCGGGTCCATCCTTACCAAAGGGTAGTGACCACAGACAGAGGTTAGTTTAGCTCACATGCTTACATTTTCATCAAGAGTAGCCTCTCACTGTTGGTCCTGGTTTGTTGCTGCATTTCTGATTTGATAAAACCCCTCGAATGCCCATACAGTCCAGACTCAGCACCTGCATTGCAGGAATTAGCTGGTTGACTTAATTCCATTATTTCGATGACTTTATGAATTTGACATGATGTTGATGACAAATAATGGACCCTCTTGCATGAGAATGTTCTTTAAACACCCCTCAATTTCCCATAACCATTTCTCTGGCTGTTTGTTGGTAAGATTCACAGTTTATGTTTATTTATTTTCCAGACGAGTTCCATTACGAATATTTGCTTGATAAAAAATTAAAGGGGATTATATTTAAATACTCAACTGACAAAGATATAACCTTCAGTTTAAATAATGCTTATTGTGAGCAAAGCTGTTTATGATGAATATTTTGATAAATTTGGTGTGTGAACTGGATTCATTGATTACCAGTTACAAAAACAATTAGATATTAGGTATTGTTGTAAAACATGGACTCATGTAAAAGATATTAAATGTCACTTTTTTAGCATTACAACAAACCAAGGTCTTAAAAAAGAGCCTGCTCACTTTCTACACATTCCAGATGCTAAAGTCTGTGTACATTAAAGCATACTTGACCGCAAAATCGAATCATAACCTATGGAAACATATTTTCTTGCTTTTGCAAGGAAGCAAATGAATTTGCAGGTTACAGATTCAATATTTTCAAGTTAATTGTATTTGTGGTTGTGTACAAAGGTTAAGGAGATCCGGGTCAAATCTCATTAGCTTGATAAGTATGCATCCTCCACAGAGAAGGTCTTAATGCACACTTACTGTTTATTAACTGGGAAACAATAAAATATCAAATGTGGCCTCTGCTAAATTTTTTTGAAGGACAATTTGTCATTGTGAACACACTCAAGTCAAATAAAGTGCACCACAACAAAACCTGTGTAGCAATGGGATGGTATCTTACTCAAGGTGTAATTCCACTGGGACTTGAACCTGTGACCTTCAGATTCCATGTCAATGTCAAGTCAAGTCAATTTGATTTCTATTGTGCTTTTTACAACTGATGTTGTCACAAAGCAGCTTTACAGAATCCAGGTCCGAGCCCCTACTAAGCAAACCAAGGCAACAGAGGCAAGGAAAAAGTCCCTAAACTGTAGGAAGAAACCTTGGGAGAAACCAAGGCTCAGAAGAGGAACCCATCTTCCTCTAATACTCTAGGCTAATACTTCCCTATAATTGATCTTTCATTTTTGTTTTATGTTAATTGACAGTAAATAAACAGAAATTGTGCATTAAAATTAGAAGAAAATGTTAGATTTACATTTCTTTTTACTTCTTCAAAGTTAAAATGATGTAATTTGGCCAGCTGTGTTCCAAATTTGTATACAACCAATATTACATGTATTCAATTTGCATTATAATTGATCGTTTATTACACTTTCGGTACATTTGGAAATTGACAGTGAAGATCAGTCACTGTGCTCTGCTAAAACACATCAATAGCAATCTGACTGGAATGTGTAAGAGACCACATATGCAGATGACTTTCTGCAGCAGTAGTGTAATATGGATTGATATTATATATAATTGGACCTCACATAGAGGCTACAACCTTCATTCATTTCAGCAGTCCACTGGAACTGACCCTCACTGTGAAATTAAGATCATGTTTTATCATATAGGCTTTTGATCATTTCTGTCTTGAGTGTCTTCTGATTGACATTTAGGGGTCAAGTGGTACTTCTGCTTGAATCCAGGTGAAATAGCTTAGTAAAGACATGCGTATATATGAGAAGGAAGAGACAGTTGTTGGGTTGCCATCTTAAACATGGCACTCCCTACCAACTATAGGATAGAGTTCAAATTTTCTCATGAGTTTTTCTTTTATTCTTTTTTTATATCATTTATCATATATTTCTCATATCCTATTTGTTTTATACTGTAAATGTTTCATATTATGGTACTACTGCTTTCAAGAGAATCTACTTTTGAGAACCCATTTGCACAGAACTTCCAAATTTCCAGTCTGTGCATTCTTACTGGATTGCCAATCTTATGGAGCCCACACTTGGTGTTTTTTTTAAGCTACTTTCTCATTTCCACCTGTTGTACTTGCCTCATTTGGTAAACTATGTGGCGCAACTCTTTATTTTGCACTGAATGAGTCAGAAGCATTCATCTCCTCTGCTCCACAAAGAGCGGACATGTTGAAAAAGTGAAAACTACATCAAACCTCAGACGATGGAACTGACCAGAATTTATCGAATACACGTGTGATTGAAGCCGCATAACCTTAAGGTTGACCATTGTGACCAGTGTGGACAAAAGTGTTGAGTCCACTTTGTGGATTTGATCATATCAGAGTATAAATGCATCTTTGAGAAATATTCCACTTGATACATTTTTTTTTACGTTTTACTGTAAGCTTCTTTTGTTGTTGTTGCAAAGAAAATAGTATTTACTTGTGGCTTCTTTAAAAAAAATTATATAAATATAAATATATATATAAAAATTATAAAGCAGGAATGTATATGAAATGTCAGAATTTACTTGTATTTTGCAAAGAGATAGCAAAGATATTATAGAGGGCTATTTGTAGGAAAGAAAAAGATGCATCATAGTGGCTTTATAGCACCACCTTAGAGAATTTCTTATATTTTTGGATATATGTTAGGGCTTTATATGAGCAACAGGACTTTTTTCAGTGTTTATATGCAAAAGCATTTTATATTATGTGTCCTGTGAATTGTCAGTAGTCTGCATTGCTGAGGGTAATGGCTAAAATTCCCACAGCTTGTGTTTCCATGGCTATTATGCTATGTAGAGAATACCTTGTAGTATTGCTTTGTATCATTAAGGCCTTGATTTTTATGTTGTTGTAAATAGAAGGATAAAAAAGAATTTGAAAAGGCAATAAAAATTTTATTGAGTACAAAAACAACCCACATCTGTTTTGGCCCTAAATTATTTTGTTGTTCAATGTGGAATTCTCAAATTTCCTTCTGCCTCTAGTCTTAACAAGAAAACATAATAATCCATCTCCATCATAACTATCAGCTTGCTGCTTGAACCTCTAAAGAACTCTAGTGCTTAATAGCAGTCAGGAAGCAAATCCTGCCCTGGCTGCTGTCTGGTCTGTCCTTTCATTTCATTAGAATCTGTCTGTCCATTCATTTGACTGCTACTAACCATTGGACATGTTTTTTTCTGCTTTTATGTTCTGTTTTTGTTGATCAGGCATTGTTCTCTTTTCATCTTCGCACCTATAACATGTGACCTACTGGAATAGGCGGTCTGCTAGTCTGTCACACTGTCAGTAAAATCATATCTTGATTTTACTGCTATATGTCGATTAATCACCAACAGCTTTTTTCAGGGCTCCCATATTCAGACGACATACTGTTGGCCTTGTTTTGAATGATATAAGCGCTTGAGTGTGGAGCCTAATTGTGATCAGTTTATCATATTGTCATCCTGCAGTCACTAGCTGAAACTAATCTCCTCTCTATCTTTTTTCCTTTCCTCCCTCTTTTGTTTCCCTCCTTTTTTTTCCTTCTTGTTTTCTCCCTCTTCCTTTCTGTTTGTTTCTCTAACCCACCCAGCCACCACCGGCAACTAACCCCTGACCTTCTGACCTCTCCACTTCACCCAATGATGACCTGCCCATTACCTGCCTGCAGACACTTCTCTGCTCTTAAGCAAAACAAAAACAAAACAGAGCCAGTGAGTGAAAGAGAGAGAGAGTATTAAACAGCATTCAGTTGTCAATGGCAGTGGAGAAGCAGCTCCCCTGCCCCGGATATATGGACACTCGCCAATGGCTGGAAGACGCCCTCCAGTTCAAAGGGTCTGTTCGATGCGGCCCACCCTGCCACTGTAGACCTGCACTCAGTCATTTGTAAAGCAATAAGCAATGACAATTAGCCCACTCTTCCCCACCATCTTCACCCAACGGAGGCTACCAATTTACAGCACCTCACTACATCATACTGTCTACGACTGTAGACCACCATGGCAACACAAAGCAAGCCTTCGGTCAAGGATAAAGGATGCACGGCCCTCTTTGGCCATACGTTGGTAACGGCTCTATGTGAATGTATTGTTTGAAGGTGTGGCATTAGTGCATGCATCTTTTTGTCCTACTACATTAACTCTGTCTTCTGCTCCATAATTTGACTTCAAAAGGGAACATTAGAAAACCTTAATTGTGTGAGCACTGACAAACGCAGAAAGAGACGTGTTGAAAAGCATTTCCCTCCCCACAAACAGTCGAACACTTTTCAGTGGATGAGTTTCTCTGAGGATGTAAAAGCCATGCTTGCCTATCTGCTGTACAAATGTATGAAATTTGTAGATAAGAAAAGAGGAAAAGAAAAACACACGAATCAAAGAACACATGTACAGAAAAGAAAACTTTTATTATCCCCCGGTGCAGGGGAAGAAGAGAACATATATATTTTTACAAATTAGACTTTTATACTCGCTGGTATTGTAAAGTGAAAAAAAGTCATACTGAACCCTTTATGAAGTGAAAACAATCCAGTTTTCTGTAATTGGATGTAGAAATGGATGACCAAAACAAAAGTGCCTTATCATTGTTCTCATGGTTTCTCCAAGTTGAATGTGTCATAATTGGTGGCGAATGAGCAGACCAGAGCTTAGTGCACGCAGCTTTCTCTGAGCGAGGAACAAAATTATACAATTTGCGGTCATCGTCCTTTGCCTCATCAGATGAAAAAGGCCTTGCAGTTTACAAAATCAATTGTTGAAGGTCTACCCTGCTGTAACACTTAGCTTGAATTTAGACACATTTCTCAATTTATAGACAAATTCCTCACTAATTATGTGCATTACTTGGGAACTACTGTGAATCTAAAGTGTAAGGTATTTATTAGAACATTATTAGAAATAGGACCTAAAGGATTAGATTAGTTTTTTATGACAAATAATTATGTAAAAAAAAAACATCCATTCTGGTTGTTTTTCTAATTTTGCATGATTTGAAAATACCAGCATTGACAGAGAAGACCAATAGAAATTTTCCAAAATTCTTTAAAATAAAATATTGCTACATTATAATTAATTAAACACTAAGAATGTTTTCTATTTATGTTGCAGAATTTGGAGGTTTTTGTCAGGCAACAAAAATAATTTTCCCATCAATACATTTCCTCTATATGTCGTATATCACATGCAAGTAGTTATTGGAACAAAATATTGCAGCAGTTTTAAATACATTTATAGAATTTGAAAAAGCCAGCTGTCTTTTACATTGTGTCAAAATTTTATGATGAATGGGTCAGTAGAAATAGTGCAAAATGATATTGTGTTTTTCCTCCTAAAAGTGTTTTTCCTCCTAAAAGTTCTCTTTTTTGGAGATTATATCATATACATACATGACAGCGATGATTAGAGTTACACATTAAGAATCGTCAGTAATCTGCATTGCTGAGGGTAGTGGCTGAAATTCCAGCTGAAAATTCCCAGCTTGTGTTTCCAAGGCTATTATGCTATGTAGAGAATACCTTGTAGTGTTGCTTTGTATCATTAACACCATGATTTTTATGTAGTCAGTAGAAGTAGTCAAAAGTTATATTTTACATTAACTTCCATTAAGAGTGTTTTTCCTCCTAAACGTTTTCTTTTTTGGAGATTATATCATATACATACATGACAGCGATGACTAGAGTTACATATATATTTCCCTCTGGCCTGAATAGTGACAATTTGGCAAAAAAAAGTGACAAAAATGAACAGCATTGTGCCTAAAACCTCAGACTTCTTGATCGGGGCTTTAATATTGTGCTCAATAGTTAATACGTTATAACTGCTGTATCAATAACCCCTAATCTTTTTAACACTGTATGTTTGTGTTCAGTGTGGCCTGTTTTCAGCCTGCACTCTCACCACTGTGGACATTTAAACATAAGGCATATAGGTTGTACCAGGAGTGAAGTGCAACTAAGTTGCTCCACCTTCTCTCTTCAGTGAAAGCTGCATGTACTGCCCATGCTGGACTGCACCATGTTACTGTGTCATTTGTCCCACACCCCACACTCTCAAATCTTTCTTTACTATGCAACAGAATGGCCTCTGACGTCTTGTGGGGAGTCTCTGTGTCGACATGTCTTCCTGTCCTGTCCTCTCTTCAATACCAGTTTTCAGTTCAGATTCTACAGTGCCATGACAGTATTACTGTAATTATGAAGGTATTATAATTGAGGTCCAGTGTGTTCTTTGGAATAAAAAAAGAAAATAGCCTGTATGTGTATGTCACCAACAAATTGGTTTTGAATAGTTACGGTTATGAGAAAGGGTAAAATTTGAGAATGTTTTATGGAAGAAAAAAAGAGTACGGGTTAGATCTATCAGTGGGTGAGCAGTACCGTAATCAATATCGCATGATATCTTACCCTCGATAGCAAGGAAAGTATAAATCTGGTTTGGTTTGCTTTTAAAAATGAGTTTCCAAGAAATACTCAGTTTATCGTTGTGAATGTTCTTGATCATCTGAGTGAATAAGTGTTTAACAGACAAGAAGACAGAAGTCTATGTGTTAGATCCATGCCATGTGTGCGCCCCTACCCAAGTATTGCCTATGAGAAAATATGTATGTCTGTATCAGCAGCCATTGTTACAAGTTTATACCGTATTTTTCTATCTTATTTTATATGTATGTAATAAACTACATTAAATGCCTTGTCTCCATACTATGTGTATATGAAGAGTCCTTCGTGATGTTTGCTTGCTGTGTCACTCTCAGCCAATAGGCTAACGGCACGTTCTACAGCATTTTCTCACCAAACATTCAATAACATATGCTGCTCTTGCTGCCAATATCATCAGACTGATCGTTTCAGAGAAGACCCTTAGTGGAATGCTCTGCATTCAGAAAGCCTAGTGATATTAATGGATCTGTGCCAAGAGAGCACTTTCGAAATTAGCAGGCCCATATATCATGGTGTTCCTCACAAGCTGTGCCAGTTCCCTACCACAAGGAAATTAAGAAAAACTTTTAACTCTAAAAGCCCTCATATAATTTAATACTTAAATTCATCTCCTACATTCTTTACACTTTAATCACATTATGTCGACGTAATACTATTATTTATATTCATGGACCTTGGCATTGTGGTGAGTATGGTCAGATATGGTCACTTTTAGATCAGTATAAATATATAAATAAATATAAATCATTCCATTTCTGTTCAAAGGGGGCTTATAATGAGATTGCAGGGGTCTACAGGCATCCATTTCAACATTAAACCGTTTCTTTCTGAAACTTTTCTTCTCACAGCAAGAAAGTGTGTGCTTTGTACATGGGCAGAGTGATTAAATAGAAAATGGTCTGTTTGAAACCAGTGTCCAATTTTTCCACTGTGCAGTATGAATGAATGTGTCAGATTTTGCGAAGCAGTGTTATAGATAGCTCTCCTGTTTTAGATTACTTTAGCACTCACACGCCATGGTTGGAATGGATGTTTTCTTATGGAAATTTTATTTCTGTAGCACTTTTTACAACGGATGTGAGTTTTTCAGAATCCGTGTCTGAGAATGAAACGAAAGGAAAACTACCTCAGCTGGATGAAAAAATTTGGGAGGAACCAAGACTTAGAAGAAGAACCCATCCTTCTTTTGGTCGATCTTGGATATCAAAAACAAGTAATAAAATTAGAGGGTCCAGTATGGCTGCAAAAAGGGCATTGTTGTTAGTCATCATGGTAAAACGTAATAGCACTTAAAGAAAGCAAGAGAAAGATAGATAGCCATAATTTAATAGAAGGCTTGAGGCAAAGTTTAATGCGGGGAGTTGGGGGTGCAGAACAGCATATATATGATGTAATATTTTTCCCTCACACAGAATACTTCATAATGTGCTGCAATTTAATAAGGTACACTGCACTCCCCTTTTTACCTGTCCTCTCCTCATCAATGACACCATCTGAACCAAATACGTTTACCTTGGTCTCATCAGACCACAGGACATGGTTTCAGTAATCCATGTCTTTAGTCTGCTTGTCTTCAGCAAACTGTTTTGTTAGAAGAGGCTTCCTTCTGGGACGATGAAGACCAATCTGATGCAGTATATGGTCTGAGCACTGACAGTCTCAGTTACTTGAAGTTCTTCAATGATTTCAAAGGCACCACCGGGATTCAAACTCAAAGACCTCATGTATGCTATGACCAAGTAAGCCATGACATCAACTTTATTCCTACCCTTTGAATTGCACCATAGCTGAATCTAGAAGTCCAATGGGCCTTGACAAGCCAGCTGCAGTTTTTCACTGGCAGTAAGTAAAACTTGTGATTAAAATGACTAAACCTAATACAGAAGTCAAAGGAGCTACAGAGACTGTGTTAGGTAGGGTGAGTTTTTTCACAGACAATTAGTACAGTAACACTTTCTAAAACATTGAGCACTTCAGCAACATGTGCGAAGGCACCGCTGGGATTCAAACCCAGGATCTCCTGTTTACTAGACAGGCGCTTTGACCAACTAAGCCACGGCACAACTCGTGTGTTAGAGTCTTATTAAAGACTGCACACTGACTACTTTACATTGTATCAAAGTCTTAGATAGAACAACATATTTACAAAAATGTGAGGAGTCTACTCACTTTTGTGAGATACTGTAATTACCTTCTGGCTGTTTATGATAAGTTACTTTATGTAATTTGCTAACTGTACCAACTTGAAGGATGTTTACATCTTCTAGTGTAGGTCCTATGGAGTGTTCCAGGTCTGCAGTAGTTAGTACCTACCAAAAGTGATCCAAGGAAAGATTACTGGTGAATCAGCAATGGCGTCATGGGTACACAAGGCTCATTGAGGCATGTGGGGGAGTTAAGGCACCGATCCCGAAGGGGAGCTCATGTTGTACAAAATGTTAATGGTGGTTCTGACAGGGTCTGAGCTGTTTTGGCTGCATGAGGGGAACCTACTCAACATTAGGCGGGTGGGGTTAATGTTACAGCCGACTGGTGTCATCACAATATCATACCATCATATCACTCACCCCTACCCTACATTCAGCAGCGCATTCAAAGTCATGTCCTCAGAAACATTAAGGGGAAGCTCACAATAGTCAGCAACACAACAGAACATTGCTCCCTGAGTGGACCCAGCTTTATTTGTCTCTCCGGTCCTCTTCACCCTTTTTTTCATTCTATCCTCTAACTCCTTGTTCTCATCCTCCTCCTCCTTCTCCATCCTCTTCCCCGGAATCTAGGGCCTGTGCAGCCGGAAATTGCCGTGTCTATCACAGGGCTCAAATTGCCTGGGCCTCTGCGGTCCTCTGCTTGCCACTGATAAGGCTTGTTGGGGCCCCGCTGGCTGTTTGGGGGAGAAAGAAATCGCATCTTGAGTCGCCACCGGGTGCTGAGCCATGAAAGTGTTTGTTGCGGGGGAGAGAAAAAGCGCGACTCACAGACCTCAGGACCGGGGGGCACGGGACGCAGCCCTTCTCTCCACCCCCACCGCCGCTCTGTACTCTTCTTTCTTCCCCTCTAACTCTCCCAGAGCCTCACCTCCTCTCTCCACTTCTCTCAACTCACTCAGCGCTCCGGGGCAGAAGGGGCGTCAATTATACAGTGGCAGCGAGAGAGGATATTAAGTCTAGAATGCAATGCATCGTTGCAGAGATGAGGAACGAGCAGTGAAATGAACTAGTGCACCTTGTAATGAAAACAGCAGCTATAACAGCCGTGCGTTCAGGAAAAGGATGGGTGATGGCATGCTGGCTGTAGACAAAGGGTGTTTAGATGTTTTCTTCTGCTGTACTTTCCTGCAACCCCCCAACACAATTCGTTATGCTAAAGCTGACTTCATGAAAGTGTTCTGGTTCTTTTGAACTGAAAGAACGTTAGGGTGACGTGGTGCTGCAGTCGTAAGTTATATCGCCTCTCAGCAAGAAGGTCCTGGGTTCAGTCCCTGGGTCGGCCACAGGTGCCTTTCTGTGTGGAGTCTGCAAGTTCTCCCCATGTTTGCATGGGTTTCAACTGTCCAAAGGCTTGCAGGTTAGTCAAGTCAAATTTATTTATACAGCACTTTTTATAACTGACGTTGTCACAAAGCAGCTTTACAGAGATTATAGAATCCGGGTC
>JBBIGC010000145.1:7216838-7236237 GCA_037576955.1 Lepidarchus adonis
TAACATCACTTTTTATACACATTCCCCTTATTTAAGGGCATCATAATGTTTAAAGACAAAGTAATGGTAGGTATATTAAGGCGGTCATGTTTAATTCTTTGTTTCATATTCAAGTTCAGATTTTTATTTTTCACATACACAATCATACAAGTACAATAGGCAGTGAAATGCTCTCTCTCTCTCTCTCTCTCTCTCCCTCTCCCTCTCTCTCTCTCTCTCTCCCTCTTTCAGGAGAAAAAACCTCTCTCTCTTTCCCTCAGAAACGTATCAGAATATGTTCTGTATACTAATTCTCCCTCTCCTCCAAGCACAGTGGGGGAGTGAAGAACTTGAGCTCTGAACACTTTTTGTCACTGTTTAGCACCAACAGAAAACGCCGCAGTGACGCTGAATGTTGGGTTGAAGTGACGGCTCAGTGGTTGGGCACTGTGAGAACTTATCCATTTTCACATTATATTTTATTTATTTGTTTGTTTGTTTGTTTGTTTTTGATTCATGTTGTTTGAATAAATGTACATTGTCATAGTGTCATGCAAGTTACTTAACATGAGTAATGAGTTAAAACTGCTAGTTACTTCTCTGGAAATAAAGTACTTTACAGACTACTGCACATAAAAAAAATCATTCATTTTTTAGATGAGTTCTTGTGTGGGACACTTTCCTGAATGGACAGGAGTCACACAACTTCACTTTTGATCTGTAAATAGTTCAACAACTACTGTGTGGGAAATGGCAGAGACTCATCCCGGCAGCAGAGAGTGGGACTTGTACGCTGGGTGATCTAAAAGGCCCTGTTTGGGAATATTTTGGATTATGAATCTGCATGCTTAAAATATACAAATTTCATTTTTGGGCAGTGACAAACCTGTTTAATTGTAACAGTAATTGTAAATGTTATTTAAACTGAACTGGGACATTTCTCCTTACACACAAAAGACAAATTTCCATGAGAGCACAATAGAATATATTTCAATTTATTTTTAAATACTTTCCCTCTTTCACTCAACACTTTCAGTGCGTTGTGGTATTTTTTAATGAACTACTAAATCTGAAAGATATTACAGAAGCAAAAAATGGAAAAACGTGCAGTTCTGACACTAGTGTGCATGTGAAAAATGAACAAGGTGATAAAAGATCAGGACCACAGCTACAGAACTAGTAGCTTCACCTGTATTTACCATTCAAAGTGAGGCTCAGGAGGTTCAATGGAGGAGGCCCGGGCAGCCCGTAGAGGATCTTGTGAGATCACACACTCCATTAGACTTTCAAACCTTTGTTTGAGCCAAAGCCTGGAGAGTGAAGGATTACAAATTTGTTTTGGAGACGTCCAAATTCTTGCTGGTCTCAGCCCCTCCAAATTGATTTCAAAGACCAACACAAACCCACCACCACCACCAGCCCCCCTCGCAAGGCCACTGCACTGTTTGCTTGTTTCCTTAGAAACCAAGTCTTACCAAGGGTTTTCAATACCCCGTTTTTGGTTTTGCAGTGGGATCCATCTCATAATGGGGATCTAAATGGAACAGGAAGGGAACAGTAGGGTAGGGAGGAGGGTGGGTGTGAGGAAAGCTGGGGAAAAAAGGTGGGAACAGTAAGAAAATGCATTGATAATGACATCACCAGCATTTCCCACAGCAGCCGATGTCTTAGAGGGGAGCGGGGGCTTTCATTCATTGGCTTGGGGTTAGCTTTTCAGGAGGCCTGGGGAGGCCAATGCTCCCTTCATCTCAATGGGCTTTTTGTTGATGAACAGAGGAGCTGTTTCTAGGCCCCACAGAAAAGCCTGGCTAATTCACTTCAGGGTTGCCAGGAAGCCCGGGCCTGTGAGCTTGGCAACAATGGCAAACTTCATTGCCTCACTTCGATGGCCCAAGAACTCCCAGCTGCAGCTCCAGAATTCTAATGGGAGCTTGTTTCTGCTCTTTCTGTTTTCTCTCTCTCTCTCTCTCTCTCTCTCTCTCTCTCTCTCTCTCTCTCTCTCCCTCTCTCTTTTTTTTTTTTTATGCCAGCCCCCGTTCTTTCTGTCCCTGCACATTCCTTCATCTCTTCATCTGATGTGATGCTGTGGCTGCCAGAGTGCGGAACAGCATGGTGAATGGTGCAGGATTTTATTTTCCTTAGTAATCAAGCGCCCTCTGTGGGTTCGAGTGTGTAAGTGGCAAAGAATTTACTTTCTTTTTCAGCAAAGAATGATCTGCCCTATCTATGAAGCTCTCCATATTTGTTTCTCTGCATTTGCTGTTCTGCAGTGTGTCCATGAATCTTCTTTATTTATATATCACTTTTTATGGCAAACATTATCCCAAAGCAGCTTTACTGGAAGTCAGGTCCACACCACTGTTCCCCTCACCATGGGAGACAGAGGAAAACTCCATAAGAACATGAGGAGGAAACACTGACAGGAACCAAAACTCAAAAAGGGAACCGATCTTCTCTGGTTGACACCGGATGTTTCCCAGTACTTAGAGTGACTTTCCACAGATCTTCTCATCTTCTTCTGTAAACTTTTGTTTATATTAAAATATATATATTTGAATGTTTCTGTAGTCGTATTTATGTATAAATGTACTTATTAAAGTAAATTGGGTAATTCCAGGTGTTAAATGACTAAAATCTATCCGATCTAGTAAACAGGGATGTGAAACTCATGTAATAATTTCCACAGTACACAGACAGTGAAATGCTTTTGGTGTGCCTGGCAGATGATTGGCAGATTCAATTGAGCCCATAAAAGAAGTCCTACATATTTAACCACAATCATGGTTTTTCACGATAATGGAATTGCACTGTTTGAGACGGTCACACAATCTTACAATCATACACTAATTAGTCACCTTCATTTCCAATGCATATACAGTGCCCTTCATAATGTTTGGGACAAAGATACATTTTCCTTTTATTTACACTCTGCTCCTCAGTGTAAAATCTTAAACCAAACAGTTCAGATGTGATTCGAGTGCACATTCCAGACTTTAATTTAAAGTGATTTGCAAACATTTTAGTTTCATCATTTAGAAATAACATCACTTTTTATACACATTCCCCTTATTTAAGGGCATCATAATGTTTAAAGACAAAGTAATGGTAGGTATATTAAGGCGGTCATGTTTAATTCTTTGTTTCATATTCAAGTTCAGATTTTTATTTTTCACATACACAATCATACAAGTACAATAGGCAGTGAAATGCTCTCTCTCTCTCTCTCTCTCTCTCCCTCTCCCTCTCTCTCTCTCTCTCTCCCTCTTTCAGGAGAAAAAACCTCTCTCTCTTTCCCTCAGAAACGTATCAGAATATGTTCTGTATACTAATTCTCCCTCTCCTCCAAGCACAGTGGGGGAGTGAAGAACTTGAGCTCTGAACACTTTTTGTCACTGTTTAGCACCAACAGAAAGCGCCGCAGTGACGCTGAATGTTGGGTTGTAACATCACTTTTTATACACATTCCCCTTATTTAAGGGCATCATAATGTTTAAAGACAAAGTAATGGTAGGTATATTAAGGCGGTCATGTTTAATTCTTTGTTTCATATTCAAGTTCAGATTTTTATTTTTCACATACACAATCATACAAGTACAATAGGCAGTGAAATGCTGTGTCAGAGGAGGAAAATATTCTCTTGAATGCAGTGGCTGCTTGAAGTCTGTGGTTCATAGACATCACTAGAAGTTGAGAATCTTCTCTGGTGATGCTCCACCAGGCCTCCACTGCAGCCACCTTCAACTCCTGCTTGTTCTTAAGTCAAGACAAGTCGGTTTTATTTGTGTAGAGCTTTTTACAACTGACACAGTCACAAAGACAGAGGCAAGGAGAAACTCCCTAAATTGTAGGCAGGAAACCTTGAAAGGAACCAAGGCTCAGAATGGGAACCCATCCTCCTCTGGTGCACCATGTGCCCCAGGTTTACCAGTTCCTTTTATCTCCACACTTTCCTCTTGCCAACGTTCTGATGCAGATTAATCTTGGACTCGTCAAACTGTAATCTGTTCATCCTGTTTTTATGATTTGTCTTGCAGTGTAGATTCTGTATATCTGTTTATTAAGTCTTCTGGAAATAGTAGTCGCTGACAAAGACGCACCTGCCTCTTGAAGACTTTTTTTTACCATTGTGAGGATTCTTCTGTCATGAGTAGTGGAGGTCATCCCACCCCCAGTAGTTCCTTTACTGTATGATTACAAATGTCACCAGTGCATTCTTTTTTCTTAATGATAATCCAGACAGTTGACTTTGGTAATCCTAAGGCTTACCCGATGTCACAATTTATTTATTCTTGTTTTTCAGCCTCATAATGGCTTCCTTGACTTTCATTTGCACAACTTTTCTCCTCATGTTGAACAATGGCAACTACAGACTCCAAATGGTAGAAGCAGGCATAGGTATCTTATCCCTGCACTAGTGAAGATCTTCGAACATCTTCGAATAATCACAAACAGCTGTGAAACCAAACAGGGGACCTGAAATAAGGAGGACTATGTATAAAAGTGTTTTTCTATATGTATTTCTATAGGGTGAAATTAAAATATATACAAATAACTTTAAATTCAAATCTGGAATGTGCACTTTAATCACAAGTGAATTGTTTGATTTAACAGGTTACACTGAGCAACAGAGGAGTAAACCAAAGAAAAATGTATCTTTGTCCCAAAAATTAGGAAGGACACTATATATATATATGGTGGGTAAATATCATGGAAGGAAATCTGTCCTGCAGCCTTTCATTTTCAAAGCCCACATTATACGATATGTGGTCTCGTTGAAGGGTTCCTTGACTGTTCTAAACAAAATTTATTGTATTCAAAGGGTAAAAATATACAATATTTATATGCAATATTTACGTGTATTTAGTTCAGTTTATCTGGAACACAATAAACCTTTAAAATAAGTTTCTCTTTTTCCTTTTACTCTATTTTGTACAGTAAAATTTTGGTTGGGTTAACATAACATTAAACTGTTGACAGTTGAATAGTGTATTTTCAAGTTTTCAAAACATAGCAAGACTAAACGCATGTTTAATTATTGTAACTGGATTTCATTATCATAGTGAACAACAACAGTAGCACACGATATGTGCAAACACTGACTTTATGAAGTTTAATCCTTTGTGTAACTTCGCCTCTTTGTGTTTGTCCTAGCTGGGCTGGAGTAGTTTGCTCTCATGTCCAACGTTCACGATTCAGTGTGTGTGTAACCCTCTAAGGAGCCTGTGTAGAACGCTGTGCTATGTTAGTTCTGACTTTGTACTAGGCCCCTGTTGGCCCCTGTTGGCCCCTGTTGGCCCCTGTTGATGAATGGTACAGTAAGAAAGCCCTGCAGCCCATTGACTTTCTCAGACCGACTTGTGCAACAGACAAGTTCTGCATGTTCATTTGCTGATATGCAGTCACTCAACTCATATTATCAGTCTTAGAAAATCTTCCTCCTTAAAAACACAGGAGGAAGAAACCTCGGGAGGAACCAAGGCTCAGAAGGGGAACCCGTCCTCCTCAGGCCAAAACCAGATCTCGGTTTCTAAAGCCAGCTGCTAGAAGTCTACACCTAGCGTATGCATATGAACCATAAAATACAGAGAGAGTCCATGTTAAGTAAAATAGTGTGGGACAGGTGATAATGAAGCCCCAGTTATGGTTGATCTGGCCGTGGGAGACGGGAGGTAAACACTGTTAAACAAGCTGACACACAAACTAATCCAAACTCATTTTGACATGTACAAGCTTTTGTAATGCAGGTTATTCAAACAAGTGTAAACACAAATTCTGATCCTGTAATACACTTGAAAAGACGAACTTCTCAGCTGTATTCCCAACCCCTTCAGATGGGAATAGCCGTTGATAGATTCTTGAGCGATTTGTTCATTTTGAACGAATCTTTAATGTGACTCGGGAATAACGAGTCAGTTGGGCACAAACCTATAGTTTCTGTATCTGGATTATTGATTCATCTGTTTCGAGTCTTCGGGTTTTTCGAGTGGAATTTCGAACCCGAAGACTCGAGAGATGAACTAATCACTTCTGTTTCCGGCTCAAGCTGCGTAGGTTACGCTTATGGGGCGTTTACCTGATGAATGAACGACTCAAACCCGAAAACTCGATATGAGGCGAGGTGAGCGAATCATAGATTAAAGACGCAGGTAAACAATGAATTAATCTTTTCTGTTTCTTATATCATTATAGTTTAGTCTGGTGTGTAGTGTGATCAGCGTGTGTGTAAGCAGTTGATGTTTTAGGGAGGTAACAGGTAATATTTTAATTATATTTAGCTGAAATGAACGAGATGACTCGAAAAAAAAAATCGTTCATTTTGCTGAACAAGACTCAAAGGTCCGAGTCGGTAAAATGATCCGAACTTCCCATCACTTTTTGACGGCCTAGTAGTTGGCTTTTGGAATCAGACTCCCTAGCAGTCCCTAGTGGTTACAAGCACACAACACTAACAAATACCAGCTACAGTCTAAAAACTACTGACAAAAAACAAGTGAATTAAGGAAGGAAATCCGTATATGGTATGTTGTGTAATTATTTTATGAAGCTAGACATTGAAAGAGTTTTGCTGACTTTCATTAATTATTCATTCTATAACAGACATATGCATTACAGAGGCACTACAGGTATATTTAGAACAACAGGTCTCACCTGAATAGAGCTCTTGCTCATGGGTATCACTAATAATAAATAGAATAGGAAGTGGCCATGCTCTGACACCACTGTTAGGGGTGAAGCTAAGTGGAAGTTCAGACACAAAACTACCTACTGACCAAAAAGCTAACCCACACTGTGGCATTGTTGCAAAGCATCATAAGCTTCCATTGTGGAACTTGCTAAATGTAAGTGAGTGAGTGAGTGAGTGCTCACTGACACTGTTCTGCTGCACTTTCTTCCTGTGTCAAATGTTTTCTCACTTCTCCTTCCTGTACCAGTTCCTCTTCCTTCTATAGACCAGCAGTCTCACAGAGGAGCTACAAGACATTCTCATTATTGTCACAGTGGTAATCATTACATTTGTAGATTTAAATAATCACACAATTGTGAGATTTAAAGCAGTGGTGTAAGACATAAAGTAATCTTACTCTTTATTGTCTGATACATTATTTAGCACTTATACCTTTTTGGAAACAAACAAACAACTAAACTAATTTTAAATGCAACTGGTTTATAACATCCCCTACTAATAGACTCGTCTGATATAATAGTTTAAACATTTTTAGGCTCAAAGCTAAAGAATGTCTGGATTACCATGCAAGTCCATTGTTACAATGGTGCCTCTAAAACAGAGCTTGGTTTTATACAGATCCAGCATTTCAGAACTGCAGTTCATTCCTGATTGAACACACCCAAGGAGAAGCTATACTACATAATCCACTGACCTTCATGTTAAAACTATGCCACTTTGTGCTGAAGAAGATCTACAGCGTCATTGACAATGAGCTTTTTAATAATGAAATACTTGGCAGGCACAGAGGGGATCAAAAATGAGATGAAGAGCTTTATACAATAGCTTACCTTCTACTGGTTCAAATAAGGTCTAAGATCCTGGGGGGCGAGTCAGGGAATACCTTTATGGACGTGAAAAAATCTGTATCCAAAGTAAGATGGCTTACAAAAGGGATAATCAAAATTTGTCCAAATGTCAGAGTAGGACATTAACAAAATATGACACTTTCTTGGCGGGAGTAATAAGCTTGGTCCAGGTTATCAGTACTGATCTTCCCTAAATCCTGAAAGCCTGGGCCATGCCAAGCTCAAGGCCACCATAGCCATCCAGACCACACTCTGCATGTCATCATCTGTGCTGACCATCAAGAACAATCTAGTGTCCAGAGCACTGGCCTAGCCTTGCCCCAAATATGACCACATATCTCATAAATAGCCACTGGACGTACATCTTAGCTGACCAGTTATTTAAAGAGGGAAGAGTATAGGTTTGGGCTACATTACTGTACTAAAGAATTAAATCAAACAAAACCTTTACCAAAATGCATTATGTTTTATTAAAATTTAAATTACATTTAATTTTGATGCATACCATACAGAAAAAGTCAAATGTTCTTCCAGGGTCTGTGTGCCACTGGTGCAGTAGCCACAACATCTGTCATTTTTAACAGTAAATAAATCAGGGATGATCTTTTAAGTTTAATAAATAATATATTATATGGCCAATTTACAGCAATCGACAGCATCCAGAGCAACATACGGGGTGAGCAATTGTGGGTTAGGTGCCATGTTCGAGGGCACTTCAGCCTGTTGCTGGTTCTGGGAATCAAACCCACTTCTTTAACCAATAGGCCACGGCTGCCCATCTATTAACGTGACTCATCACCAGTTGGTCAACAACAACTGAAAGTGCTGCAGTTCTAACAGTCCATGTTAATTACCTCAGTGAAAATGGCACCTTGACTCGAGACCTTTCTAGAGACCTTCTAGTAGGTCATTGGGTGGCAATGGTTTGTTTTCACCTTGACTTAAGGAATCACGCAAAAGCATTTTCCAAGTTGTGGATCGTAACTTTTTCTGGAACCTATCCCCAGCACTGAAGAGACAGAGAAACTGCCTGGATGTCATAGTTCATTGCAGGGCAGAATTAAAGTAATTTAACATCACCAGTTCATCTAACGTTCATGTCTTTGGACCAAGGGAGGAGAAACAAGGACATTGAAACCAGGACATTCTTGCACTGCCCATCACAGCACCATTCCACCGTACAGAGGAACATAAAAACTCATAGGTCAGTGAGGCTAATAGGCTTGTCTAATAATCCACATTCTGCCAAACGTTGTCCTTGTCTGTCCTTCGCACTGAGAAAACTGATCTAGTGCTTGGCAGTGAATGGCACAATGTAAATTAGTCTCTTGAATAATGTTCATTAATAAGGAGTAACTGGTCTCGCAAATGCAGAAGATTTAGATGCAGCAGTCACCACAGCCTTTTTGACCTTTGCTCATATTTCCTCCATTTCTTCATCATGTCTGTAGCTGCCAGGGTCACCATGGATTTTCTCTCAACAGTTCTTTCAATGACATTACCTCAGATTACCTTATTTTTTGAGGCAGATCACTGATGGCGCATGAATCCTGGCATATTCACCATGCATTGGCCCAGAGCAAACAGTTTCTTTTCAGACCCTCATGCTGTTTATCTGACCACCTCAACACCTTCACGGTGGTCCTGAATATAGTGGCCTCAACATTTCCCACAATGTCTTTCATAGCGTATGGCTGGGCCTTAGTATTAGGGTCATCATCATTATCGTTATATTTTTTTAAGAGTTAAGTGTTGCATTTCAGGGCTCAGTGAGGTTACTACCAAACTCATAGACCTTCTGGTCCTGCCACTCAGAACTTTTCCCTGGGTTCTCTGTATTGCCTCCACAGCATTTGCTCTTGGTCCACTAAACCCAAAGGTTATCTGGCCTGTAAGCCGTTCTGACCAAGAGGTGTCTTCCCTACGCAGTTTGGTCAATGCTAGTGAAAATGAGGAAGCAATAGTATGTTGAAGAATGTAAATGGGTTGAATTTATATGTGCAGTGTATATAACATTTTGTATTTTACAATTTTATATTTTAATTTTATTCTTTTTTTTTAAGACTTTTGCCCAATTTACTTCATAGTAAAGCTCTGCTGCCCTCTCCTGGAAGCCAACTGAAGTACAGGAACATTTAGTTCTTTCAGCGAGGCCTTATTCAGGAGAAGCAGTCACACTGAAAACATGATGCATCTGTAAATTATTTTCTAAAGGTCATAACTTTACAGGTAAATAGTCTGTAATGCTGCCATTGAAACTAGACACACACCACACCTTTCTGACTGTTAACAGTAGACGAACCAGGTTGTTTGAGGAAAAGGACGGCATATTTGAATATTATGAATTGTGTTCTTGTCTGTGTGGCTAATTCTGTCATAATTTTGTCAACAGCAGCCGTTTTCCTTCATGATTACAAATATGAGAATAAACCACTGACCAAATATTGACCAATTTGTCATGAATTCACAATTTACTCTGTTGCATAATAGGCAACTAAACAGGGCATTTTATTCAGCGCTGTGTTCAATTTTCACACTGGTGAATGAACAGTTAATATACATCAACACGTTAGGTAATCTGAATCCATTTTAAAATATAAACTGGAGCATGTTTTCCAAGTTCTCTGCAAACCAACAGGAAAACATGTTATAATATATCCCTGAAATGATATGGAATTATAGAAGTTAATGTACAGACATTGCTTGAACCAATGATTTATTACAAAAAAATGCAAGACAGCAAAATTGTAATCTAATGGCAAACACAATACAAAAACATACACCTCTATATTAGATACAGGTCCATTGCACCAGATTATGAGAAATGCAATGGAAGGTGATATGGACAGAACGCACAATAGGGAAAAAACAGCAGAAAACAAGATTAAAGCCACATGAGAAAAAGGGGCAAAAATCACAACAGTAAAATAATAAACTAAAGGAATTGGATCTTCAGCTTTTAAGGAGAACAAAGGAACCATTGAAAACAATTTCAAATCATAACCCAACAAAGAAAATAAGTACCAAGCTTTTTGTTTAGTTTTCCCCACTTTTTTATAGCAATCAAATTAATCTGAATATAATAGCAGAGTGTAGACTGTGCTTGACATTGGCAACACAACGCCACCCATAGTTTCATTTCTCAAGCACCTGCTGGCGTTGAAGATCAGTTAGTTATCTAGTCCATCTTTTTGAACAACAAACAGTTAAGCAGAAAGTTGGGTGGATATAAACACTGAACTGGACACACACAGAACGCTACATGGACCATGGAACTGGACCGCGGAACTGACCAAGTGCTTGTGTACAGGCGCTTCTGAAAAGCTTTGGTGCCGCTCAAAGCTGTTAGAACTTTGTGAAAATGAATGAAAGTACTTTCGTGTCTTGGAAATCAAAAGTGTAAAACTGGTGTGAAGGAGAATAAAAAGCATTGGCATGTTGAAGTTTCAATCTTGCGAGGCCCATTTTCGTTACCCTTAAAATTGTATTCCGAATTCACGTGTACGTAGTGCTTTTCTATAAATACAATAGTGCAACTCTTGTTGAAATATGAAATCCCTTGGCTAGTCCATAAATTATTCAAAGTTCAAACAAGTCATTCACACAAGTTACACACCCCCTCCCCCACACACACACTTCAACTTTCCCATTTTTACACATATACAGTAGATTTAAAATGTATATATTTTTTTCATGAGTATATTCTCTCAGTATATTCATCATGCACACACACTAATATGGAGTCACTGTTCTCCCACCCAAACGCATTCAACATCACATGTTGACGTCTGATCTGCAGTTTGTAATTCTGTGGCTCTTGTAAGCTGACAAACTGACAAATAACCTTTCAAATCTTTTGCTCTTTAATTATCAGATGAGGGAAGAACAATAGGGGAAAAAACAAAGACTGTGCAGAGAAAACGAACTGATTCACAATCTATGAAAAGAAATAAATGGTCTAAATACAACAAATTTGCCAAATAGTATTTCAACCAGCATTTAAACTCAAACCAACAATTACAGGTCTCTGTGTTTAGGTACACGAGTAGTTCTTTAGTTCGAGAAGACAATTCACCAACACTTGGTGTGAAATATGGGGAGCTTGTCGTACATATTGGTTTAAGCTAACAGCTAAGGGGCAGGTGGTGTCATAGCTCAACAAAGAAAATAAATAAATAAATAAAGGTGATATTGTTGAATACTTTGTATAGGAAATGCTAGGTATCATATCCGTACTTTAAGAATATTTCCATATATTTAACAGCAGCACTGCGCTACACATTGCTAACTGCCCGTAAATTTGGAGGCTGGAATCTATTCTTCGCTAGGTTTATCCTGGACTTTCCCTCCACTTCTTTTTTTCACTTTTTCACTGTCAAGGGTACTTGGTGCAAGCATCCAAAAATCTGTAACACCTGCATTGCTATGTCAATTATTCTGACTACAAATTAAAGACAGACAGAAACACTACAAAACTGGCATCATTACCCTGCCATTAAATTAAATCATCCCTAACCGTGAAAAAAGGGAATGTCAACAAAAATGTACAAATCTTTTACTATACAGAGCCAAAAGACGGCCAGCACAACCTTGAGCAAGACCCCGACCAAAGGAAATGAACTGAAAATAAAAATGATGATAATATTGAATTCTATTGCTGACAACACACAGCCAATGACATCAAACCCACTTTACAATGAAAGCAATGCCAAATCTATCTGTTCTTTAACAAAATAAGAAACGGGTGAGAGAGAAAAAAAAAACAGAAATAAAGAGGCCTTCTTTCCATCAGCTGTGTTGTGACAGTTCCAGAGGCTGTCTTCTCACTCTGACTCCGATTCCACCGGAGCGGACTCGTCGATCATCAGGCTCTGCCTGCATTGCTTGGGCGTCTGCTTGAAGCCTGCGTGGACCTTCTTGTGGCGCGAGAAGCTGGAAGAGTGGACGAATGTCTTGCCACAGTGCTGGCATTCGTACAGTTTGCCCATGGCGTGCGTCTGCTGGTGCTGCTTGAGGTTGGACAGACGGACGAAGGTTTTCTTGCAGGCATTGCAACCGTAACGCTTCTGGCTGCCGTGCATATTCTCTCGCGCACCAAAGCCGCTGCCGTGGCTCAGGTGCCCATCGCACTCGTCGTCAGACGGCAGTGGCAGCCTCTGCCTCCCTCCTTTGCCACGTTTGTTCTTCTTACAGAGAGTGTAGTAGTTGGGCTTGTCCCGAGAGCAGAGCTTCAGCCTAATCTTCAAATCCGAGGACTTGTCCAGGGAGTCCTTGCCCTGGGCGTAGGAGTTGAGCAGCTGCCGTACATGAGACACCTGGTGCTTGGAAAGGCTGGTGGAGTTGCTGAAGACCATGTCACACTGTGTGCACTGGTACTGCTTCTCTGGCTCACCGACCGCAAACGTTCCCTCCAGCGGTTGTGGTTTCTTCTTTTTGGGGCCCCGTCTGCGCTGGGTCACAGTAACGATGGGTGCAGGGGTGGGTGCCGGGTACAGCGGCTTCAACTTCTTGTCCAGGCCCCTTTTGTGGATCAGCCTGTGGCGTGAAAGACTTGAGCTGTGATTGAAGGTCTTGCCACAAGTGTTGCATGTGTGCAGTCTCTTGGTTTTGTGGCATTTCTTGTGTATCGCCAGAAGCCGCGTGCCATTGCACCGCACCCCGCATAGGTTGCACTGGAGGAATTTTTGGTTGTCCCCCAACCTTGCTTTAGGAGGGGAAGAAGAACGGTCCCCTGCAGTGTGTGTGTGCAAGTGGCGTGCGAGGCTGGAGGAATGGCTGTAGCTTTTGCCGCAGAAGTGGCAGTTGTAACGCCTGTCTCTAGACTGAGAACACTCTTCCTCCCAGTCACCATCAGAGCCTACATTCTCCTCCTCCTCCTCCTCCTCTTCCTCATCATCATCGTCCTCGTCCTCCTCGTCATCATCGTCAAGGTTTTCCTCCAGCTGGCTGCTCACCAGCTCCATGTGCTCGTCCACGTCCGATTCGCTCCTTACCACCTCCTGTGATGCAATCATGGTCGGATCGGTGTCCTCGCATTCTGCGTACACTGCCTCGTACGGGACAAAGAACCTCTCCTCAGGCTCAGTCTTGACCAGCTGATCAGTTGTAAAGCAAGTGTTCTCGTCGGACTCCTTTTTCACACAGGATATGGTGAACTTGGAGCCAACCTCAGCCCATTTGACCACATACTCAATGGGCTGGGTGTCAAGTTCCACTGTGATGAAGTCTGCCCCAAGAGCGTCTGGTTCAGATGAAGCCAGCTCAGTTTCCGCATCCTCCATTAGTGCTGTTCTACTGTGGTCCTCCAGCAGAGTTCTTGAGGTAATTATGATGAAGTTCCTTATTAATCACAGCCTCGATTTATGCCTTAGTAACTGCTGACAGACAAAAACAGAAACAAATGAGCCCTTATTAATCCGGCTAGATCAAGATGAATTTTTATATAAAATAAAGTCCATCACCCATATGTGTAAGTTAAGCCACTACAACACAGAACACTCATGAAGGAACGCTTACAAAAACCAAATACAGTGCTGTGCACGAGTGTGAGGCCTGGACAGTTAGTGCTGTTCTTGGTCAGAAAACACTCATGAGAATAAATACTACAGAAAGCATTGTGATTTGACAAGTGTTTGCACCTAACTCCTTGAGATCTCCTTGAGGAAGCCCAGTATTTACTGTTACCAGAACTGGTTACAGAATTTTTGTAATTAGTTACATTTACATTACATCTTGAAAAAGTAATAAAATCACTGCTAAATAAATTATACTGATTATTAAAAACCGCTTTTTGCTTGTTGTATTCCTTGCTGGTTCTTATGTGGGCCTGAGCCATTGCTGTGCAACATTCCTCTCTCTTTTATACTGAAACAAGCAAACATTTCAACAACAGGCATGTGGAAATGGTGGCAGAGACTTCACAACCCACTTTGACCTTAGAGAGGGACATTCACTCAGAACGATCTAAAAAGGTCTGTTTGGAAACACTTCAGATTTTGGTGAAAATTGTGCAAGTTGTGTGAGCTACAAATAACATACCACTCCTCTTCTGGACATAATGCTCAAACATGGATATTCAGATGGTTCAAAGCTACAGTGTGTTTCTTTAGGGGTCTACACATACACTTGGAACCACTGCTCCTCATTTCCCACGACTTGATCACTCATCACTGGGGCCTCGCCTTTGCCTGTCAGACTAGTTTAACGACCGTGGACCATCTCCCAGAACTTTACACTTTGTATAAATATTAAGGATTTTACTCCAAGCTTTAGGCTTTTAGCTTCCACCTGTAGAAACTGAAATTACTTCCTTTTACTTTTTATTACTGCTATCTGGTGTCGACCAAAGAAGGATGGGTTCCCCTTCTCAGCCCAAAAAGACATTGTTACAATTTCCTATGTGTTTGTTCTAAAACATTATAAAGCACACTGCTATGATCCCAGATTTAAAATGGTCTCCTGGCTGCTTTTACACAGCAGTGCATCTTAATATCACATTATAAATGAAAAATGAAGCTAATCAGCCAGGCGACACTGATACTGTGAAAACCAAACCCAGCGTCCAGCACCACCAGTCACTTCAGCAGCTGAGGGGCGATGTTTTAGTCACCAAGTACAACTGAAATAAGTAATAAAGGCGGAGTATATGCTCGTTTGGCCCTTATCTTAGTCCGTAAACCGAAGGTCTGAGCTCATTTCCTGGTCGTGGCCATCCCACACACCACGACGGATCTGCAGTGTAAGTCCACAACCACCAAAGGCCTTACATTATTTACGTGTATGTATAACCGCCATCGTTTCGTCCCTCCACCCGCAGAGAAATGTGTCAAAAACACATTTTCACATAAAGAAAACGAGCCAACAAAGCATCGCGGTGCCACAAAACAAGTCCACCGGAGGGAAGCTCGCGCGCGGTGCATTATGGGTAAGGATTAAAGGGGCTGCTCCAATGAAGCCGAGTGAAAGCGCCACAGCTTCAGCCACTGTGCGTTCGTACCCGACGAGGGGTCACGGTTTGGGGCTGGAAAGCTCAGCGGTGGGCTCGGGGGGTTACTGTACCCCCACTGACCTTGTAGTACCAGCCTAACGAACGCGAGTGGCCACATCACGCTGGCCTGGATTCAATCGCCCCGCCATCAATTCCCCCTCTACATCTCTCACACACACGCACACACACAGCAGACGGACCGTCTCAAGAGTAAGAGCGGGTATCTAGCGACAAGCCTTCAGTGATGAGGCTCTTAGCCCACTGTAGATGTGTGTGAAAGGAGGGAGGGCTCTCATTGTGAGTCGTTTTGACTGGATTACCCGCCACTACACGCCAACGCGAAAGCGGCGCGCGAGATGCATGCAGTTTCCTGAGTAAACACGCTGAAACAGACCCGATGCCATTGATGAGGATACACCACTTACCGAGCCGCACACAGGAACAAAGAGGCCGAATCACTAATCTACTGGGATAAGGCCGGTGTGGTCCCCTCCCCCGAGGGCACCGCACAACAAACACAAGCACACATATTTCACCACAGAAAGTGGAAACGCAGGCGAGTGGGTTTGCGACTACTGCATCGTGTCTTCCCACACTGTCACACTGCACCGTCGGTTAACCGCTTTCTCTGTTTAACCAAGTCTTCTCTTATCTGAGGAAGTTACAATTATCATGGACTCGAACTCAAAGACATTACCGAGCGTCTGCCCTGCAAAAGTCAATATTCTCGCTGTCTCTTCGCTGTAACGTTACTGCCGCACCTCTCTCCTCGCCAGATCATAACCGATGTCGTCACGACTGTCAATTCCTAGGCGTTATTTTTTGTCGTTTGCCACCGAGCTAACTCCATGGGGATCGTGTGATTACGACACAGTGTTATGCCTGTATTGGCGAACCGCTTCTATAGGTGTCTGGCCATAAAGCAGCGCTTCCTGTCGCGAGGACTGTCGTGGAAGTCCGAATAAGCCCGACCCAAAACAACAACTACAGATCAGTTTGATGCGGCATGTTCGTTAAATGCGGTATAATTGTTGGGTAAATATTTTGTTTTATAATTTTTTTGTTGGTTATATTTTAACAATATTAATGGGGGGGGGACGATCTGACAAAACAACGGCTGCCAGGAGAGTGTATGACAATAGTGACAGCTATAAGGAGGTTAGGTAACACTATTTAGTTGACAAATACACTGAATGCATGTTAACTAATCTATATAAACGTATATATTTCGAATAAAATTAATGCAGTTACATTTCAGGTGTATGTCTGAACTACGTTTTTTTCTTTGTGTTTTGGAATATAATTAGCCGGGCTTGCTGCAGTACTATACAAGTAAGCTAGTGATGGCAGCACCAGGTTTATACTGCTGTGTCCCGAATTACCTGCTAAATCTGGCCTCAGATCCTAAAATGGATTTAAAAGACTCGGTGTCTTCAAGTCCTTCAAGGGCATTTACACATTTTCCCACAAGCATTTTGTACTTCAACAGTACAGTATAAAGTCATTTAGGGATGTTTGATGTGAAACCTCCTTTACAAGGAGGTATGATCCAATTGAGCTGACATGAGCAGCACAATTGTAACTTTTACTATTATAAAAAAAATCACCAGTGACTCCATGTGTCCACATTTTTGTACATAAAGTGGTGGCCTAACAGGACCTTGCTCTGGTGAACAGAAGGTCGCAACTTTAAGTCCCAGGCCTGGCACCACTGAGGTACCCTTGAGCAAGGAACCATCCCACTACGCTGCTCCATAGGTGCTGTTCATAGCTGCCCAATGATCTATGTGTGTATGCGTTAAACACAGAGGTCACATTTCATTGTGGTGCTTTTTTGTGTGATTTAATTTACAAATGCAATCACCTTCACTTTCAAATATGAAAAAAAAGTTTCTTTGAGGCCTAGTGTCTCTTACATTGCCCAGCTGACATTTATCCACCATTGTTTTATAGCTTAATACTACTAAAACTATTGTTTTTTTTTCAGAATTCCATCTAAGTCAAGGGCGTACCTCAAGCAAAGGGAGTGTTTGGACTTTTAAGTGAAGATGGATAATGACCCCAGAGGCTCAACATCTAGCCAGGGCTCTAGAGCTGGAGGAGGTAACTTTGGTAGCCTCTTTAGATCAACTGGACCAGGCTACTCAAACTCAGACCTCGCTGGAGTGCCATGTAAGTAAATGGAACCAAAGCATATCACTTCGCGTAATACTTCATTAAAAATGAATTGGAATGATCAGATTTTCCCAACACTCCACGACTGATATTCTTGGTGCTTGAAGTTGCTTTTTCCAGGGTGAGGGCGGATCCAAGGGGTTAGGACCAAAGGATCACAGGTTTATTCGCCAGCCAAAATACCACTGAGGCACCCTTGAGCATACAGTGGGGCAAAAAAGTATTTAGTCAGCAACCAATTGTGTAAGTTCTCCCACTTAAAAAGATGTACGCCTGTAATTTTCATCATAGCTTTACCTCAACTATGAGAGAATTTTTTTTTAATTCCAGAAAATCACTTTGTCTGATTAAAAAAAAAATATTTGCAAATTATGGTGGAAAATAAATATTTGGTCACCTACAAACAAGCAACAGACTCACAGACCTGTAACTTCTTCTTCGAGAAACTCTTCTATCTTCCACTAGTCACCTGTATTAATGGCACTCGTTATCAGTATAAAAGACACCTGTCCTTTAAACAGTCACATTTCAAACTCCACTATTGCCAAGACCAAAGTGCTGTCAAAGGACACCAGAAACCAAATTGTAGACCTGCACCAGGCTGGGATTGGTAAGCAGCTTGGTGTGAAGAAATAAACTGTGGGACCACTGATAATCTCCCTCGATCTGGGGCTTCACGCAAGATCTCACCCTGTGGGGTTAAAATGATCACGAGAACAGTGAGCATAAATCCCAGAACCATACGGGGGGACCTAGAGAATGACCTGCAGAGAACTGGGACCAAAGTAACAAACGCTACCATCAGTAACACACTACCCCGCCAGGGACTCTAATGCTGCAGTGCCAGACGTGTTCCCCTGCATAAGCCAGTACATGTCCATGCCCGTCTGAAGTCTATTGGTAGCATTGGGAGAATGTGAAGCCTGGGAGTGGAAACATCATGCTTTGAGGCTGTTTTTCTGCAAAGGGACCAACTGATCCGTTTAAATAAAAGAATGAATGGGGACGTGTATCGTGAGATTTTGAGTGAAAACCTCTTTCTATCAGCAAGGGCATTGAAGATTAAACATGTCTGGGTCTTTCAGCATGACAATGATCCCAAACACACTGCCCGGGTAACAAAAGGAGTGGCTTCGTAAGAAGCATTTCAAGGTGCTGGAGTGGCCTAGCCAGTCTCCAGATCTCAACCCCATAGAAAATCTTTGAAGGGAGTTGAAAGTCTGTGTTGCCCAGCGACAGCCCCAAAACATCACTGCTCTAGAGAAGATCTGGAGGAATGGGCCAAAATACCAGCAAAGTGTGTGAAAACCTTGTGAAGACTTACAGAAAACGTTTGACCTCCGTCATTGCCAGCAAAGGGTATATAACAAAGTACTGAGATGACCTTTGGTTATTAACCAAATACTTATTTTCCAACATAATTTGCAAATAAGTTCTTTAAAAATAAGACAATCTGATTTTCTGGATTTCTTTGCTCATCTTGTCTTTCATAGTTAAGATAAAACTATGATGAAAATTACAGGCCTCTCTCATCTTTTTAAGTGGTAGAACTTGCACAATTTATTGCTGACTAAATGCTTTTTTGCCCCACTGTAGTACTATCCAGCAACACTGCTCCCCAAGTGTTGTTGGTAGCTGCCCACTGCTTTGTGTGGATGGGTTAAATGCCGAGGTCACATTTCGTTGTGGTGCACTTTGTGTGACAATGACAAATAGTCACTGTCA
>JBBIGC010000145.1:7244122-7263227 GCA_037576955.1 Lepidarchus adonis
GTGTGTGTGTGTGTGTGTGTGTGTGTGTGTGTGTGTGTGTGTGTGTGTGTGTGTGTGTGGGTGTGTGTGTGTGTGTACAGCTCTGTTGTACAGTGTGTTTGGTGTGATCATAGAGAAGGCCAGAGGAGCAGAGGATGACCTCAACACTGTGGCTGCGGGGATGATGACTGGTGTCCTCTACAAATCCCCAGGTGAGGAAACAATGGGCACTGTTTGCAAACTCAAAATAGATATGATTTCCTTTCAGGAACTATCCTGCAATGTGAGGAAGACGGAGCACAATTCATATTCATAAAAAGCAATGACGTGTCTCAGGATTTGCTGGTGCTGTAGTGTTGTTGATTTGCCAGATGCTGATCAAGGTATTTCCCCAGTAAACTGTGCCAATGAACTGGGATTATTTTCACCCATTTCCAAGAAAAGAGAAAGTATTCACATACACTGCCCTTCTAAAGTATGGAGACTGATTCTGTTTTCACTTTCACCTTGAAATAAGTCATTAAAACATCTTGTAAAATTAAATAGTGATTCACTAATGCTTTGTGTGCCTTTTGCAGATATTTCAAATTCAATACCTATGATTGTAAACATTTTACTTCAGTAGCATCCAGTAGCAGAAATCCTTCTCACTCATTACCAATTTCAGTAATGAATCGGTTAGCTGTATCTGTCTCACTTCATTACAGCTGTGGATGTGATACATGTGTTTATTTTACCCACACTCTCACCGCTAATGATACAACTCCCAGAAAGCAACTCTTTCCAATAGTATTACCCACCTGTTTTCCCACAATAGACACTACATAGGCCACAATGCATTGCTCCTCATGATACACACCATGTCCTACAACAAACACCTATGAGAGACACCTATGTGTCATTCATGTTTAATAAATTCTGACTTATGGTAAAATATCGCGTTTGGAGGAACGGAACCCCGACGTAACACGAGGAACCCCTGTACACTGAATATCTGCACAGGTGGTTTAAACATCTGACATTTTTAGGGCTGATAAGCACTGACATTACAAGACAAAATGTGAGGAGGTCATATTTCTAAGACAGTACTCTCACAGTCTCAAAAACTTACACACAATTACACACAACGCTTTTCTCAGAATAATTATTCATCTAAAATTAAAAGGAGATTGAAAAACACATCTGGTCAGTCTGTGTTAGGTTACAGACTGCTTTTGCTAACTGAGAAAAGCACATTTTGTCCTTTGAAAATCCCAAGTTTTAATGAGCAGTGGGCAAACATTTTTCTGACTAGTCAAAAATGAACAATTCATTGGCATTGATGACTGAGAGTGACACAGACATTGTTGTGGAACTCCAATGGAAAGAAGTCTACAGTTTGGCTGAACAATTAGCAAAAAAAATCCAATTCAGACGGGGTTTTTCTTGTGGCTGCCTCTTGTGTGTTTCTTTAAAGGCTACTTTGCATCTAGACCACAATGTGGATTCCCAGCATTCACAGGGTCTGGTTAAGCTGCTCAACAGTACAGGAGATTGTGTATGAATACTTGAGGGTTGTGGGAGATTTGGGGGAAGTTGGTTCTAGGTCAGTTAATTGTTTGGAAGCAACCAGGGGAAAACACAAGCCAGTGAACCTAATAACTGAAAAGATTCATGCAGTCGCATGTGACTCCTTTGTTTGAGGAAGTATAACAAAACTCATTGTGTCTACACTTTTGTCTAAGACATAAAAATCTCTTTTACAGTCCAACAACCTAGTTGAATTATGAGTTTGCCAAGTGTAATTTTCATTGCTGCGTTGTCCCAGCATGCACTGCATTACCATTCTCAGAATGAACCTTGCTAGAAAGTAGACATGTGTGTCACAATGCACACAGGAAGCCAGCCTGTGTTTTTCTGTCAGTCAGCTGAAAGCAATAGGCTACAGTTCAAATTCAGATAAGGCAGCTTGTGAAACTCGCTTCCACACCCGTCCCTTCTTCTCTGAAAACTGTGCTGATTTGTCTTTGTCCTCAGTGAACCTGCTTATTCCACATACAAGTTCACTGACCGTTTCAAAGTGATAATTCCAGCTCACGTGCCACCCACAGAAGTGTAAATTGTTTTGTTTTCTTCCTGACACACAGATGACTTTGCTTGATTTGATCATAAACCTGAAGTAGTTAAGCATATTTTTAAACCGGCGTCATCACATCCAGTACAAAGTCTCTAGTTGTGAATATTGCACACTGTGCATGACCTTGTTTGTCCCATCACTTGACTGCTGAGCAAACAGAAGCTGAAGATGTGGACATGCAGAGATACAGGGCTGTAGACCAAACGGAGAAATTAAAGAAAGATTAGACTGGTTTGGGAAAGGCAACTTTTCAATGCTGTTGATAATTTGGGTGAAACAAACGCACTCATCAAAGGAGGCCACGTGTTTTTGCTGTGTCCCTACATGTTGGGGTAGACAGCAGATCTAAGAACCTCTGATCTCATGTTGTTCTTGTTTTGCCACATTTCACTGCTGCCAGACAAAAGCCTTGTATCTCCAAAATGGCAGCTTTGCAAAATATGCATGAAATTGTCTTAAATTATAATGGAGGTTAAGGCAAAATGTGTTTTTTGTAAATGATTCAGAACCATTTCTGCTGGGTCATTCACCACGACATTTTGCAACAATTTAAACAGCTGGTGTTTTCAAATATAAAATGATAAAAAAAAAAACAAAACAGAGATACAAGGTTTTGTTACTGAGCTTGTCTGAGCACAAGCATGAACAGGGGGAGAGGGGTGTAACCTGTACTCTAGTACTAATGTGGAGTCACCCTCGTTTTTAATGCAGAACTTTGCATCATGCTGCAAAATGAGAGGTTTGCCTCAAAACATCTAGAGAACACACAGTAATCTGTGGTAGCTTCTGGCACCCCCTCCATCAGGTGCAGTATGTCTCAATGACTCTGTTGTCTGCAGATTTGATGAAACCTGACTGTGAGCAGTCTGTTCTGAAAGCGAAGGGTGTGGGTGCAGTATTTGGGCACTAACACTAACGTGTGCTGTGACTAAGCTGTTGCGTAGCACTTCGCTCATCCCGCAGTTATCAGGGCTCCCCTGGTAGTGGGTGTGGAAGACATGCACCATTACATAAGAACTTTATCAGACCTTATCCTCCTCCGTTAAGAGTTGTCTACACTTTTTTCTTGTATCTTTCTGGCAGTATTTTGGAGCCAGCATGTGGAATTGGCAGTGACCATAACTGCCCATTAAAACAGCTTTGACATACTACATGCTTTTTTGACGTACCTTTGCCCACCAGACAAGAACAATGGGCCTCATTTATTACTAGTTTTTTCTTAAATTTGCTCTTGAGAAAATTGTGTCCGATTTATAACCAAATATTTTGGCAGCCATCAAATGTGTGTAAGTGTGCTCCTGAACTTGCAGAAAAACACAGGTCAATTTCAAAATCTGTGTAAGTAGGTTTCAAGATTCACTTTTTTCTAAAGAATTGTTGGTAAATGGGGCCCAGTGTTCTCAAACTTGGCCTTGATCAACTCCTTTGTGTTCTGGCAGCAGTGTGGCTTAGCCTGAGACATTTGGGTTCATGTTGTGGCTGCATTTCTATGAACGTGTGCTCTGACTTAGACTTAGACTTAGTCCTGGCATAGAAAGTATTTCCTTGTTTTTCTAAATCCTGGCTTTGTGTCCACATTGAAGCCAACATCTCAGAAGAAATGCTCACCTGTCTGGCCTTGAGCTTGGATTTGAAATGCAGTCTGCAGTGCTGTCTGCATCGTTCCTTTAACCATGCGTTTGTTTTGTGTTGTAGGGGGTGTGCGAGGAGCAGTTCGGGGTGGTTTTGTTGGACTGGCGCTTTCAGGACTGTATGCGCTATACAATAACTGGGACCACCTGAAAGGCTCCTCAACTCGGTACTGAGCCAGGGCAATCACAGGGGTCATTCAAAGCTGCTCAAGGGTTGAAGTCTGACCTGCAAACCCATTCACTGATTCATTTCGAATCTTTGATACAGACACTTTAAGATCAAGCATGCACAGTTCAGCTCATCATGATTCTGCAATTAATTTAACTGTAAATGGCTTTTGGTTTCGTTAACCTTAATAGTGCCGTACTGTGCGTCTGTCTTTACGTCTTTCTTCTTTTTCATTTAGTATAATTAATGCTTTCCAGTCCAAATATTGGGATCACTTGTTGTCTGACAGTCCTGTGGATATTAGATCTAAATTATAGCCACAAATGTTACACCCCAAAATGGAAAATAGAATAAATTTGGATCAATATCATATCACCTACTACTACTATTACTACTACCATCGCCAGCTGGCTTTAATGTTCAGGTTCAGTTCACTTCATCTAGACAGTGTACATGCTTTACTAACATCTGTCAGTGGCAGTGTTTCAGTGCATCAAACTCAAATTAATAAAAACAGGAAACAACTGTTAAATTGAAAATGGCTTTAGATGATCAAACAATGCGTAGAAGTCAAAGGTCACTTCTTAAACTGTGTAACTATTCACTCACACATTAATATTCATTTATCTTTATTTGAGCACACAGAAATTAAATAAGAAAAGAAACACCATCCAGGTTGAAAATCAGTATTAATTAATTTAAGAAAATAAAAAGGACAGCCAGTAAAGTTTTTAAAAATTAACATGAAGAACCAGGTTGGAAAATACTTGAATGCATACTATTACTATGTGTATTACTTTGGAAGTCTTATGGATATTTCATATTTTAATAATACTTTAATCATTCATAACTTTAAAGTACTTTTCATAGGTTTTAAATGATGTGTTTTTGTTTTTCTCATTGGCCTATTAGTGCACTTACTGCACGGATTTAATTTAACCAGAAACTTTTAGACTTGATCTATTTTGTACTTTAATTTGGATTCTTTTTTATTTCCAGTATATCTTCACTACAGTACAGAGCAGCATTGTCTTTATATTCTCAATTTGGCCCTTTTTCTCTAGACATTTTCCTTTTGTGTTTGAACTGGATTTTTTTAAGCAAACTCTACCCCAGATTTATCATCTGTTTGGATCTTGGGATAAAGACTTGCATGTCATCCAGTTTTCTCTTTTTGGTCTTGTAAATAATGTATATCTACATCTGGGATTCATCAGTCTGTAACCATGCATTATTTTGGTTGAACCTAAAGAAAGTCTTGATGCCTGCAACACGATCAAAAAATTGTTGAGATCCGGAAGAGTGGGAAATTATATTTGATTTACACCAGCCTGAATCACTCCCAAGCAGGTAAGCAGGTGAGAAAACCATGACTGGGCAAAAAAGAAGCATCCACCAAAGATGAGTCATGGGTCACCATGTTATAATGCCAAATTTTATTTTTTAATTATTAGTCACATTTCTTAAAGCATTTATGTTTTTCACCATCTACAGTACAGATTCAGGGAATGCAGAGAAATGTTAATCTGTAGAAAAAGACTACATGGAATAGAACTTTTACACATATGATTTACATATACACAGAGGTACCATTGATTCAGAGATTTATATTAGGATTCTATAGAGACATATGCTGCCATCAACATGACGTCCATGTTGATTTCAGCAAGACAATGCCAGGCCTCCTCCTGCATGTGCTACTACAGTGAGACTTCACTGACGGAGTATGTGAATGGCCTGCCAGCAGTCTAGACCAGTCTTCTGTTTAAAAGGTGTATAATCAGTGGTGACCATGGACTATTGAGCATCTTAAGTGTTCCATCAAGTAAGAATAGACAAAAATCTATATTTTAGTGTTCTACTAATAATTAAAAACTGTAATTAAAGGGAAAGGTCGTCAACTTTGTGTTGTATGCAATTGATTCTAAATTTGCTAATAAAGCGCTAGCCAGTTGTTCAATGAATACACATCTTTGTACTGTGGTCAGTTAAATACATTTTAGGATAATCCGATCATTTTTACTGCATTTTTTTTAAATGTCCCAACACTTCCAGAAAAAAAGGCTGATAGATGAATCTCTCCAGTAATGTTTTCTTAGTTACTATATAGGATTAAGTGGCATTTGACCTACACACTAGCCAGTGTTAATGTACTGTATATAGTTGCTACTGATGAAGTGAGAGTGAAAGTAACATTTTAAGTATCCCTTCTGCTCCACCAGATACATGCTACCAGGTCAGTGTTACTGGTTTGTTCTGAAAGGTCCACCACCCAATGATGGTTGGTCTACAGGTAATGAGGCCAGTAAAACAATGACAACAGTCCTTTTTTTGTTCATCTGTGAGGTTAACTGGACATTACAGTAATCAGTGACTGGAATAATGTTTCTAATAAAGTGGATGCTGAACTGCTAAAACAAGCCATTATGAGCCAGTGTTGAGGAGCGATTGCTGAGCAATCAGAACAGCTGTGTTGCAACAAAAGTGATTGCTATTTTTAGCCCAAGCGCACTTAATTTAATTGAAATCAATGGACTCCCACTGGAAGGAAGACAACAGTCCATTTACTATTTTAAATGTGCTTTATTCAGAGTTGAATATGGATGGTACAGGAATTCCAAGAGGACAAAGCATATACACAATAATATCCCCCCCCCAAAAAAAATCAGCCTATGGGTTATCACAATCGTGTGCGTAGTGCTGCAGTTTGGCAGGAGAGTTTGAGCATAAGAGAATTGCAAAAATACTTAGCTGGAAACCTTTGAGTTGATGGTTTATAGTTTATAAATCTAAATTATTCTGTATTGCACTAAACTCTTGAACCATTAGTGAAGGGCTAGATACAGGCCCAAAAGGAAGGGTTCAGTGTCAAGGAGATTAAAATATTAATACATTTTAAAAATGTACTGAATCATTAAAGCGAAGGTTTACCATTCCCTACTCAAGCCCATACTTTCTAAAGCAGTTTTGGGTTTGAGATCCAGATACAGTGGCAGAGCAGAAAAAGAAACGTGATCATTTTTGGAGCTGCTTTTTTCCCTTATGATAAATACTTGAATGATTCTGTGAAGAATGCTTGCCACGCTGTATTTGGGTAGTACAGAAAGATGGCTGCTCAGTCTAAGCATAGGCTAGGGTTCTCTCCATCTAAAATGAGTTCAGATTTTCCTACTATACTGTGGTAAACTGCAGGCACCGGGTTCATAAGTGGCTAAAATTGTGTGCAAAAATGTTGTGCCATTTGTTCACCTTTTCCATGCACCACAGAATGAACATGCGGAATCATGAATATTTTGGCCAAGTTAACATGACAACTGCATGTTCAGTATTCCACTTAGAAGAAACCTATTCAACAACTCTGCATCATATTCTATTGGAGAGAACACTGCCATTGAAGCTAAAATAAAGAGGAAATAAAATACAATTGTAAAACAACAGCAATACTAATACCTTTTCTAAAATAGAAGTGTTAGAGAATAGTGTGTTGGGCCACTCCCTGTTTAAGAATGTGTGTTCTTGATATGCAGGAACTATTCATTTAATAAAAACTGATTCAAATAAACATTCACCTTCTTTACCCCCCAAGGAAAAATATAATTTGTTCTTTACATATGCACCAAAATCTGGTCCATTTCTTATTTCATGAGAATTAGTTCTGTGTAGTTGGCACTATGTTTGGGATACTATTTAAAAGGCATGGTGGAACAGATTCCCCATGCACAACAGCTAAATTCCTTATAAGCTGGTTAAAGAGACAGTTGCCCAAAAGCTTATCTTGGAAAACATTTAAGCGAATTCTACTTTCATAATCTGAATAGGAAAAGACTAAAGAGATCCGCAACCCCACAGAACATGAAAAGTAAGGCAATTGAAGATATCGTGTGCGATGATCAGCAATTCAGTGGGTCCGCCAAACGATTAGTGAAACTGGTTTTACATCTGAAAGAGAAAGAGAGTAATTTACTTTCCCTTACATTTGAATTACTTTTCCAAAGGGCAAATTCATTCCAGCTACGATTCCTCTACTTTATAAGCAACATTGCTCACCTGTATAGGTGCTCGATGTAACCACTTCTCTTTATCCATGTCAAGTTTAAGACAGGAAAATAGATCACATACTGTGGGAAGACCAAGTCTGTCCTATAATACAAAGGAAAATGTAGACATTCATTAGTCACATATTGCTGCTGGTTTTGTGGTTCAGTATCAAACCACATAAGCTATTATATCCATGTTTTCTGCATCACTGAATACCCACTGATCTCACCTGTGCATTGGCTCTTTTCCGTAGCAGCCACTTGTCCTCTTCAGAGTCTGTGCTGCCTGGTTGTGGTGTGTCTGGCTTGTTGGGTGTCTCTGTGCAGCTGTTTTTTCTCTCTGGTAGGACCCAGCCATCAGCCCACAAAGGTTTGTGGAAGGGGCTGTCATGCTCTCCAGCAGTGGATCTGAAATTGAAGTTCTTCTCCTCCTGACTGACCTTCTCTTCACCTCCAGGAGTGCATGGGGACACCCAAGATGAGAGAGAGGATAATGCTGGCATTGTGGGGCTTTTACTAGGATGAAGCCAGGCTTCCACGATGGCCTGCACCTTCTGCTGCTGCTCCTGATGCTGGAAGATGACTGATTTGCTGGCTACGTTCTTGTCCACAGGCATACCATTCTTATCTTTGCCTTCTTTCTTGAGGAGCCAGGAGCTCAAGGCTTCTTTCCCGCAGTTGTTATCGCACACACACTGAGCAAAGCTCGCACAGGTTTCATTGGCTTTGCATGTTGTCTCCAAAGGAACAGCCTGCTGGAGCCACATTGCAATGGGGTCGGCAGCAACAGGTGAGGTAGCTGGAGTGCTGGTGGCTGAAGCTGGTGGAGTCTTCAGGCACTTGAGCTTACCCAGATTCTCAATTTCCACAGACTTGGCACGTGAGCCACAACAGGAGCTGCAGTCTGACTTAAGGAGCCATTCGCTATTGGAGAACTCTTCATGGAAAGGTCTGAAAACCTGCTTCCAGCGGTCTGCATCTGACACAGGGTTGGTTATGATGAGCTTGCTGGTGTTTGGGGTGATGAGCCAGTCACTGAGCTCCTCCGTGTCTGCTATCTCCTCAGTGTTCTCCATTTGAATTCCCTCTTCTTCTTCCATTTCTACAAACTCGCTCTCGTCAATCTTCTCAATGGAGAAGGCAGAGCTACTGCTGCTGGCATTACTGCTGGTACGCTCACGTACTGGTGACTTCTCCTTTAAGAGCCATGCTTCTAGATCTTTGAGTTGACCCCAGGCTTTCTGGAAGTCAAAAGGGATGAGTGGGCAGTACACCTAGAATAAAAAATAGCAAAAACTCCATGAAAAGAAAACCCATTGTGATAATTTAGTGATTTTGAACTAGCATCTATTAATGTATAAGCAGCTGAGTTTAATATGATGCACTATTTACAGAGAATAAAATCTTATCCATAAATAAATAAATGAATACAGAATCAATGTATACAATATGAATAGCATTACATTTACGCTAAAATACCTAAAGATCAATGAAGGATTTTTCACAGGAATGCTTTAATAAATACTAACTTGAGGTTTCCCCTTAGGGGCCAACAGCCAATCCTGAGGGTTCTTACTGAACTGGTACCCAACTGAAGCACTGGTTACGGGGTGGCTCCCAAGTAGCCATTCAGCAAGAGGTGCTCCCCATTCGGAGTCCAGCTTCTACAAAAACAAAACAATCAGGCCTTTATGCCGTAACCTGAGCATGCAGGATATTCCAGACATGTCTGCAACGTCAGATTTTTAAAAGATACAACAAAGACAAACCTGTCTTTTGGCAGTGGCAGGGCAGGTCTGCAAGAGCCAGTTTCTCTCAGCAGAAATTGAGCTTTGAGTGGTCAGATTAGGAGCAGCAGATTTCACCATCTGCTGAAGAAGAGAAAATAAGGATCTAATGACCTTGGAGACCAGTGTAGCCCATTCTATTTACCTCAGCTGAGATAGGGATTTGTTTAGCACAAACATTCTGTACTCAATACAAGGTCAATTCAAACGCAGAGCTAATCGACTGCTTCCACACAAGTTGTAACTTAAAAACAATTAATATGTAAAATATATAGCATGACAGTACACTATGGGTCATTAGAACTTAATTAACTGCATTGTTAACGTAGTATGAAAGTCAGCAAGGTATTTTAATACTAGAAATTCAAAAGCTAAACAAAAAGGCAAACTGAAGATTTCAATGTGAAATGGAAGCCAACCACCATCAAAAACTAACAAACCTGTGTAGAAATGGTCCCAAAAGATGTAATAGCCTGACGCAAGGAGCGGACGTCTGCTTCAAAACTCATCTCTGGTGTTTCCTCAGGAGTCAGAGTCAGTCCAGAAAACCTGCACAGAATCCAAGTAGTAACACCTCTCAGCACCATGCCTGTGATATACTGAGTCAGCACCTATACATAGTTATGTGGCTTGTCTCTTTAAATAGCAAGCAAAGAGGAGGGCTTACACCATTACTGTGCCCCTACTGAATGTTCTGTCCTGCAAACAGTAATTTTGCCTGTTGAGGCAAACACTCCACCAAATCCTGCAAAAGAGTGCATGCTAAGCTGTTGCTTACTTTTCCAGGCAGCTTGTTAGTTGGTTGGCAAGATTGTTGCTGTTAGAATTCTCCAGCTGATGAATGAGAATATCAAACTGGCCCCTGAGCTAGATACAAAAAAAAAAAAAAAAAAAAACCACACAAAATACATATAAATATAAATCACAGACAAATATTTGAATAGCTAAACCTATCAAAACTAATCATTTTTAAAAAAAGACACAACTTCGAGGCCATGTTGCACTGACCCAGTGGAGTTGTTGCAGCTGCTGTTGTAAGGCCTCTCCTTTAAGCTGCTCCACCATATCGATCTGCTCCAGCAGCCAGACCTCCCGAGAGCGCAGGGTCTCCAAGTGTCTACTTATACAGCTGTGAAGCTGGGACTTCACCTGAACAGAAAAGCATTGTAAGAGATTTAGGCAAAGAGAAAACACTAGTTAAATTCAAGAACAAAGAAAGTGGCCTAGACCAAAGATGATGTAGCACTGTGCATGCACACAACATTGCCTAGCATTAAACCAGTCCAGAGGTCTGCATCAAATTTAACCTCCATCTGTGACTGGTAAGAAACGTCATGGAGGTATTGCACACTGAAGGGTCAGTAGGGCTAGTGTGTCTCCATAAATCTGACTAAAGCAGCAGTAAAGAAAAAAAAAAGACCCCTATCATGGAAATACCGTGTTTTCCTCCAATGGGTGTGTGAAAGAAGTACACAGGGGTTACAGGAAGCTCCAACCAAAGTTAAGTCAGGAGAGATGTGCACTAGTCCAAAGACTTGCTGAATCTGACTCTAAACATCTACATGCATCCTATTTATAAGCCTGGTGTTGATGACTCGCATAGGCAATCATGTTTAACTGTGATCTCAGTTAACCACCTCCTGTAGATAAAGCTTCCAGTCTTATAACAATTACAGCAGGGTAGCAATTATTAACCAAGCTAAGGTGCTCTAACCAACACGTCTTACCATGCCAATCCAAATCACAACAGCATGCTCTGGCTGTGGGTGAACAAGTGGTTATCACGTCATTTGTGATAAAATGCCCTCTTTCATACAATTCCACAAAGAATTAACCAAAGCTTGCTTAACAACTGTGTTTACACCAGAAAAAGGTTAAACTGAGCAGGAAAATATGCTGAAAGAAGCTGTAAAATAAGTCATAATCAGAAAAACTTTATTATCCCGGAGGAAATTGCTTATGCAGCGACTACACAGAGACATTACATACATGGACTAACACACTAAGATAAAAATATAGATAAAAGTGTAGATAAAAATGCCAGAGTATAAATAGGGTAAGATGGTGTGAGTGAAGGGATACTGTTTTAGTCCAACATTGATGAAAGAAATCAGACACAATCTCTCAAAATTAATGATCAATAAATATTCATGAAGTGAACTTAAGAAATAGCTGAACTGAGTATATCTGAGAAATGTTTAATGGTTAAGTCTCTCACCTCTCTTGAATTACCCCTGAGCTGTACCTCAGCCTTCATCACCCCTGCGATGGCCTCCTCCAGCTGAGTCCGGGCCTGAACACACTGCCTCAGGGCAGTGTTCTCTCTTTCTCCACCTGGCAACATGCTGAAGACAAACAGGAGAATCAGTGGGTTTATTCTTTTATTCTAGAATACGGATGATCCCAGATGCCAAAATATTTAATTACTGAACATTTTCAAATTCAAATGTATGCTGCTTACAGTGTCAGAGGTTGATTAGATTTATAATGCACTGTAATAAAACTCCAAAATTATCCAATATCCTTATTCTCTATCTATAATAAAATTATACATTTTAGCCCCTGTTTGTGTCAGTTGTTCAGATCATAACATGCGTAACCCAAACCCATATTCACTGGGTTTAACTTCAAGTGAAAGACCTCAGTCCTTTAGCCACTTATCCTGTCAAAGTTACAGATTTTGTATTGATATTTTGTACAATATTTTGCCACTGTACAATAATCATAATGGATATGAATAAAAGATGATGTGCACCGTGTCGTGCTGTATTGTGTGTGTGTAATCACCAATTTCTTTGACTAAGAACATTCAAGTAACTGTTGAAGTGGTCACATCTGACATTCACATTCTGTTTCCTCTGATAAGGAACCTCCTAGTTCAGAGCCAAACTTGCACTTTCCATTTCAAGAAAACAAGCATACCACAGTTTCTGCCCTGCAGTAAGACAGCCTTTTAGACCGGACACTCGAGTCATTTAACTGAAAATAATCATTTATCTTCATTAATGTGACAGAGACCAGCACTCATGTCTGGAGTACAGAATTACAAACACAACATGCAGCAAAAATAATAATAGTTGTCAGGTCATGTAAATGTGTATGTTTTTATTCTGACGCGTCTTCCGTGTTAAGATGGCATGTAGGAGAAGCCGGGGGAACAAAGCCGGAGATTTTAACGGAATAACTGATCTTATTCAAATAAACCATCGTAACAAATATATAATAATACGCAAAGTGTATGCAACTCACACTTTTCTGTTAAAGATAGCATAGATTACTCAGTAAAGCCACGGTAAAGCGTGAAGTACAAAACAACTTCATCGCAGAAGTTGCTCGGTTAGCAGCGACCAACATCGCCTCGTGGGAAAGCACAATTTAAAAAGATATAAAGCCCAGTGTAACAGTCCATGTTAGTTAAAATATGTTAAATTAAATATCAAGCATAAACAACCAATTGGAAAAGTTACACCGAGAACGTGAAGCGATTGTCGGCTAAGCTGCACTGCTAATGCTAATGCTAGTCACTCGCTAACACGGAAATCGACCTCGATCTGAAAAATAAGCTCGTGTCGTGTCGGTCTCCATACCTCGTCGGGTCCAATCCAATATACAACGGCTATCAGATACACCGCGTGAATGACGTTTAGGTCCCAAAAAATCTTTGACACTGGCTTAATTGTCGGCTTTCATGGTTTTATGTGTGTGGTTCAGCCCACATCCCTGTCCCTCAAACCCTCACCACCACCTCCACCCCCGCTGTGATCTGCACGTACACAGTCTGACAGACCGGGGCCCAGTCAGGGGGGGGGACTCCTGCAGCACACACACTAAACACGCCGGCCAAACTGCTGACAAAGTGCACATTTCCAAAGCCAAACAAGGTGGAGAGGAAATTAAGGTCGAGATCAGCCATAAACAGAGCCATGGCTGACATAACACATGACATACTTTTTAAAAGAGTCAGGTTTATGCAGAATGCAGTCTGTTAACTTTGTGGAAGCAAATTTAATTTTTTATGAAAAATCACAACAACCAAAATACAGACTGTTTTTAAAAATATTATTTTTATAATTGATATATTTAACATAATAATATAAATACTTTATCAACATAACGCAAAGAAAACAATCTGTATTTTAAACCAAAGTATAATATAGCAAACTTTATTTTAAACTAAAGTTTAACACAGAACTCTTTATTTTAAACCAGCCTTTAACATAGCAAATACTATTTTAAACCAGTTTAATATAACAAACTTTATTTTCAACTAAAGTTTAACATAGCAAACTAATTTAAATTGGGAATTTGCAATATTATAGTTGTAACAAGCAATCAGTAACAAGTTCTTTAGAGATTTTGACAAAAACACAAGCCTTTCAACAGCTTTTGCTTTGAGTGATGCCCAGTGGCATGTAACTACATTGCCACTGGTACTAAATACCTTTCGGATTGGGGGACTGGTTGAATCTGGACTTTTCCACTATACTAACTGGGACCATATATTTGGCAATATGTTTATTAAAGATTATTAAAGCGTGGCGATCTCTTTCCATTTTGCACTTTTTTCTCGTATGGGATCGATTTAGCAAATGAAGCAGCCAGAGCAGGAGTGTCCAAAGTCGGTCCTGGAGGCCGACGTCCTGCACAGTTTGGTAGTTCCCTTCCTCAAACACACTCCATGAACCTAGCAATTAACAGGTGAGTTCTGCCAGGTGTGCTTGATCAGGGAAATCACCAAACTGTGCTGGAAACCGGCCCTCCAGGACCGGAGTTGGACACCCCTGACCCAGACGGATTTGCTCTGTTTTATTTGGTGTAGGTGGAAATGTGGACGTACAAAGTTTGAGGCATCCTTCATTTTGCACTGGATGGATTTTCAGGTAATGAAAGAAGTTTGTGGTACTGCTACCTTTTGTGGCGATGGACTTGTGGCATGCTTTAAAGATAACTGTGTTTTGCTCAACGTCATCTATGCAATATCCAAACCACTGCTAAATAACAGAACCAGTGATGTTTTCCTTTGGAACCAATTCGTCCGCCTCCATCTCCAATGAATTTTCAATAAATGAAATTGTGTGATCTCCGCAGTTTCTCTTCTCTCAGCTGTTAGTCGAGTACGCGAGTTCTCTAGATGGGCAGGGGAACATGCAGAGAGGCGCGAAACACGAAAGCGATACAAACATGGATAAGCTCGGAGACTTTTCTGGATGGGTGGGGGAGCGAGCTGTCTGCTTTGACGGGGCAGAAAAGCACAACTCATAAGTGAAGTACATGCGGTTTAACAATAACGTTAGGATTTATACTCGATGGTCACGACAGTCATTTACTACATCGCAGGTGGAACAAGCAGAGATACATTGAGTTTACTCAATATATCACCCAGCCCTACCGCTACTGTGGATGTGCGAATGCACCAATATCTAGCAATTGAGGAACTGTCTCCACCAACAATTAACAAGGCTTCAAAAATACCCAACATAACAAATCTGGGCACAGAGGGTTTGACTGAGCTCTCTCCCCAAGGGCCCGCCTCCAAAATACACATCGCTAATGTGATTGGTGGGGACACAATACGAGAGCTGATTGGCTTGTGTATTTTCCTTTTGATGTGTGACTGTATCTGTATCAACCTTTGTTAGCGCCAAACACAAAAAGTGCAACGATGGCAGAAAAGAAAGGTGGGTATTAGGAGCTGTTTTACTAACAAAGGGTACGTCAGATGAAAAAAGAGCACAGCAAAAGTAACAGGCATTTGTTATACTTTGTTTTTGGTATTTTTATATTGTGAATAGCTAATGTCAGGTCCGTCAGAATGTGTTTTACAGGTTCTACGTTCAATAGTTCTTTGGCTATAAAGCGTCCTTGGGTTACGTCAAGGGTCTATTCGCCCAAATGTGACGTAACACAAATTTAGCTGTAAGTCGGAACTTATGCATGTAATTGTCATATTTATTAAACATGAATGAGTAGCACATATAGTAATACAAGTCTCTGTTGTGGGCGTATGTTGTGGATGTGTGTTTCATAGGGAGCAATGCATTGTGGCCTATGTAGTGTCTGGTGAAGGAAAACGGGTGGATAACACGGGCGGAGAAGAGAGTTGCTTTCTGGGAGTTAGCGGCGAAAGCATGGATAAAATAAACACATGAATCACATATGGAAAAAAAAAAGGAAGCCAGCAAGTTAACCATGAATCGCTGTATGTTGAGTGACACGTAACACAAGGACCCCCTGTTTACAGTTGGTTATATTGATTAAAACAACCAGTTACTCATTTCAGTTCTGCACAATATTATTTTTATGCTGATGTAAGAAAGCTGTTAAGGCTTAAGTTAAAAAAAAACTTTATTAAACTACCTCTATGTCTGTCATTAACCTTTAACATTACAGAATTCATTAGATGACATATTGCACTCAATAGATTTAAAACATTTTGAGCTTTTGAAAAAAGCTCATTGCTAGTAGTAATTATGTCAAAGTGGTAAGATGCTTGATATCGTGTGTATTGTGCAGTTTGGCGATTTCCCTGATCAGGTACACCAGGTTCAACTCAATTAATGAACTCAATTCATTAATAAGTAATTTAGTAAAAGGTCGATAGCACAAATCAATAATCAATAGATTTTTAACATCGTGCACCTCACGTGTATCCAGAGCGGTGTGAATGCGTCGCTGAAAACGAGCGCTGTTATGACGTTTGTCGGGTTCCCCCTAAAGGCTAGCAGATGAAATACAAGGGCATTGGGCACGTTTAGAGTTTAACTACACCAAGTACAAACAAAGTGTCGTATTTACAATGCACCGGTACGTAACACTGATTAGATCTATTTACAGACTGAAAATAAATAATCAACAACCAAATATCACTCCAGCATTGGACATCTCGTGGTAGCCGCACTAGCTAAGCTAACTACAGCTAACGGAACTCAGTCTGCTATCAAACGCCACAGCTCTGTCCTTACAAAGGAAACTTACCAATGTTCCTGTTTCTGTATCGGTCTGTACCCGGATGACATCGAGAATATGTAACTCGCGACAAATGACAAAACCGCAAAACAAAATAGCCAGGCAAAAACGTTTAAAAGCCGGTAGGTTCTCACGGCCAAAATGTCAAGCGTGCTTAACCCGCAGTGAAGCGGCTGATGATGCGCCCAGATTTCACAGCGTAGACCTGCACAGCCCCTAAACCAACACTGTATCCGTATGATTAAGAGATCGCAGCTTCATCGCAGAACGTGGTGGTGGTGGTATACCGTCGGGCATAGCGCGTCTGTTCCACTTCTGGTCTCGCGGCGTCACCCGCCGGTGAAAACAAAATTCCATATTAGATTCTTGTAGTTTATCCTGCTGAGACCTGCTCTTGTACTATTCCAGAGTCCAGGATGAGTTCTCGGCCATTTGTTCACCAAGCTTTCCTCTTTCTCTGCCATCAGCATCAGGAGAACATCTAGGGAAGAGTATCAAAGGACAGAAGAGAAAACACACTGATAATGTAGTGTGTTTTCTTACATAAGTTTCAGATATTTCTATTGATGATTATACAGGACTTTGCATTATATTCTAAAGTAAGTGATTTTATTTTTTATATTGTCATACTGCATATTGTTTAATAAGACATAATGCATTTAATATAATACATGGAGCTAGGGTTGTATGCAGGAACTTGCTTATTTACTTGTAATTATCATATTAAGCTCAGAATTACATGCACTATTTATCTGATACACAATATCTGTTGTTATCCTAGACATGAACAGAACCAGGTCACAGTGCAAGAATCAAATGCCAAACCATCAATAAGAAAACCCAGTGCCAGTTACTGAACATTATGACACTAGAATTTGACTGTAGTTGATTTATTTTGACTCTGCTATTTAGACTCATTCATTTTCATGACATTGCATCAATTGATATGCCTCAGTCTTTCTAGGTATATTCTGCTGTAACATCCCCATTTCACCAGCAATTTAGTTTGTGTTTCCATGTTTTGTTCAAGAATGATAAATAAATAAAAGTCAATCTTTTTCAGATTTTTGTAGCAAGAACTTCAATGAAAAAAAGCAGTGAATTTGTTTGATTTGCATCAATTAATGCAGTCAGTCTTTCTAGTGTTAAACACAAAAGTGTATTAATTTATTCATTTTCTAAACTGCTTTATCCATTTTGCGTCATGGGGAAGCTGCAGCCAATCCCAGCTGACTATGGCCCAGGGCAGGAGGTCAAGACACAAAAGTTTAAAGAATATTATTATTATAAATATGAATGTGTATAATGCATTTCTTTTCACTTAATAATGTCATCATTTAATACTTGGGGTCTTTACCTTTAATCGGATCACGTTAAAATAATTACATTTTTCATTGGCTTTCAACATGAGTTGATGCTGAGGCAATAACATTTTATTTCATTTTTTACATTTTATTTGATCTACATTTTATTTTAATTCGTCATATCATTTGTTTCACTTATTCTATTTATGCATTGTGTTGCTTATAATAGTTAAATGTAATTAGTGTTTTTTAATTTTATTGTATTGTTTTATATCTATTTGGATTTAAGTGTTAAGCTCAACCTTGTTGTTGTTGTTGTTGTTGTTTAAGTGTTATTTATAAAGACATTTGAGCTTGATCCTGACCTTTGGGTGTGTCTGATGGCACTGACATGAATAAAGTTATTACATAAAAAAACGTTTTCATAAATGTCATTTTTCCGGTTCTCAGTTAAGACTTTAAAATAAAGAGGCACAAAGATGAGCCACACGGCCTCGGCAGCTAAAGACAAGTTCTTCTTTCTGACATTACACCACAAGAATGTTTCCATTTGATGGAATCTCTAAAGCTGGAGTGGAGGGTGTGCTGTCTTTCCCTGGAGATAAGGCATCCGGAGTGGCTAACACTTGGTCTGACTCTGGTTTACTAGCTCTAATTAGAGATCAGCAATAAAACTAACAGACACTACTCGCAAACAAAATCTAAACTATTGCTGGCGATGGAGAAGGAAGTAGAGCTAAACATACCGCACTCTGTACAAACAAGGAGCCCAGTAAGATCCATTTATACTCACACTTGATCAGCTGGAAGGCTTTACTTTTTGTTGTGCTCCTCGCAGAGTAAAAACATAAAATGTGGAATATAATGAGTGGTATAGAAAGTAGGCTGTGCATAAAATTGATCAGAAGTAGGTGGGGGAAAAAGAAAAACGGATAAGATTTTAGATAGCGACACCGACAGAGACTTGGCGGCAAACAAAAATACCCATTCTAAGCCCATTGATGGCTCCAAATAGGGCACCTGAGGGTAAAATAACTCGAATCATACCACAAAAGCATAATATTTTTCCTGTGAATGAAGGAAAGAGGGCTGGACAAATGAGACTTGTGTGAGACA
>JBBIGC010000145.1:7263327-7296281 GCA_037576955.1 Lepidarchus adonis
TGACAGTGACTATTTGTCATTGTCACACAAAGTGCACCACAACGAAATGTGACCTCGGCATTTAACCCATCCACACATCTGTACTCTGATCAACTTTATTAACTACTGTAGAAATGACAGAATACTTCGATTGCATTTATTTCCTAAGAATTGTTAGGGGTGCCAATAATTGTGGTACAGGTGATTTTATGAAAAATAATTATTTCTTAGTCAGAAAAACAGAAAACGTATAAAGATTTTGCAGTCTTTTTAAAGATTTGTAAATTCAATTGATTGAATTGAAGGAAGAACTGATGGAGCCAAAACAGGTATTTGATCTCCAAGTAAGTTTGATGGTCTTTCATAAGGAGAGGTCTGGAAATGGTTAAGTCAGTCAGTGCTTACTTTGTTACTGTTATTTAAAATGATATCATTATCAAATATAATTTTCTCAAGTGTCTAAGACTTTTGTTCATTACTGTATACACACACACACACACACAGAACAGCTGTAACATTCAAACCATGTATGATGTTGTGTATGTCTGCCTAATATTGCATACCGTATTATACAGCTCTGACCCATCAATACATTATTCAAAGGACATTGGAAGTACATATTCGGAACGAGAAACTACATCATTTACGACCTGAGTGTGTTCGAAGTACAAAGTGGGAGGAAAAGCATGGTTGTTTGCAGGGTTTCTGTTGTGCTTCTCACTGGGAATATATACAGTATCACCCAATAGTGAGTACACCCCTCACATTTTGTAAATATTCTATTATATCTTTTCATTAGTGATTAGTGAGACCATGGGCCAACACTGAAGATATGATACTTTGATGCAAATTAATCAGTGTACATCTTGCATAATAGTGTAAAAGTGTTGCTCCCTCAAAATAACTCACACACCAATTAATGTCTAAACCACTGGCAACAAATGAGAGTACACCCCTAAGTGAAAATGCCCAAATTTTCAATATTTTTGTTTGGCCACAATTATTTTCCAGAACTACCTTAATGTTCTTGGCCATGGAGCTCACTAGAGCTTAAAAGGTTGCTACTGGAATCCTCTTCCACTCCTCCATGACAATATCATGGAGATGGTGGATGTTAGAGACTTTGAGTTCCTCCACCTTCCATTTGAGATGGGGCAAGGCAAGGCAGTGGTCATCTTGGAGGTGTGTTGGTAGTCGTAATCATGTTGGAATACTGCCCTGTTGCCCAGTTTCCAAAGGGAAGGAATCCTGCTCTGCTTCAGTACGTCATAGTACCTGTTGGCATTCGTAGTTCCCTTAATGAACTGTAGCTCCCCAGTACCTGCAGCACTAACGTAGCCCAAACCATGACACTTCCACTACTATGCTTGACTGTAAGCAAGATACACTTGTCATTGTTGTCCTCACCTTGTTGCAGCCACACACACTTGACACCATCTGAACCAAATTTTGAGACTATCAGACCGCAGGACATGGTTCCAGTAATCCTTGTCCTTAGTTTGCTTGTCTTCAGTGAACTGTTTGCTGGCTTTTTTGCATCATCTTTAGAAGAGGCTTCCCTTCTGGGACATACAGACCAATTAGATGCAGTGTGCGGCATATGGTCTAAGAACTGACAGGCTGAACCCCCACCCCTCCAACCTCTGCAGCAAAGCTGGCAGCTCTCATACATCTATTTTCAAAAGACAACCTCTGGATATGATGCTGAGCATGTGCACTCAGCTTCTTTGGTCGACCATGGTGAGGCCTGTTCTGAGTGGAACCTTGTATGGCCTTGGTCACCGTGCTGCAGCTCAGTTTCAGGGTGTTGGCAATCTTCTTATAGCGTAGACCATCTTTATATAGAGCAATTTTTTCTATATCCTGAAATTTCACAGGCTGGAGATGTGTTGCAGTACGTGAGGCAAATGGTGACCACATCAGATACTCACTGGTTTTCTGGCCTCCCCAGTAAAGCAAAACTGCACATTTCAGAGTGGCTTTTTATTGTGGGCAGTCTAAGGCACATCTGTGCAATATTCATGCTCTAATCAGCATCTTGATATTCACACCTGTCAGATGGGATGGATTATCTCAGCAAAAGAGAAGTGCTCACTAACACAGATTTAGATTTGTGAACAATATTTGAGAGTAATGAGTGTTGCGGTTATCTATCTATCTATCTATCTATCTATCTATCTATCTATCTATCTATCTATCTATCTATCTATCTATCTATCTATCTAATGGTTCTTTAAATACAAAATGTATGTATTTATTGTATTTGACGAATCTGTCGTGCCTTTAAATGACCCCGCTTGACGGCAGCGATCACGTGACATGCGAAGCTTTGGTTTCGGAGCAGCAGTGAACCGACACAATACAGCAAACACAACTCCATTCACTCCTCTAAAGTGCCATGTAGCTGTTTACATCTGGCAGGAGTGATCGTCCCGATTCAGTGGTTGCCGCTGAGACTATAATGCACGTCAGTATAGTTGAATAGTCCCCTTGTTGTTGCACAGCTGGTGAACTTGTAGAGTTGCGCGTGCCCTTCGTCTGCTAAAATGTCTGCGTCGGGAGGATCCAAAAACACGAATACGGAACCATGGGGTGGCTTTGATGATAACATCATTATCCAGGTAAGTTTGAAAAAGTTAATAATAATATTTGCAATAAAAACGTTGTTAGCTTTTGTTAAAGTATTTTGGCTAAAACGCGATGAGCTGTGTGTTGTGAATTAACCAGAAGCGATGTCGTGTGAAAACTGTGACGTAATGTTAGCTGAGTAGCTAAGCTAGTTGGTTGGCTAGCTTGGTCTAAAGATACCTGACTTGTGGCTTTGTATTCTCGCCTAAGCAATAAACGGCCACTTTGTGGCAATAACAACGGTTTAATATCAAAAGAGAATCCCAGTCTTTATTACAAATCGTATGTATATTTACCAGAACCAATAATGCTACAAGTCCGAGCCTGTTAGCATTTAGTGTAGCTACTTTCTCATTCACCTTTTTACTGTATTTATGCTTTGTTGTCGCTTTATGCAGTACATCATCTCTACAGATCCACTATATACAGAAATTGCAATTGAGACTAAGCCATATTTTTTGTGGACAAACATCCAGCCACCTTTACCTCATTAATACTGGTGTTTCTGACCACTGAACCTCTGTTGACTATATATTATTTGGGTGGCAGACATTTCTCAACACTGACTGTGGATGAAGACAGCTTTGTTTAGTGTCATTTTTAGGTTTAAACCTGTTCACCACCCCAAAATATTTAGCCAACAGTGATTATGTGGTCAGACAGTGACTACTGATGGAATACTTGAGAATGGCAAATACAAATTCTGAATTAACAGCAGCACTACAGTGTAGTGTATAAGGTGACCACTTATTTAGCTGTTTTTAAGAGTGACCTAAATATCCACAAATGACTTTTCATACCCACTCTAAGCTCATAATCTGATTTATCCTCAGGGCAGTGGCTCAGCAGTGATAGACATGGAGAACATGGATGACACATCTGGGTCCAGCTTTGAGGACATGGGGGAGATGCACCAGCGTATGAAGGAGGAAGAGGAGGTGGCAGCAGAAGCTGCAGCTACAGAGGAGGACAATGGAGAGGATGGAGAGTTCCTTGGGATGAAAGGCCTGCAAGGGCAGTTAGGCAGACAGGTTGCAGATGAGGTATGACTTAGCATGTGACTTTATATAATTAAATGCAATAAATCTAAATGATTATTCTCTTGTGTGCAGTTTTCTTTTGCTGACTACTTATTGTAAGCTTGTAGTGTTTTAGGAGCTGCACAATGGCTACATTGAAGGTTGTATGTGTCCTTAAAGTAACTGGTGATCTTTTAGCAGTGTCCAGAAGAAGTTGCAGTCATGCTCCTCTAGAAGGAAAAATGGCACATACCTCCAGTAAACTTTGCTTAAAGATCAGCAGTCACATTAAGTCACATCAAATGAATGCATAACTCTTGCTATTGCTCATGAATAGAGGCCTTGATGGTTGCATTTGCTGGCCTTTTTTAACTCACAAAATGTGACATTATTCAGTTTTACATGATTTGAAATCTGGACATGATTTATGATTCTTTAATTCATGCAGGTTTGGCAAGCAGGGAAGCGGCAGGCATCAAAAGCCTTTAACCTCTATGCTAACATTGACATCCTCCGACCTTACTTTGATGTTGAGCCTAATCAAGTGCGAAGCAGGTAAGATTAATTAAGGACTAATTTACATTAGTGTTTATGGTGGATGTTCTCATTTTTAATTAATGGTTAATAATGAAAATTATTAATGCACATGTCTTACACAGATTAATTGAATCCATGATTCCACTCAGAATGATTGCTTTTCCACAGGTAAGAATGTTTTGTTATTGCTGACTGGTGTGTATGAAAAAAAATGCATTTATTCATAAAACAAAAGATCTTAAAAGGCATTCTTCGCACCTTGGTATGTGTAGAAGAACTTAATGGAAAAATAGTTAGAATTAAGTTCTGCACTTAATTAAAAAAAAAATCATAATGGGTATTGCCATTGACCGATATATACATAAAATATAAACATTGGCCTCTACATTCCACCTCAGTGCACGACTTTCTTTGCTTTGCAAAAACTTTTTTTTAAGTGATGTTCAACAGGGCAGGTTTGTATAGTCTAATTATCTACCAAACTGGTAAAAGCTGTACACTGATTACATTGTATCAAAGTGTCATATGTTCAGCGTTGTCCCGTAAAAAGATGTAATAAAATATTTACAAAAATGTGCAAGGTGTATTGATTTTTAAAGAAAAATAACATTTGTTATACATTTCACATCATTATAGTTTATTTTTTCAAACTAGAAAGTTGCTGGGGAGCTGTATGGACCAATGATGCTGGTGTTCACTTTAGTTGCCATCCTGCTGCATGGCATGAAGACGTCTGGAACTGTCATTGTAAGCAAAACTGTTTATATACTTGTAGCTACAACAGTTAGATTTTGGTCACAGTATTCTCCAAAGTGCAACCATTTAGTTCCTCCTTGAGTTCAAAATGGAAAGCTGTGAATAAGAATCATTATTACAGTCCTGATCAAAAGTTTAAGACCACTTAACAAATGGCAAAAAATCATATGTTGCTTGGTTGGATCTTAACACGGTTCCAAGTAGAACATTCTACAAGAAGAAATGGGAGTGATCCGACTGTCCATCAAGACACTGGACAGTCCTCAACCTAAATTAAGGCCATCACTGGTGCCGACTGCAGCCCCATAACCATCAGACAGCGTCTGAGACCGAAGGGCTTCAAAAACAAAAAAACATCTTCAAAGACCTCGTCTTCTTGACACCACAGAACTGGTCATTTATACTTTGCAAGAGAGCACCAAACAAAGGACAATGAAAGGTGGAATAAAAATGTATTGTTTTTTACGCGCCACAGCGATGGGGGCACCATAATGTTCTGGTGCTTTTTCCTTCAGTGGAACAATGGGGCTTCAGAAGGTGCAGGGGCATGAAACGGCCACTGACTATGTCCAGATGTTGCAGAAAGCTTCCCTCATGACTGAGGGCCCTTGTCTGTGTGGGTTTTTCAACAGGACAACGCTATAGTACACAATACCCGCAGGACAAGGGACTTCTTCCAGGAGAATAACAGCACTTTTTTTGGACCTTCCTGCATGTTCTCCTGATCTAAATCCAGTTGAGAACCTTTGGGGATGGATGGCAAGGGAAGTTTACAAAAATGGACAGTTCCAGACAGTAGATGCCTTTCATGCGGCATCTTCACCACTTGGAGAAATGTTCCCACTCATCTCATTGAAACACTTCCATCAAGCATGAAGTGTTCAACAATAACGGCGGAGCTAGTCATTACTGAGCTCATGTTTGGAACTGTTTTGGGGGGTTATGGTTTTTTTTTTTGGAGGTGTGGTCCTAAACTTATGATTAACTATAAAACAGTCTGTTTCAGTTTAATATTTGTTGTTAATAAATTTCATGTCCAAAAAATGTTTTATCTCACTCCCATTTCTTCTTTTAGCTGTTTGAAGTTCTACTTGAAACCTTATTAATATCCAACCATGTAACATATGATTTTAAACTTTTGTTCTGACTGTATTATTATTATTATTACTACTACTATCATCTAAGACCGCTTCTGCTGTGACTAATGATGTTTACTGAAACAGAGAGAAGGTACACTGATGGGCACAGCAATTGGAACGTGTTTCGGATACTGGCTAGGGACATCGTCCTTCATCTACTTCTTAGCCTACATTTGCAACGCTCAAATCACCATGCTCCAGATGCTGTCTTTATTAGTAAGTAATCACTTTGCCCTGAAAGGAAAGGTGCAAATCATTTGTTTTATTATTATTGCTAATATATTCATATTAAGATGGAGAACTATGCATATGGTCCATGTTCATGACACTTTCTCATAATTTTGGCAGGGTTATGGTCTCTTTGGCCACTGTGTGGTCCTTTTCATCACCTACAATGTCCATTTTCATTCCCTGTTCTACATCCTGTGGCTGGTGATTGGAGGACTTTCTACACTTCGCATGGTAAAAATCTCAAGCAGTATTGAAGAAGATTTGCCAAGATTTGTTCGCTAACACCAATAAACATCTGACCAAGATGCTGCTCATGTAAAAATCAGTGATTTTAAATGCTAATTAAGTTATATGCAATGCAATAATGCCACCTCTTCTTTTTCCAAGGTGGCAGTGTTGATCTCTCGTACAGTGGGTCGGACTCCTCGTCTCATCCTTTGTGGCACCCTGGCTGCTCTCCACATGCTTTTTCTGCTCTACCTACACTTTGCCTATCACAAGATTGTTGAAGGTAAGCTGCAAGTGCTGAGTCCTGTTCAGTCCTGAGTAATAAAAAACCCCTCAGTGTCTGAATAATAAGCATATTACTGCTGAAAAGTTAATTTAGTCTTTTTAGTTCTTGTGCTATATTGTACAAAAGGTTTGTGAAATCCCAGTGAGCAATAAAATAATTAATTTGGTTTCCCCAGAGGATCTAAGCATTGTTATGACCTGATAATAGAGTTCTTGACTTAAGTCTCTTCAGCCTATTTTTAGAAACAATTATGTTACCTTAGGTTCAAAGCACCTAGGTATTCTTTCATTGTTCATCAGAACTGGGTCAAGTTCTAAGAACTGTTGCCAGTCTAAGTCATAGTAAAGCTGAAATCTTTGTGCATTTAAATATAATTAGTGATCTTTACAAAATATACATTGTTGGTCATAAAGACATGAAGACAGAAAATGACTTGTATCCTCTATTAATAAGTACAGTGGGGCAAAAGTATTTGTCAGCCACTGATTCTGCAAGTTGTCTCACTTAAAAAGATAAGAGGTCTGTAATGTTTATCATAGGTTCACTTCAACTGTGAGAGTGTGGCAACTGTGGCAATTACTACTTCTAAATATGTTATCCAGAGCAGTTAATACTATTTTAGTAAAAATTCTTTCCCATTTAGTCTTGAGTGATCTTTAAAGTCTACATGTGACCAATTATTGTGCACAAACATGGCAACACTCAAATATATCACTCAAAAAGTATACTCCTTAGTGAAAATAGATTATTTTCTTGCCCAAGAATAAATCCCAATTAAAACACATGTGAATTATGAAACCGATATATAAATGGGAGGAATAAGCAGAATTTAATTTTCTCAAGAATGGTGAGAGGCCCTAATATTCTTAACTGTTATTTCACTTGCTATTCTTGTACTATGCGATAACATTTTTAAATTATGCTTAAAAAAACAACAGCATACTAAAGCTTGTTTTTTTTGTGTATGTGAAGGTATCTTGGACACCCTTGAAGGACCCAATATCCCTCCTATCCAGAGAGTGGCCAGAGATCTGCCTAATGTAGCATCTGCTGTTCTGAATGCCACTGTGAGCTCTGTGGCTGCAATTGTACATTCACAGTGATTACATGACTAGTTCTTTTGCTTCCTACTTTGGTCTAGGAAGCTGGTTTGGGTGTGTATGAATGAGACAAAAAAGACCTAGGAGTTCACATCTTGCACTCCTTCTAGTTCATTGTTCAGTTGAATGTCATGTCTACCATGATGATGGACATATGATCATAGGTCAAAGAGGCAAAATGTGGATCTTGACCTCAGTAGTTTTGCAAGTCAAAACATTTTTTACAAACCATCCCCATCACTGCACCTGTCTTAAACATTATGGCTCTATTCTTGAAATATTCATTTGCAAAACAGAAAGAAATTTCTCAACATTTTAATCCTCTCCGGAGAAAAAAAATAATTATCTGCACAAAATGGCAGCCATAACGACTATACTCATCCATGTTTTCTTCATTTGAGCAATGTGCCACCACATACATGTGTAAATTCATTTGAAAGTATAAAGTGTACAATATGGAAAGTGCATTTTATTTCTGTGAACATAATTTCTTCTTTAAAATTGTGTACAACCTGTTCTGGGCTTGGGGCATTTTTTTAAAGAGCTGCCATTACAAAATGTCAGTGAATAGCTTATGTTAAACTATTTACTTAAATCTCAATACTATTGAGATAAACCTAAAATGCATATAACCTGGATGTAGATGTAGTAATACAAACATCATCTTTTGTCAGTCAGTTTACCTGAGCATCCTTAAGATTTTTCTAATTAGACTTTTCGTCTCTTGAGATTTTTGTCTTACTCGAGACTATTGAAGGTATTGAATGTTTGGGACATTTACTTACTAAGAAAAATATTTTTTGGGCAAAGGAAATTTTAAGAAAAGTAAGAAAAATCTACTGTTATTGAGCCAATGTATTGGTACAGAAATGCAGTGATAATTTGCTTTTTTCTGGTGAATGGTATTTTTTTTGTTTTGTTTTTAACCTTCCATTGTATATAAAGCAATCTGGACACCTGTTGAGAACTCTGGGCATGGCTTATCAAAACTTGCTCATTATTTTGTCTTTTACATGTGAAATTTCTATTTATAGGGTTACTGTATAGAGAAAACATAATCTGGGCTAAGTTGAGGCCATTCTTGTGGAGGATTTATGAAATAAATTATTGTTAAACTGTTAAAACAAGAAAGGTTGGACTATATACACATACACATACAGTCATGTGAACATTTAAGTATATCCCATGGAAATTGTTTATTTTTTTCCCCCACAACATATTTGAACAAGCAAATATATACAATTTTTTCACACAGGGCCTACAGATAAAGGTTAAATACATGAACAAAACCACAATGCAATTATTTATTCAACCAAATTATCAATATATGAATAGCCTGTTTCCAAAAAAACTGGGATTTTTTCAAAAAATGCAATAAAATCAAGAATGTGTTGACTCTTGAACTTTTATTTAATCTATAAAAATTGAAAGGAAACATTTCTAATGTTTTCACCAATCAACATTTAGAATTTGACACCTGCAACACAAAGTTTCAAATGAGCAAAACGAGTGAAAAGTAAACTATTCAAGTTACAATGTTTTGAAACATTCCATATTATACATGTTCTTGGGATCATGACTATCCAGTAAAAGGAGCATCCACCAAAGGTTCAATTTCTTTAATCAAAGATGGGAGTTGGATCACAACTTCATGCTAGAGAATTGCAGTCAGTTCAAAAAGAACATTTCTTAACATAGGATTATAAACTTTTAGGGCTTTCATCATCTGTTGAACATACAATTGTAAAAAGAGTCAATAAAGGACAATGGCAAAAAAACACTGAGCACTCAGGCAGCACTGCTTGAGAAACTTCATGGGGTTTTTCTGGCATGCCTCCCATGCAGGTCAAATTTTATGACATGGATAGTAAACCTTTTTAAATCTTTGTTTAGACAATTAGACTGTACAAATGCACGAAATTCCAGACCATTGTTACCCTCCTCAGGAGTGCTTGACCAACAAAGATCACCTCAAAACCAAGGCATTTAATGGTCTGTGACTTCAACCCAAGGTAAATTCTGAGCAACTTGAGGCCTTTCTCATATTGGCTAATGATAATGCTCATACAGTCTTATGCAAACATTTTGGCACCCCTTGATAAATAACAGATTTAGGTGATTTTGTAATTGAAAAGTTAACACAGTCTTTCTAGGACATGGAAAAAAGACACAACATTTTCAGCAAACATTAATGCATAGTTACTTATTATGCCATTAATTGAACAAAAATAAAAACATTATTAAGGCAACACAACCCAAAAGCATGATAAATCCTCCCCCATGCTTAATGGTTGGTTAGGAGTTCTTTTCATGAAATGCTGCTCCTTTTTTTCTCCAAACATGCCTTTGCTGATTGTGGCCAAAGAGTTTTATTTTAAGATGTAGATGTTCTGTTGCATTTTATGATGGGGATGCAGGTAAAGTTTCCTTCTGCTGACTCTTCCATGAAGGTCTTGTGGAACAGTTCACTACCACTTTTGAGTCTGCTAAATATTCCTGCAGGCTTTTTGCAGTGAAATGGGGATTTTGACCACCATGCGAGCAGTTCTCTCTGAGAGTTTTCTTGGTCTTCCAGATCTCCTCTTGACCTATACAGTTCCCCTGAATTGCCATCTCTTAATTATATTTTCACTGTGGAAACTGCAAGCTGACAACACTTTACTTGTAGCTTCTCCTGCACTGTGGGCATAAATAACGTTCATTTTCAGAGTCTTACACAGCTGCTTAGAGGAACCCATGGTTGTTGAGTGTCCACAAGTGTGTGCACAAGGTTTGAAGAGTCAGAGTACTTATAAAGTTTTTTTTTTTGTTGTTTTTATTTTTAATATTCATTCTAGTCTTATTTTACCTTTTAACTTGCTGTGTTTTAACTTCTGGTAATATTGTTTCTTTTTTATCTTACTGTACGGTGACCTTGAGTGTCAGAAAGGCGCCTATAAATAAAATGTATTATTATTATTATTATTATTAAAGCTTTGAAATTGGCACCAGCTGACATTTACTAATGACATCTGTTGCCATACATCAGATCTAACGAGCTGATTAAGGTCTGAAACCTTATAATAAAGAATCTTTTGGAACAAATGTGGCACAGTGCCATAATGTTTTATTTTTGTTTGTTTGTTTTTAACTTTGCATCAATGTTTGCTGAAAATATTGTGTATTTTTCCATGTCCTATAGAGACTGTGTTAACATCTTTTCAATTACAAAATCACCAAAATCTGTTATTTATCAAGGTTTGATAAATTTGATCAAAGTGCCCAAACTTGCATAAGCCTGTACGTCCAACATCAGGGAAACTGGAAAATTCCTGCTCTAAAAAAACAAACAAACAAATATTTCTGCCCATTTATAGTTTGTTAAAGATTATGTGGAGAAGCCACACAACTGTTGGGTAAAATGTTTTGGGGGACAAATGAGACCAAAATAGAACTTTTTGGTTTAAAAGAAGTGTTTGGATAAATGAATACACTGCATTTCAGTACAGGGATGTTGCCTATGCGATGCCTTGTATATAATTTTTTGTCTAATTTGTTTATACTGTACTCACCTTGAGTAAATGAAAATCAGATGCTGATTTATGTCATGGTGGGGGTGTCTTTGTACAACATTTTAATTAGATTAAGGTGAGGACTTTAACTTGGCCATTTCAGAACATTCACAAAATCTTTAGTTCTTATCTTCAGTTATATGGGCATCAGCAACTCTCATGTTGAGGTGTTTAGACACCTCTTTAGTTCAAGTCATGATACACATGCACAAATGTGTTGTGTGATCAGGCTTTGCAGGATTCCAGTTCTTTCAAATAAACAGGGTCTCCCACTCACACGTGATTGTCATCCCGTTGATTGAAAACACCAGACACTGATTTCACCCTGCAATTATACGATAGTCCTAAAGGTTCATTTACTTTGGCCACAAGCAGATTAGATCTTTTTCAATACATACATGACCTCAAAAAATACACTGTTTCATTTGATTAACCAGTTTTTCTTCATCTACTTTTAGGACTTGTTTGAAAATCTGAAGTTTTAGGTCACGTTCAAATGGTTAGGACTTTGCCCCTGGGATCAAAAGGTCCCAACCAGGGCACCACTGAGGAACCCTTGAGCAAGGTACCGTCCCCAGTCACGTAGCTGCCCGCTGCTCCACGTGTGATGGGTAAATGCAGAGGACACATTTTGTTGTGGGGCACTGTGTGATGGTGTGTTCACAATGACAAATAGTCACTTTACGTAAGTAGGACATCATGTTAATTCGGAAATCTGCTAAGTTCACCTTCATGTTTCACCAGCTATGATGTCTGGTTTACTGAAGTCTTAATCTGCCTTTTAAACTCACTAGCTGTCAAAAGCAATTATTAATTAAGTACAATTTAACATCACCCATAAGGATTTGTAATATGTCTTCAAATCTGTACATGCTGATGTTAATGCTGATGCCCAGATGGAGTATTTAAACTAAATTAAGTGACTTATTCATTTGTTTTTATTCATTAATAACATTGTTTAATGCAGCAAAATAATATCCACGGAGAAACACTAGAGAGAAGGTATTGATTGCAGCCGTCCTGGCCGAATTTCAGCAGCCTTGTCCGGTTCACCTGGGCAGTTTCAATACATCATTGTTAGGAGAACATGCAGTACTGTGCAACTGTGCAAATTATTTGTTTCCAATGATCTCAGCAGCGAGTATCGTTTAAAGTTATTATTAGAATTTCAATTTAATGAATTCAATTCATTTATTTTCTATAGCACTTTTTACAACAGATGTTATCACAAAGCAGCTTTACTAGATCTGGGTTTGAGAATAATTAATTAGAATAAATGCAAACAAACAAAAGATACAACCTAAATGAGTTTTGTGTATAAAAAGTAGTTATGTGTTAGAACAGTGCAGGTTTGGTGATTCCCCCTCAGTGCCTCCAGTCATTGCATGGATGCATGATTTGATGGTTCCAACAAAGGAGAACTCTGGAAATGGTAACAAAACACATTGACAAACATGCACTGTTCACTGTATTCATTTAATTTGTATTGATGCTAATATTAGAGATCTGAAAATATAAAGTAAGAACACTTACTGTCGGTTTAAAAAACTCATAAATTTCTCAGATGCTGAAGACTTTTGCTCAGTATGAGTTAAAGTTTACAAAGTAAGTGGTGGTGAGACTGAAAAGAAATAAACCATTTTTTTATCTACTCACTGAACACTGAATTCACTGTGTTTCTACACTATAGAAGAATCGGGGCTCGTGTTTCACTGGGCTTCTCAGGGGAGTCACAGAAGAAGCAGCTGCAACCAGACACGTTCTGAGCCCAGCTGGTACTTCATGATACAATCTCCCACCACCACCTTGCCCTGGTATTGTAGAAGAAACTTCATGCATGTGGGTTGATTACAAATATTTGACATTCTATCCCAATTCCAGTTGGAACTTAAAGGAATGGACCACCGAAAAAATCGAATTGACAACGTTCCCCCTTTACTTGGAATAAAACTAATCTGAGGCCTGTTAATAGGATCTCAGTCCGTCCTGATGTTAGCTACTCATGGTACCATTGGACATTACCTTTATTTATTAATTATTTATATAATTTGTTACAAAATAACATTTATAATACTAATAAAAAAAGATAATAAAATCAGTTATTTTTGACCATATCAGACCCAACTAATCACTCGGAATTACAAAGCCTGCAGTGTTTCAGTAGCATTGTTCCATCCGTGACTCTTGGCTCTTCTACCTTCCCTGGAGAAGAAGCGTGCTCGCAGCTCAGCCGCAGCACAAACCCCGAGTCAGCGCTGCGCTACAGCGGATTAGGCAGAACCGCAAAACTGACAGACTTCTTCTGGAAAATGACCGTCATTCCCGTGTTCCTGCTCGGGGATTTTACAGCGTAACAACTGTCTAATCGACCCGAGAACCAAACACCTTCGTAGACTGTGCTTCTAAGCGCTAGTTTGTTTCTCCAGGTAGAACCAGTAAAGCAATGATGTCAGCGCAACTTTGAGACGATGCTACGCTAGCGCGCACGAGCGTCAGCGATGCCCGAGTCCGGAATGATTCGGTTCTTTTGAATCCGGTTCACAAGTGTTACTGACTCAAACTTTTTGTAGTATATAAATATCCATATACTCGCTCTCTCACACACACAAAATGCCCCATTATTTTTATTACCTTTTTAAGCAGTAGCCAGCTTTTCCTTTCTGTTAGATTCTAGTTACACACTATAGGCTAATCTTACATTCCGGTTTCGCACTATACGGTGGCTCTGAAGTGCAAACCCCAACAACAAATTGAGAATTACAAACACAAAAGCAGAATCACAACAATAAATTGAGAAACACAAACACAAAAGCAGAATCACAACAACAAATTGAGAAACACAAAAGCACAATTACAACAACAAATTGAGAAACACAAACACAAAAGCAGAAACACAACAACAAATTGAAAACACAAAAGCAGAAACACAATTACATTAAAGAAACCAGTCAGCAACAGGAGACCTCGCTTATACAAATAATACATATTCGAAAATGAGTTCACATTCATAAGTGCGCACTTGGGACACACCTTGACTGTAATCTCGCTGTATTATTTGGAGGAACGGAGTGAGCATATGAATCAATGTATCGTGTAACTCGCGTTTGATTCATGTAAACGGACTGTTTGGAAGAATCGGTTCGGTTCCATTGGTTCGTAATGAACGTCCCCTCTGTCGGTCAGGTTCCGCCAACGGTTTTTCTCTGCGTTATTTCAAATTGGGCTGCGCGCGGAACGTCGCTGTGTTCGACGCGCAGTAAAGTAACGCAGCGTGGACGGCTTCGTGTTTTCGGCTTCGCTCTCTCATTTTCGCTTCTTTTCAGATCTAAGTCCGTTTTCTTTTCAGCTGTCATAGTGAACCGGACCGATGAGAACGCCGCGGCCGCCGCCGCTGCCGCCGCCTCGCGCGTGACTCGCCTCGATCTTTCGCCGACATGCTGCCGGGCTCGATACAGATAACGGGCGAGGCGCTGTCCGGGGCGGAGATCAGGGACATATGTGAGAGTCTGAAGGAGAACAGCGTGAGGCTGCTGTCAGTGCGGGGCTGTCAGCTGTCTGATCGGGACTTCGGCCGGGTGTGCCGCGGCGTGTCCGAGTCGCGCTCCCTGGCGCAGCTCAACCTGAACCTCGGCGTGGTGTCTAGTAGCACCCGCGCTAAGCAGCTCGCGGACGCGCTCGAGGCCAACCGATCCATTCAAACCCTTTTGTAAGCGCATGTGTGCCGTTTTCTTTAAGATTTTAAAGATTTCGTTTTAACCAGTGTATTACACCACATATGTAAGGCTGGTGTGGTAAATTAAATGTCACAATGAACAGAGGTCTAAACGAAGTATTTTACGTTTTACAGCGAAAATTGCAGTTTAGTTTCATTCAGTCTTAACGCAAAATTCATGTATATGTCAAATACAGTCACAACCTGGTGTTAGCTCTTTAAATGTAAAGTTTGTACGGGATTGAGTTGTTTGTCAAATGTAGTTAAAAAGACTTAAAATGAAGATATTTTGTGCATTTCTCGCACTATCGTTCACTCCTGTAGAAGCACTAGCTAATCTAATATTTGCTAACTTCTAACTACCAATCTGTAGTGTTTAGTTTTTTGATCCCAAAAGACCAAAATATAAACAAACTAGCTCCAGTGGAGATGGATGATGGATGTTCTAAAATGTTCTACTTCTGTTCTGTGTAATTTTTGGTCTTAAAACGGTTTTATTCTTGTTTACATGGCTTTAGATTAACAATGTAACAGGATTATTTTTAATTTTAGTTTAAGTCAGACAAAGTTTCAGCTGGCAGAACTATTACAGAGTCTCAGCCAAATCTTTCACCACATGCATCTTTCACCATATAAGGTTTTTTTTTAAACCAAAGATCTATCACCACAGCCACCTTTCTCCACAGAGCACATAAAATGTTTACAAGATTTCAGAAATGTATTGCTAATTATACAGTGTACAGGAACAAGGATAATTATTGAATGGTTTCTTGTGGGACATAATGGACCACTGATAATCAATATATACTATACAGTCAAACCCTGTGAGCTCGCCCCTATTGGTCCAGGTTGTTCATTTGGTGAGAGGCGGAGTCGGGGGGCTATCGAAACATTGAAAAGTGAAGACCCCTGCAATTACACCATAAATGACTTTACTCGCTACGCTGAGCCTGGAATTGAAATGACACTGGCTTTTTTACATAAAACAGCATTAGTAATGGTTGTGATCTAGCAGATGAAACCACATTTCCAGCGCTGCTTCAAGCTCAGCATGCTTCCCCAGACACAAGCGTTTTTATTCACACTCCGCCATTTTTGCTTTTGGCTGAGAAAAGGTCACCACCACAGTCAGCGATATCCTGCTGTGTCTTTGTTGAGTTATTGCCGTGACACATGCAATTTTTTTTGCTTGGCGGTCAGAGAATGCAACTTTTTTTTGTTACCAGACATTTTGGGTGTAATTCTGAAACTTGTACACAAACTCAGAATCGAAGCTGGTCATACTAGCGGAGACGGACTGTGGACAGGCAGACCAACCAATCAGCCACCAGTCAAACAGCAGGGTTTCCTGTGTTGATTGATAGTACATACACCAACCAGACCAAGGATGCATCAGTGACTGGTCCATCATACGGTAGTTTTGCCCACGCACTAACAGCAGTAGCTGACCTATAGATTTAGCACAACTGATCATGTTCTAGGCTACAGCGCTAACGCAGACTCAAGTTTGGCGAGCTATAGAGGGAGAAATGCATACACCTGACACTTTGCGAGTTGTGACGAGAGGCAAGGTTGGTGGCTTAACACGGTAAAAAACATGGAATTAAATCTGTTCTTCAGCCTTTCATGGTTAGAGGCGAGGTTGGAGAGATAACGGGGGGTGAGCTAACAGGGTTTGACTGTATATATAACGATACAATAAACACTATGTACTGTATGTACAACACTAACACAGAAAGTATATGAGTTATTGATTCCTGACAGTAAGTCAGCAGTTAGTGTCAAAGTGTAGCAGTGGTGCATGTAGAATTAGGAACATATACTGTAATATACTAGAAATAAAGGGAAATGCACCTAAAGTGAAACACCAAAATGATGTGCTAGATGACTATGTTACACAAAATGATCAGTAACAGCAAGGTCTTGGATTTTTTTTATCACAGTTTCATCAGGTGATGAATTCTGAATGCCAGTTGAAACTAAAGAGCTATATTTTTGCGTTTATTTAGTTGCCATATGCTTCAGTATCTGTCTGTGTTCTTCTTCTCCTCACAGTCTGCATGGAAGCCCTCTTTTAGATGCAGGGTTAGTCACCCTGAACACAGCGCTGTCAACTCACCCCTCACTGGTGTCTTTAGATCTGGGGGATTGCATGCTGGGAGATGAGGCGATTCAGTTGATCTGTGGCATGCTGCCTCCAGATGGGGCCAAATCTGGTAAAACATTACAGATATGTCTAATGATAGTTATGAAGAACATTATGGAAATACCATAAATACTTAAACTGGATAGAATTCAAAATTTGCTTGATCTGGTGTTTTGTGGACCTCCAGGTCTGTAAATACTATATTCTTACACTGTTGTTCTCAAGAAAGCAACTACACTTTTGGTTGTGTTGATTTGTAACATTGTTCCGCAGGTCTTAGGGAACTGACACTAAGTGCAAACCCGGCAATCACCACCAAGGGCTGGGCTCGACTGGCCATTGCTGTTGCCCATAGCTCCCAGCTACGGGTCCTCAATTTAGACTACAATCCTTTGGGTAAGCCACTCTCATCAGATTGGGTGTAGATTGGTTTAGCAATTTGTGTGTTTAACTGTAGTTCTGGATTCTTATTGTCCAGCATAGTTTGGTGATTTTCTTGCTCAAAATAGCAGGGGATTTAAATGAGACGAGCTTGATCAGGGAAATCACTTCATAGTGCTAGACACTAGACCATCAGGACTGGAATTTAATGTTTATTGCCTTCATACCTAACATGTCTGGTACTGAAATGATTTTGCTTTTGCTTACTTTTACTAGATGTGTATGTACCATCTTATATAGACAGAAATGTGTATGACTTTCACTTAAATCATATAGCATGATGACTTCAACTTCTGATGGTGTGTGTGTATTGAACTAATTGTATTAATTCCACCAAGAGTTCGTTTTTGCTTGTTTACCTGTGGAAATAGCTTGGTAACCGAAATGACTGTGACTACATTATGTTTTATTCGCCATTGATATTTTGACACAAAGTGTGTACATGATGTGAGCTTAACTATATAGCCTGCTTTTGATATAGACTCTTCTCAACTCGATAATTACTAACGAAAGCATGTAGGCTTGGTTTCCCCAGAGACCTCAGAGAGAAAGTGTTGGAGCTACATCTTTTGTTTTAGCTTTTTGCTGATCATTGCTCTCCAGTGAAAGAAACTGTCCAGGCTGCTGAAGGAATGCAGTGGTAGCATTTTCAAGACTCCAAGGATATCATAGCATGACCTCTCTTTCTGCTTGCTTATTTATATAGTTATTTATTTATTGTTTGTTTGTTTGTTTGTTGGCTCCTAGGTGACCAGATTGCAGGAATGTTAGCTGTTGCTGTAGCTTCCAGCCGGACTCTAGAAGTTCTAGACTTGGAGGGAACTGGGCTCACAAATCAGTCAGCACAGGTAAACTGCACATATGGAAGGTGCTTGAATAAACATTAATATAATTAAGAACTGTGTTCCTCAAGATGTAATTTTCTTAAAATATTTTTATATTTGATACATGAATAATTTACATCATTTTACATAACCATTGTACAATGGTGCTGGAAAGTTTAAAAGTCCTAAAAGTAAACTAGGATAACCTAGTTTAACAAATGAAACAAATTATTTTCTTTGGTCATGCAATTATTAAAAATACTAGAAATTAAAATATCCAATCACATATGAGTGTGGCAAAAGTAAGAAAATCTTTAGGATTAATATATACGGGGGTCCTCGACTTAGGTTGTACTTGACTCACGATCGTCAGTGGTTATGCCACTGGCCTTTTTTTTAAATTATGAGAGTATTTTCTGTCATTTACAGTAGTAGAATGTAGTTGAACGCCTACTAAATGCTTTACGGCAGGGGTGTCTGATTCCAGTCCTGGGGGGCAGGTTTCCAGCACAGTATGGTGATTTCCCTGATCAAGCACACCTGGTAAGACTCACCTGTTAATTGCCAAGTTCAGGGAGTGTGTTTTAAGAAAGGGAACTACCAAACTGTGCAGGACAGCAGCCCTCCAGGACCGACTTTAGCCCCCCCTGCTTTACGGTAATATGCAAGCCTGCAGTGTGTGTGTTAGCCTGCTGCTTGCAGGGAGAGGGAGAAAGAAGGGGGTTTGTGCTGTTTTTTTTGCTGTTAGTGCTTTATTCACCATTAGTGTTGAGTAAGACTTCCTGTGGATTGTGGGTTGAGATGGTGTGTGCATGTGTGCGCACGCAGGGAAGGAAGAAAGATGCAGCTCTGCTCTGCTAATTCCCTGTGCAGTGATGTTTAGGTGAATAGAGATGTGCATCCCTGAATATAAGATATTCACAATAATTATTAAACAAATATCTTGAATGTACTGATTGCTAGGTGCAGTCGATGTCTGATGCACTGAAGGCGAGGCCATTTTTTCAGGGACACAGCCTTGACTATGTTGTCAGTTGTAATGTAAGCCTGGTGGTCCTCCCTTAGTCCCCTGGATGACAGTGCATAAGGCAAAGTATTTAATGTCTGTTAAAACACCTTCTAACTTCACCCGACATTCACTATAGAGCTGCGGAAACACAGTCTGAGAAAAATATATTTGACCAGGGAGCTTGAACCTTGGGTCGACTACTTGCAAATGTTTTCTGAAGCCGTCTTTCTCTACAATATTAACTGGCATCATATCTTTGGCCATGAAGTAGGTGACTGCATTTGTGATATCCTGATGTCATTCTAATTTTTTGGTGTATGATCGGCTGCTGTTTTGGCACACCATTGCTGCTGGAAGGCTTGTTAGGATTTGAGGATTCTTTATAGCAGTCTGCATGTTCGACTGGGTGATATTTTTTAAGGTGGTAAAACAGGTTTGTTCTGTTGCCAGTCTTTGTTAGGACCTTTCGACGACATATCTTCAAACTGGCTTCATTTGTGTTTGGTCCGACCAAAGATAACGAACCACATCCACACTTTTGAAGACATGTTCCCTTTTTTTGGAACTATCTCCTCCTGAGACATTTTCATCTCTCCTTCACTCACCATGAGGTTTATTTTTTCCTTACTTTTCTTGAAAACATATCGAGATTATTATATCGTTCAGCACAAATTTGGAGCAACATTTCCTAAATGCTTTACTGTAATATGAGACTGCCACTATAGAGACTGGTGTTAGCTATATGCATGCTGCTGGTAATGCATTTTGCAGGCTGTTAATAAAGCACAGTGCTGTTCAATAAAGCCTCCAGAGCCTTGTTACATGCATGAAACCCGACTTACATTGAAATTCAGTTTACATTGCGTTTGGGGGAACGGAACCCTGACGTAACTTGAGAACCCCCTGTAATCTAACCTAGAGGTAACAAAAGCATGAACTAGTTTTTCTGAATCACGTGATGACATATTCCTTATCTTAGCAATATTCCTGAGATGAAAGAAGGCGGTTCTAGTAATGTTATTTACATGTGCTTCAAATGAAAGACTGCGGTCAATAATCACATGAAGGTACAAGATAAAACAGAACGGCCCTCCAGAGTTGCTGTGTAATCGGACAGCTTGCTCCGAGCTGCTAGTGGTCCTATTATGAGTAATTCAGTCTTTTCAGAGTTTAACAGTAGGAAGTTTAGAAGCATCCACTGTCTAATGCCTTTTACACATTCCTCAGTTACATTCAGCTGGTGTTTCTCATTTGGCTTCGCTAAAACATACAACTGTGAGTCAGTGAAAGTTTAACCTCTTTCTGATGACATTCCCAAGAGGTAAAATATATAGACAGAATAGTAATGGGCCTAAAATGGAGCCCTGTGGAACATCAAACTTCACCTTACTATTAGCAGAGGAATCACCATTTATATCTATGAAGTGATAGTGATTAGTCAGATAAGACCTAAACCAAGAGCCTGTCTAGTAGGATGATGTGATCAATAGTATCAAAAGCTGCACTAAGATTGAGCAACACATGTAAGGAAACACAGCCCTAATCAGATGCAAGTAGAAGGTAATTTCCTACCTTCACTAGTGCAGTCTCTGTACTATGATGAGGCCTAAGTCCTGATTGGAACAATTTGTAAATGTTATTTTTATGTAAGAAGGAGAATAACTGCTGAGCTACAGCCTTTTCTAGAATCTTGGAAATAAAAGAAATAGCCGATAGCTTGAGAGCTGGCAGGGATCTAGATTAGGCTTTTAAAACCTAGGTTTGATGACTGCTAAATTGAAGGATTCCGGTACATAGCCAATGTTAAAGGAGGTATTTATTATTCCCGTAAGATTTACAATTATTGTGGGTTGTACAGTATTTTTTTTTTTTTAAATGTAAAGGTAGTGGGTCTAGGATGTATGTTGATTAATTTGATGAAGAAATTAGTGAAATTAAAACTGATTCTTGAAGTGGTATTAAACAATCTAATTGTTGATCTAAGATAATAGAATTGTCTGAAGTGTTAGTTGTCTGTCTGGCTTACAATTTGCAGGCTGAATTGTGTGTCTAATATTTTTTTATTTGAAGAAGTTCATAAAGTCATTGTTACAATATATTGGTGGTATGCTTGTTCTTGTTCTTATTTCTGGTTAATTTAGCTATGGTGTTAAATCAAAACCTAGGATTATTTTTGTTATCTTCTATAAGGGTGAAGAGATCATTTGTCCTAGCAGCTTTAAGAGCTTTTTTGTAGCTCAGGAGACTCTCCTTCCATGCTAGTTTAAATACTACCAAATTAGTTTGATGACATTTATACTCTAGTGTGCGGGTGGCTGTTAAACCATTGGGCTAATTTTTTTTAGTATAGATTCTAAGCAATCAGATACTTGATCGAGTTCTGAGGGGTCTGACCTCTCAGCTCTGGAAGATTATATTATTGATAAAGTTCCGAGCAGTAGATGACATGAATGTGTGCTTGATGTGATATTGTGGCAATGTACATGTGTTATTTCTAAGATGCACTTTAAATGAAATAAGATAATGGTTTGAGATAATTATATAAATATAACTATGTTTTTCATTGGATCAAGGGTGTGGCCATCACTGTGAGTGGGTTCTATGAGCTTCTGAGTAACCCCTACTGAATCTAGGATAGGTACGAATGCTGTTCTGAGAGGATCATTGAGGCTATCGAAATTAATATTGAAGTCTCCTACAACTAATGCTTTATTTGATTAAAAAACTACCTACTGCAAATAATACTGCAAATGTATTTATGAATTCTGAGTAAGGCCCTGGGGGTCTGTAAATGATAATTAGTGGAACAGACTGTGTAGATTTACTTTTTGTGCTTACTACTAAAACATAAGTATGAAGAACTTCAAAAGCTTTACATTTTTGGCCAGATTTTTGTATGATGCTGAGGTCATCAGTATAAATAACTGCTATTTGAAGTCTCCTAAAATTAAAGCTTTATCTGACGAAACAACTACATTTGAGATAAAATCAGCAAATTCATTTAGGAATTCTGAGTAAGGCCCTGGGGGTATGTCTTTAAATTTCAGAGATAATTTCATTAACAATAAGAGCTATTGAAGTAAGAGATCTAATGTTTAACAGCCATAACTTTAGATCAAAGGCTTTACATTCAGTGTGATCTGTCTTGATATTGATTAGGTTACTAGAACAGACTCTACATTTATATTTATATTTATATTTCTACATTTTTGTTTAACATGGGGAACAGACACAATCTGAATATGTTGTAACCTGGGTGAAGGGTTTATGCAGCTAGCAGATGGTCGGTTTAGCCTGTCTGTCTGCTCCCTGGTCTGGGCTCTGGAATGTCACAGATTAACTGTCCTGAGACTATGTGCTATAATGCAAAAGAGGAGAGCAGCATCTTCCCAAGTGGCATGGATACCGTCCTGCCCTAGCAGGCCAGCTTTGACCTAAAAATTCTCCAATTACCTATGAAGCCCACATTGTTTTCCAAGCACCACCTAGACATCCAGCAGTTCAGAGACCACAGCCTGCTGCAGGCCATGTCACCATGCCACATTGGTATGGGGCCAGAACATATTACAGCATTGAACATCACCATCTTCGCTAATTTACACACCTCTATAACATTACTCTTAGAAAGAGAGTTGCTTTCTGAGAGTTGTAGTTTGGTTGGCAGGAACTGGCAATCGGTTGGCAGCAACTTACCAAGTGACAAAGGGGAACAGAAATGTAGTCCTGAAGCCGAAGTACGGTTTCCTGGCTCTTTCCACCACAGTTGCAAGGCAAATACGTAACAATAACAAATAAGGTAACAATAGCTTTGAATTGTGTAAATTAATTACCCCTGGGTTTGGAGGTTGCCAGGACAACTGTACTTATCTGACTGCATTGTGCCAAGTGTGAAGTTTAGTGGAATTATGGTGTGGGGTTCTTTTTCAGGAGTTTGCCTTGGCCTGTTGGTGCCAGTGAAAGGAACTCTGAATGCTTTAGCACACCATGAAATTTTGGACAATTTCATGCTCCCTAACTTTGTGGCCCCCTTCCTGTTCTGTAAAGACATGGATGAGTGAGTTTGGTGTGGAAGAAATTGAGTTGCCTGCACAGAGTCCTGATCTCAACCCAAAAGAACATCTTTGGGATGAATTAGAGCGGAGACTGTGAGACAGGCCTTCTTGTCCAACATCAGCATCTGACCTCTCAAATGTGCTTCTGGAAGAATGGTCAAAAATTTCCAAAAACATTCTCCTAAACCGTGTGGAAAGCTTGCCCAGAAGAGTTGAATCTGTTATAGCTGCAAAGGCCAAGTCAAGTCAATTTTATGTGTATAGCTATTTTTACAGCTGATGTCACAAAGCAGCTTTGCAGAATTGACAGAATCTGACCCGAGCTCCCAATGAGCAAACCAAAGGCAACAGAGGCAAGGAAAAACTCCCTAAATTGTAGGAAGAAACCTTGAAAGGAACAAAGGCTCAGAAAGGGAACACATCCTCCTCTGGTCGACACCGGAGAGTGATAACAGACAGAAAAAAATTTATGAACAAATAAGACTAAGACCTATGAGGGGTCTGTTGATGTCATATTAAACCCTATGGATCAAGAATGGGATGTCACTTAAGTTAATATGCGTGTAACGGCAGATGAGCAAATACCTTTTGCAATATAATATACTTATGTTCATATATATACTTATATTGTTCTAGTCTGGCACCCTGCCTCCTGGTATACACCTGAGTGCTGGTGCCCCTTAAGGCTTTGAGATAGTGTCAGACCTCCAACCAAACCTTTACTGAGGAGAGCCAACCTGTTCGGCCAGTGGTGAGGAGAGGTGCTCTGGTGGGCCAGTCTTAAAGACACAATTTAAAAGTAAACGGTTACCCAAAAAAGGAAAAAGGTAATTCTGGGGATGATGCAGACACCGGCAGAAACTCACAGCAAACAGAAACATATATATCCCATATATATTTTTCTGCCTTTTTTACAGCACAAATTAATATTTATGCACTTGATTTATGTTACCACTATATAAAATTTCAAAAATATTAGCTGTAGTATTTCTCCCTGCTGCCTCATCAGTAGATATAGAATCTTAAGAACATGTTTTATGTGTTTAATCCATTTTTGTTTATTTATTTTTTCACTTGTTTTGTTTTGTTTTAGTATTTAGAATAACTTGCTACTCTTTCTTAAAATTAATTTTATTTTTGTATTCATTTTATTAATGAATAGTATTTGAAAGGAAAACAGCAGCTCAACAATGGTGTTTTACAACACTGTTGGGTACTATATGTGGCAGAGAACTCTCCATCCATCCATTATCCAAACCGCTTAATCCATTTCGTGTCGCGGGGGAAGCTGGAGCCGAACCCAGCAGACTACGGGTTGAAGCAGGATACACCCCAGACACGAGAGCAACCCATCGCAGAGCAACACAGAGACAGACAAACATGCACACATGCACTCACACCTACAGACAATCTAGTGTAACCAATCCACAAGAACTTTTGTTGTCTCTGTCAGAAACCTTTTTTCCCTTTTTTGCATTGAAAGTGTGCAGTAATAGTAGTAATAGTATAGTGACTGCTAAAAGACTAGCTTCTCACTGGCATGTTTAACTCACCCACCACTTGAGAAATTAAAAAGGTAAAAATAAATAAATTAACGAATAAATAATTATTTGTTCTTGAAACTACAGATTGTAATTGTTTATTTGTTTAAATGGTTTATTTATTTATTTATTTATTTTTATGTGTGCTTTTTTGCTACATTAATGTCATATAAACAGACACCACACATCACAGAGGATGTTTAGAAATTATGTTCAGTTATGTGTAACAGATTTAGTCATGGCATCTTCCTCTGGCCTCTGGTTCGCATTAAACAAAAGGTAAAGGAGATTTTACTGTGACTGGAAATTGTTGCCATGGAACCTCAGTTAACCATCACTAGACACAGCCTTTTTTCTGAAGAAAGTATCTTTACATTTTTCCTATGCTTTTATCTTTTTGTTGTGTTTATGTGTCTGGAATTGTCTATTTATCAATAATAAGGGCACATACACTGTATTGTCCAAAGTATCGCTTATCTGCCTTTACACAAGCATGAACCAAAGTGACATCCCATTCTTTATCCATACGGTTTAATGATGTTGGCCCACCCTTTGTAGCCATAACAGCTTCAACTCTTCTGTGCAAGCTTTCCACAAGGTTTGCAGTGTGTTTATAGGAATTTCTGACCATTCTTCCAGAAGCACATTTGTGAGATCAGACACTGAATTTGGATGAGAAGATCTGGCTCACAGTCTCTGCTATAATTCATCCCAAAGGTATTCTGTCTGCTTGAGGTCAGGACTCTGTGCAGGCCAGTCAAGTTCTTCCACATCAAAGTCACTCATCCATGTCTTTACTGACCTTGCTTTGTGCACTGGTGTGCAGTCATGTTGGAACAGGTAGGGCCATCCCCCAAACTGTTTCCACAAAGTTGGGAGCATGAAATTGTCCAAAATCTCTTGGTGCTGAAGCATTCAGAGTTCCTTTCACTGGAACTCAGGGGCCAAGAAAAACAACCCCACACCATAATCCCCCCTCCACCAAACTTTATACTTGGCACAATGCAGTCAGACAAGTATCATTCTCCTGGCAACCACCAAAATATAGTGTATTTGGAGAATTGGCATTGCATACAAAGTGCCAACAGAGGGCGGTATTAAACATTTTAACTTGCAGTCATACAGTTTATGTTCTGCTCATCTGTGCACTCCCTTTAACTCCCCTTATTACAAAGTCAATCCTACAATTCTTCTGTGCCTTTCATGTGTCTAAGTGAATGCAGAGCTGGCTCAGCGCACCTTGTGGGCTAACACATCACAGCCAAGAGCCTGATCAAAGAACACACCATTAGCAGTGACAGCTATGCTTCTCTATCTCCCCATGCCTCTTCTCACCTGCTGAGTGGATGAAAAAAAGATAAACAGTAATGTCATCATTCCCTGCTGGGCCAGGTCAGACAGCTCTCCTGTCAAGACCCTTCAGGCAATCGTACAGAAATTCTTGAAAGTTAGAGTTAAAAACACACAGTTTCTTCTTATTGCCTCCCTGCAGTTTCATTATCTCAGATAATATTTCCTTTTCTGTGGTGTTTTTTTGTTGTTGCTGCAAACAGTTGTTATTACTTGTTAAGTTCACATTTTCACAGATAACAGTATGTTTGACAACTTAAATGTTACAGATACAGAAGCTCTGTAGCTACATCTCTAAAAATAGCCTTGAAAGCTGATTTCACTGCTGCAAGTGTGTTTTGTTTCAGCCAATCAGATATGATGCACTACACCAAATGCTGCTTTTTTATTTCAGATATGGATTATGAATGATATGAATATGATATGAATTGTCAAATTGGAAGAGTTCTTTTGTAGTATTACTTTAACACGCTTGTGTTTGCCGTGCAAGTGCAGTGTATGTTAATGTAAGAAGCTTTAATTCTGGAAACTCTTCTTATGTAATTTTGGATTATTTCTAAACATCAACTCATTAAATATTTCTACTGATATTTTTAGTTTGTGTTTTTAAAAATAAACATACATTTGAAGGCTTTGGTGTGACTATACCCTTTCATATATTGGAGCACAATAGATTTGCTTTCTTTATGTGTAGTTTCTGTCTTTTTTCTTTTCTTCAAACAAATGCAAGAACATCACAGATAAATAGGACAGAACATGAACAAAAATAGCTCAGCTTGAGCTTTCACTCTGCTACCGTTTTTCTCAGCCCCTTGTAGTCACCCACTCAGTTTTCCTTCTTGCCTATTTATGTGCTGTATTATATATGTGTGTGTATGTGTGTGTGTGTGTGTGTGGGTGTGGGTGTCAGGTCTTCCTGGACATGGTGGAAAACTACCCCACATGCCTGCGCGTGCTGGTGTTGGCTGAGAACGCCATCAGCCCTGAGCTGCAACAGCAGATATCGGACCTGCTGTCTGAGGGTGAGGATGATGAGGAGAAGGAGGCCGAAGCCCACGGCAGCTCTGTAGCACCACGAGAAAAGCCCGTCTGGCTCCCTCACAGTAGTAAGGGCTGACCTGCTCTCTTACTCTCGCTCTGCCTCACTCTGTGCTTCAGACTGTTTCAGTTAGGCTCGCTCACTTTTGCTCTCTTTCCCTCCCTCTGTGTGAAAGACTCTCCAGGAGTCACCAGTTGACTCTGAAGAACAGGAGCCGTGGTGTTTAAAGTAATACAGGGGTTTCTATAGCCTTTATAGTGCAATATGAGGACAGATTGTATGTTTTTCTTTAGATAGAGAGTTGCTTAATTGTAAAAGCCAATAAAAGAAAGTAGCTTTTAACTCCGTGTATCAAGTAAAAGACAGAAAACATATGTGAAGTAAATGAAAAAGAAAACAGAAGAGAAGCAGTACTGGAGAACTGGAGTAGTCTTTTCCTTTCTTTCTAAGAATGACATTTTTCAGACATTTACCTGATGTCTCTGACCTTTACAGACGCCAACTCCCAGGTGCTCCTGATGACATCAGGACTGGGTGAGAGCTTTTTGGCAGAGACAGAGATGTGATAACTGGAGCTGCCTTTGGTTTTAGGTTTGCACCACACGCTGCTACCGCCAGACCACCTCGTAAGCGTGCAACCACTCATACTGCATGACTTGTAGCACTTAGCGGTAGACCGTTTGAAGCTGGCACAAAAGAAAACCTCGATCACCAAGTGACTTATACTCAATAGTGAATTATTTATTTTCCAGATGTACATATTATTTATAAGCAGTTATTTAAGCAACCACAGTATACTCTGCATTAGAACAGCTAAGTAGGATTGTTGTGATGGCCTGATGCCTGAATAAATCTATTTACAACATTTTGAAGTGCTTTGTCCTGTTCAGAGAGATGTCCAGTCAGCATGAACTTAATGTATTAGGTAAAAGTAAAATCATTAGAAAGTCTTTGAATTGCAATGCAGATTTGGCAGTAAGCATCTTTCTGTCCATAGTTCAGTTGATGGAGGTGTTTCTGCCTTTTAGATTAAGCCCATTTTTCTCTGAGATGCTCGAGTGGGTGAAAAAGTTTTAGCACTTCAGTGTCTTTGCACCAGAACCATCCTGGTCCTAGAAAAACTGTAAAAGGATCAAGTGCTGACAATGGTATAGTGTTTTCAATGCTGTTACACAGCTAAAACGGCTCCTGTGCAAAGCTGATTATGCGTTTATACCATTCCAGGACAACTGTGATCCGATTAAAGCCTTTGGTCCAAGCTCTTGTACTCCCTGTGTTTCTAACCTGTCATGACCATTCTTCACAAACGTGCCATGTTTTCAAAAGCTGAAATGCTAAAGCATAAAGAGGTGACTTCTGAAGCATAAGGTGATTAAACCCAGGTAATTTTTTTTGCTAAGTGTTCAAAAGATGTAGTCGGTGTGATGGAAGCTGGGCAATGGACGTCATGCTTGAGCAAAGGGAAAAGGACAAGGTGAGGATCTTAAATGAAACATGGCATTGAATATTCATGGTATATGCTGCATATAAACTTTGTTCGCACAATGTGGTTTTCACCGTTGTAGACAACTGCAGAGGATTGGCAGCACGTGGAAGAGGAGTGTGCATTTAAGACCACAGTCTCACTGTTTTTCTACAGGCAACGATTCAACTTTATGATTCACCACAAGATGGTGTAAAGATGCAGCACAAACAAAAGGCAAAGACTCACTGATAGTGAGATGACAACTCACCTTCACTGTAGTGAAATAACTTGTTCTCAGTTTACAGTAATGGCAGTTCAAAATAAGAGATTTGGCCTAGACTGAACGCTCCTCTAGCTGCACCTCTCATACATTGTTGTGTTACACCAGCTATTGTTGGTTTGATTAATCATCTTTCAGAGGATGAAATGGATACCAATGTGGACGAATTCCCTGCCTGCTGCCACGCTGGCCTTTTCGCCCAGCAGCTGCCAGCAATACCAAATAATAGAGGAGGAGAGGAGCTTTCTATAATTAATGAAAGGGCTCCAATCAATCTCCTGAGCTGCTAAGTGACCAAGACAAACGGAAGGCAATTTTTTACGGTGTGTAATGATGTAATGAATCCTCTTCCCCACTAATCTTCTTCCAGGAGGCATGTGCTAAAAATGATGAAGCACTAGTTTAGCTGCATTTACTGCACAGTTTGAACCTAAGTTCTAGTCCAAAGTATTAACCCGCACAAGCAGTGCCGACTTAATCAAAACGTGAGGTGGGATAACTGTGTGTGTGTCATTAGACATTATTCTCTTCAGTATGTGGACTGCTGGCCTGAGCTCTGATTCTGCAATTGCAGCAAAATCTACTTAAATAAGTAATTTAATTAGGAGCCTGTTCTTCCACTTACATAGAGAAAAGCTTCACAGCAGCAGCACTCAAGTCACGGAAATCTAATCTGGTCTACAAATAAACAAAGCAGACTGGAGATTTAATCCTCTTTGGTCTGCTCAGTTCTTGAAATTGATGTGTTGATGTGAAAGCAGGAAAACATGGCAAACATTGTAAGAGTTCCTCAATGAATTGTGAAAAGTGGAAATCTTTTGTTATTTGGGAAAACATGATGCACAACAAAATGTTCCCTCTGTATTTAACCCATCACATGCATCAGTAGGCAGCTATCATGGGTGTAGCAGCACAGTACCTTTGCTCAGGGGAACCTCAGTGATGCTCGGGCTGGGACTCAAACTCATGACCCTCCATTCACAGAAATTTTGATTGCGACTGGGTGAGACAATCTCCAAAACGGAAAGTCCTGGGGGAAGCTCCTAGTATTTCTTCAGCGTCAGGGTCATAAGCACCCAAGGTTCTTTGATGTGCATGAGGAGAGAAGACTCTTTTCAAGTTTGAGAAGCATGGAGGTTCAAGGTGTTGACTTGGCCTTGGTGCTCAATCTCTCCCCTCAGTCCAATCGAGGATCTGTGGGATGTGCTGGATAAACTAGTCCAATCCATGGCCCCATTTCTCAGCTTAACAGATTTCAAAGATATGCTGCTTACAGTTGTGTTCAGAATAATAGCAGTGTGTATAAAAAAGCAAATAAAGCCCAAAGTCCTTATAACAGCTTTTATTTCTATACATGCATAAGCAGTGGAAACACTAAACATTCTAGTCCTAATCAAAACATGAAGGAAAATGATCAAATTTGTGTTTATATAAATTTAAGAAAAAAGTAATATTAGGCTGTTCAAAACATAAGTGTCTGCATTATTTTCACGGTGTAAACTGGAAAAAAAAACATGGTTTCTGAGAACTGCTGCACATCTGAGTTGCATAGAGTCAGTCAACTTCTGGCACCAGTGAACAGGTATTACAGCTCATTAAATTCCACATTGTCTGCAGCCCCTAGATCCAAAAAGAACAATCTTGCTTTCACAGATCCATGAAATTTTGCGCCATTTCTCCTTAGGCTGGGAAATGTGTTCTTTGGCAAATTGTAACATCTTCAGCACATGTCTGTTTTCAGCAATGGGACTTTGCTGAAAATAACAACTTAAATAATCGTTAAATAACAACTGTAATTTAGCAATTTTTTCAGAGAATAAAATATCTTTTAATTCAACTTATCACTGCTATTCATTTTAAACACACCCCATTCAATTAATGGTTCAATTACACAGAACCAGCAACATGTACGCCATGTCTATTGGTTTTCTATTTTAGTACTGCACCTACTAGCAAGTTATTTGCCATGTTGTGACGGATCAGGCTGGTGATTGTATGTCTAGGTGCCAGATGCCCAGCACGACTTCAGCGATCTTGCAGAGTCTGTTCTTTGATGAAGAACATGCATTTTGCCAGAATTATGGGGAGTGGTCAGTGTATACACAGTTTAACAATCACTTTTTCGTCTTGTACTTTACTAAACATTTCACCAACCTGCTATAACGTCCAACACCCTGTATATGTTTAGCATGTAGCTGTACTGTAAAGAGCTGTCGTTTACATACTGCAAAACTAAGTACACAAGTCAACAGACCATTACCATCAGTGATGATTTTATGTGGGTTTCAGTGTTTTCATGTTCATTTCAAACGTGTAGTTCTTTTCTTTAGTGCACATAGTTTATTTGATGAATAATGTACTGTATGATTTTTGGTATAATTAGCCTAAGTCAGGGTGTCTAGCTTCTGAAGTTCCTCTTCAAGAACTTTTTGGACCACAAGTCTCCTGCACAGAAGTACAGAGTTCAGAAGCTGCTTGATTCAGACCATAAACTGTGACGTCACATCATTAAAAAATCCCCTTCATGCTCCAATCTAGAGTTCTTTCCAGAAAATCTAGATATGGTGAGTGACCAGCAAGGTGAACGTTTGACCGGGGCATTCAATCAATAGAGCATCACTAGCAAGGTTTCTAGAGTGAGAGTATGATGGTCAACAACTGCTGGAGACCAGACAGAAAACACACAAAAATCCTAACTTTGTACTGTAACTAACTTTGCACTGATGAAGTTGGAAAAGGCTCCACTTTGCTGATCAAGTGACAGAATAAGGTTCTACTCTTTTGTACCTTATGCTTTGGTAAATAATATTAAAACAATGAAAAAAAATTACACAGTAATTACACAAAAATGAAAATCAACACAGCAGAAGAGCTGCTGGCATGTGAATGACGTGTCTCAAGATAGAGATTTCCCTGTGTGTTTTACTGGCCTTTAAAGCAACAGTAGCAGGATTCTTCGCTTCTCTTTCATCTTTCTTGGGGTCAGGTGAGCACAAACGGGCAAAAGTTCATGGCCAGACTGGGCTGCGTTTTTCTTCTGCGTTTGAAGGAACAGACTGTCAATGACGTAGTGATGTAAAAATGAAGAGTTGAGAGTAACTTTTTCAAATGAATGTAATGAGTGAACTTCAAATGAGCTTGTTACTTGTTAACAGTGTATAGTGTGAAAATATTAGCACCTTCAAAACAATAGCACTTTCAAATATCTCCATCTTATGTGCACAAGAGGAAGGCTATGCAAATTGTAGCTCACACAACTTGGATCTTGAGGTTCAACAAATTGGAAATGGATCAGATTTTGGCCAAACAAGAATCACTTTGAGTAGAAGTTCTTCTCTTGGTGCCCAAGATGGGTTGTGAAGTCTCTGCCATCCTTCCCACAGTTTCATTACCCAGTTATTTCACTGTAAAAATGAAAGGTGTGCAGTGCTTTCAATGCAACGCAAAGCCACCACAGTGTTTTTTAGTGTCATCAAAGAAAACTGACATATAGAAGCAAATGTTACTTTCCTTTGTGAATTGTTTTACATGGGTATTGAATTCTTGTTGAGCAAGGAGACTGCCATTAGTACACACACACACACACACACACACACACACACACACACACACACACACACACACACACACACACACACACA
>JBBIGC010000145.1:7310041-7348826 GCA_037576955.1 Lepidarchus adonis
TAGCACAAAGAGTGACTAAATGAAAAGAAGTGTTTCAACTGCGCTTGTGTGTGTGTGTGTGTGTGTGTGTGTGTGTGTGTGTGTGTGTGTGTGTTGAATAAAAAAATAACCCACCCACATTCTTTTCCAACAACATATTAACATCATTATGACTGTATGCAAAGCCAGCATCTTCATTATGGATCCAATGGATGTTCTCATTGAGAATTCAGAGAGAGACCCTGGATTTAATTGAATTAAGTGCCACGTCAGAAAAGTGAAGAGCTAAGCAGATCTGCAGTGCCTGCATTGTACCTAAAATGGGTGTGTAATCCTGATGGCTGCACACTACATTCTAAAAATAAAGATGAATCAAATTAACAAGACATCACGTGCTGGCTCCATACCCACAGCTTAAATCTAATCTATTGAAATAAAACTTTTAAAGGCTTTTACTTTTAAAGTATATTTTGAGCCCAGGACCACACTTGACAGGTGTAGGGGAAACTGTTTAATTGCTACTTAAATTCCAGGTGAATCAACTTTGTGCTTGAGAAGACACTGACAGAGAGAGAGTGCAAGAAAACACTGTTTACTCTGGTGCTAGTCAATAAAAGAGCATTTAGGTTTACAGCTACTGTTTGACTGAAATAGACAAGATGGGACCATAAAACCAGAGCACAGAAACATGAGTTGTGTATTGAGAATCCTCTTAGAACTTAGGAATAATCACAGCCATAACTGCAGACAGCAGATACCCAGCATTAGTACAATCAAGCAACAGTAAAAGGGAACAGAAAAAGAGAGAAGGTCCATCTAATAGGGTGTAACTGGCTTATGTGGACACCCCTCAAAGCTGTAGTTTTGTAGTTGAAATATAAACAGTCCCTCAGCATCAACTGATGTCAAAACAAGATTACAGACAAAGCCTACAATTTAGATTTTGTTCTGTATGTTTAATTTTTCTTTGCAAGAAAAATATATACAAAAAAAGTGTAAAAATATATATTTTTTAATTTAAAAAAGTTATGCTTGTTTAAAAAGCAGTATTTAGAGTTTTAGATTTTTAAACCACAGTTAATGAGGTCACATAATAAAAATAAGCAAAAAATGTTAAGTATGCAGGTAAAAAAATGTAAGTACAAAGTTCTTAAAAACTACAATGAGAAATCGGTCAAAACCAGTGTTGTACTTTAAAGCAAAATTTAAATTTTACAGTGGATTCTTATACTTCAGGCAGTTGTATATTTCAACCATTGCACTGATCATTTAGACCCTACTACTACTACACCAGTAATGGTGTCTGCATCACAAGGCTACCAGGAAAGTTGTCACATGCAAGGCAGGGGAGGGCAGGGGAGGCTGGCGAATGTCATCTACACTAATGCACTCGGAAGAACAAAGAGAAAATGGAAAGAGCCATCACGCAACTGCATAGACCCAAGTTTGACTGACGGCAGCCTGATGATGATCATGATGGTGATGATGGTTACGATGGTGGTGAGATACCCAAGTCACAAGGAAGCATTGGTGGAGAGAAAAGAAATAAAGAGAAAGGGAGAGAGAGAGAGACTGTAAAAGAGAATGTAATGATGATGGGAAAAACAGAATATGACTGAATACAATGTGAGCAAAACCAATTCTTGACTCCCTAGTTTGGGCTGAAATTGAGAAAGTATGCTTTTAAGAAGAACTGAACCTCTTCAAGTAACACATTACTTAATGTGTCCTTTCAGACTGAGACTACCTGAAAAGGTAAGATGGGGACAGTGATGTTCTGCCAGTACAACATCCAAGCTACCAAGACTGTAATACCTTTAACGCTACCCGCAAAACAGCAAGACTGTCAATAAAATAAAAACAAAAAGTGACGGCAAGGCTGACAATAACGGCAGTTCTAATCATGCTAAACTTGAATTAAATATATACCTAAAGCAAAATGTTTTTAAAATGTGTATAGTATCATCTAAACGTACATACACATACTCATCAGCCACTACTCTAAAATAAGTAAAATCTTTGTCAGCTGTCTTTGACACCTCGTTCCATCTCAAGCATGCGTAATTCTACAATGAAAACAGCTTTTTAGCTGCTAAATATCAGAACGTTTCTTCAACCCAATTGCTCACTAGTTGTGATTTTGCAGACCTCCTTAGAAGAATAAACATGTAAAGTCTTGTGATTTGAGAGTGACTACAGTACTTTTAATTCCAAAGCTGTTTGATTGCATTAGCATTTCAATGGCAATGAAAGGATAAAAGATGCACAATTGTGTACTAAACTTTCTGGCCTTTATTCATCACACAACCTCTTGGTGGTTTAACGCTGGCTGCACAGCATGCTTAACAAATAATTCAATAGCTGTGAGCTGCTTATTAAATCCAAACTGAACCTCATCACAAGTGGAGCAGCTTGTGCTGAGTAAGTCCTATCCAACACTACCGTTAATGGGATGTAAAACCATTACAGCAAAAGTGGTAATCAATCACCTGTTCTGGCATGAGAAAACACAATAGGAGTTAGAGGAAGTTTGGAAAAACATAAGAGCTTTAAATGCACTGCATCATTTGATGTGGGTGATTATTTTCTCCCAATTCATGTTTTATTCCACCTCAAAAATGAGATTTGTCAGTCTTCAAATGTTTCATGAGGGGGAAAAGCCTTTAGATCTTTGATGAATAGCATGCCATGAGTGTGCTCCGTCCAATTAGAGGAACCTGACTGATTTGTCAGAAAGTTATCAGCTTAGACAAGAACACCACACTTGGAGTAGCCAAGCATGACACTTGACATTTGGTGATTTAGAGACAGGAGTAAGAGAAAGAAAGTGAAATCAATTGCTTTCATGAAGATTCTTTAACTTAGGGCTGTCTATTGACTATATTAGTGATCAACTCATCTGATGGTAACAGAGTAATTACTGTTCATTAAGCCATTATTAAATAGTAATTATTACATAATCTACCAACTATTTAATTCTCAGGGGTCAACTAGGATTTTTCAGTTTTTAAATCAGATTTTAGAAATGTGTCCAATCTGGTGAAAATTATTACTTATATGGATGAACTGTTATGGTGCTTGAAGTGGTTTATTAAAGTCTGAAAATGTGCAATAACTGAGGAAAAAACATAAAATTAACAAACAAAAGCACCCACTTGTGGAGAACATCCAGACTGCTGATCACTGCTTTATAATTTCCTTTAGATGGAAAATGTTATTTGATCACTAAGCAGGTTCACTGCATTTTTTTTTAAACAAATTGTGACCACCAATATTTCTGTGGCTTGACTGTAACTGGGCTGTGGTGAGGGACATACAATTTAAACCTGTGCTCTTGGGTTTAAATGTACAAAAACACATTGTTAAATCGATTCCTGATTTCAAATCCAGCTATTTTTTTTCACTTCCACAGCTGAGCTTTCTCTGAACCCATCTTGCTGCATGTAAGAAATGTAACTAATTTTGATATTTACAAGAAATCCTCAGCTGAAAAAACGAACATGACCATAAAATAACCTTGACGAGCTGAATTCCCAATGACAGAACACCTGTGATGCACAGAGGAATTAAAGCCAGTCGTGCTGCTGATGTTTCACAATCCGAGCTTAACTACAGCTTAAGAAGAACATGGCTCTGTGCAACCTGCCTAGCACGGGATGGACAGGAACATTCATTAAAACCATACCAGGCTCATGCATCTGCTTGTACACCTACACCCTTTACATTACAACACAGATCGGTGACAGGGTGAGGGAGAATGCAGGAACAGCCATTACTGCTGCCCTATTGACACAGGAGAGAGAAATAATTACTAGCATCTATATTTGCAAGGGTTGACTCTGTCACTGTATAACGGATTTGAGAATACCCTGCATAGTCAAACAGCAGCAAACTGTTTGGAATACAATATAAATGGCGGCGTATCACACTTGGTCCAAGAGAATTAAAAGGTTTTTCACTCTTTGACACTAATCTAATCTCTGTGGCATTAAGTAAGACAAAGATGTGATTCATTACACACTCATTGAATATCATTTCATTAGGACTAACATAATAAAGAAAGATAATGAAAGATATCACTCATGAAGATGGATGCATAGAGTGGGTTAGAGTAAAATAAATACATGAATAAAGAGAAAAGAAACAAAGGTTACCAAGGCATGTAGCTTTTCTTCCAGGTCCTGATTGGCTCTCTGTGAGGCTGTGTAGCTGTTCTGCAGTCTGTAGGACACACGGACACACGGACACACACACACACGGACACACACACACACACACACACACGGACACGGACACACACACACACACACACACACGGACACACACACACACACACACACACACACACACACACACACAGTCATTCTATTTAATTTTACATTGGTCTTTATATCTTGAAGCATGCAAGGAAAACTGTAGTCCAGACAGACAGGAAGTAAATTCAGCTAATAAAGCAGCTACTTCAGAGTTATCCTGAAAGTCGTCTCATTCGTTCATTCCGCTAATCATATCAAATAGACATCATATAGAAGAGCATTTATTACGTCCTGTATCTTTTCATGAAAATGTCATAACTTTTGCTTACTATGTCTTGATTTTTGGCTCCATAACCATGCACTGTCACATCTCCCACACCTCATTGACCCATCACTGAGCAAGCTCAGAGACCCTCCCAATTACTGTGTTTCGATTAGAATTATATAAACGCTTGAAAATTTATAGATGGCCATGACCTAGTATTGCTAAAAGAAAAATGCTGCAGATTATCAGTGGAAGAATGAAAGAATTCTATTGAGCATAACAGTAGTTTGTAGAGCAACATAAAGCATTTAACCCATGTGACCAGAGTTGGTGGCAAAATTTTTCCCTTTATTTTAACAGTGCAGCTTAAACAATATTCTATTCCCACTCAATGCCTGCTTGTGGCTAAATCATACTGATAATGATTACACTAATATGGCATTAAATATCTATATATATTAACATTGCATAACCATCAGGTATTACCTCATCCAGCTTCCCTTAAACTTTCACTACAGTTGATTTTCACAGGTCTGGTGAACACATTAATGAAAAGGACAGAGGAATAAAAATACAGAATGGAGGCTTTCTGCATTCACAAGAAATATCCCATTATTTCTCACATCCACCGAACAACATTTTCACAGTCACAAGAGCTGTAAATTCCATTTCCCAGCAAGTATTACATGGAGAACAGACATGCAGTAATCACACTTACTGTGCTCTAATTGGTGCATATCACTACAAAGAGAATTTGTAAGGTGCCTGCAAGATCCATTTCTTCTGTGAAAATGGATAAAATGGGCAAGACATAATTTTCAACATTAAGTTAGAATGAAGACAGCTTTCAATATTTCTGCTTTGTCAAGATGTTCAGTGTTGTGTAAAATGTTGAGAGTATTTCTTACACTCTAAATATGGTCAAGTCATTGAGTTCACAAAGCTTTACAGTCTCCCAGGATATTTGTGGCACTAGAAATGCAAGACGTAACATGAACTTCAAGAAAATCTTATAAATGGGTGAGAGAGACACCCCCAATTGCTAAAGTGCTAGCAGGTCACAGCAGAATGTGCATTTGAGCCGAGCTGGTCACTTCCCAGTGACGAGAATGAGTAGGCATGTGACTGTGCTTACATGAACACTTGTAATGTTGGCCGGAGCCTTAGGCCAGCAGGCTCATTGATCAATTGACCACATGATATTACACACAGCAACATAATCAACATAACCTTGCCCCAGTTTTCAGTCACGTCATGCAAAAACAATGACAATGTCGAGTGCATTCTGAGTTTGTGGGCTGGAGACACCAAACAACTCAATCCTCACATTTTTTACTCCTCAATTTACTACATCTTAGTCTTAAAAGCTGCAGATATCACTATGACCATTAATGCTCTGTAAATAAACACACCGCAGTTACTTTTTAAATATTAAAATTGAATATATATATTGAAAATTGAGACTATCATTATCAATGCAAAACTTAAGCAAAGTCTGACAGCACTGTGTGAGTCTATTTCCCCTTCGAATCCTTTTTCCCTGCCTGAGCAATCACTGCTAGGAGAATATTAAAAGCATTCTGTCTCATCTTGCAACAATTAAAGATGAATAAATTAATTAGCAAGATGCACTGATTCCCACCAAGTGCCATAAACTCACACCGCATAATATAATAATTCAGACTGCCTGCACTGGTGGAATGCAAAACACACACACACACACACACACACAATCATTAAACGATTGTTATCCAATTACACTATTAGCTGAGACGGCAGTGGGATTCGGTGCAGGCAGAAGGGGAAATGGAGCTGCACCAGTCTCCAATTTATGACAGGAGGAATGTTGGGTAATTGAATCCAGTTTCCATCTACAAAGCATACAAGACTGAGATGCATCCTGAAAATAAAGACAAGCATGATTGCAACAGAATAGGACACCAACTCAGTCAGGGGGCCTGCTCTCAAAAAGTCATTCATATAAAACAAAGTCTAACTGATATTGCACAGAGCTCTAAAGAAGCACATCATAGTGATGCATTGTTTGGAAGATTTTGGTTCAGTATGAATAACTCATAATTAATACCTAATTCAGACGGGGCGTTAAGGATCCTGGAAACGATACTGATGGTGGGGGACAAAAAATTCCAAAAAACAATTTTATAATCAATCATGACTTTGTATTACTGTTTTTAAGTTTGGCTAAAAAATTATAGCCATTTTCTTTTCCACAGTGGCACAACCATCTAAGTAAATGTACTGAGTTCTGAGAAACACCAATAAAATTATTTATACTATAAATACTTACAAAAAAAAAAAATGGCCCTGTTGGCTCCTTTTTGCTTGTCCCATCATAAATTATGATGGAAAATCCATATCGTGGCATATTGTGTGCTGTAAAAAAAAACATTGTATCGTGATCATTTTTCCCATATCACTCTTTTGACATGGAGTGCTGTTTCATAACTGGACTAAACAGACATATTTATAAAAATGATTGTTGTTAAATGAAAAAGTGTTGCCTATAATCAAAAATAAAACTGTGATTAGTATTATTAAATAATCAAAGCCTGCTTTGTAATAAGTAAAAATAGTCCACACAGTATTTAATTTGTACTGCAGGGGATGCGTTTGAAATGGTGACTACATCTTTAGCGTTGCATGCCTTTATCTGGATATACGTAACCGACAGGCAGGTTAACAGTGAAAAATGCAGTGTGAGGAGTCTTTCCTGCATTCATGGCTGAGTGAGTGGCTCTCCTGGGTGAAGGGCAGGGCTATTGTTCCTGGGCCGCAAAGCTCCTTATGTTTGTGCAAAATAAGGAGAAAAAATTGTATTTTGTTCGTGTGGCTTAACATTCTTCAAGAAACACATGGGCACATTAGGACCACTGCAATCTTCACAATGTTGTCTCCAAAAAGGCATAAAAACTGTATTGTCCATTAATGTTTTCCCTCAAGACAAGACTAAAGAGTAATGATCTTTTATCCAACAAAACTTTAAAGCCCAACATCTAGCACTAAGAAGAAGATCAGTTAAATCTTTTAGTGGGTCATGAAAGCCTTTGCGGTAAGTTTAATGCGTTGCAGTCTCAAAAGTTGGCAAGATCTGCACAGTCCCATAATATAGAAGCAAAAATTTGTCCACTGCAACAAACGTGTGCATTTTCTAAATCTGATAATCACCATACTATCTGAAGATGAATGAATCACCCTGTACATGTCGATGACTTTCTGAATTCCTTTGTTTTAAGACAGAAAGACCAAAATAGTGTGTAGTAATCACATTGCCTTGTTATATCAGAAGAGTGCCAACTAGAACACCACCTATCAGTTAATATGATAATGCCTACACTCGCAGAAATAAGTAAGAGCAGACTCTGGAACAGATGAAGTCATATGATTTGCTTCTGTAACTGACAGATTGCACTGATGTTATGATTATCACTCTAAAAACTACTCAAAAAAGACATGGTCTTTCAGCTCTTCAGCCCACTGTGCTCTGACCATAACCGCAAATGAGGTGAGGACAGGAATGCCCACCAACAAAATCTAAAATACTGATAGGAAATGATGATTTCCCACAGCTATTTCAAGCATGATGAAACTCCACAATATACTTGTGTCTTAGAATGGTGGTGGCCATTTTGATCATAGGATTGTAACTAACAATTAATTCCTCAATCAATTTACTCATCAGGTATTCCCAGAGGAAATGTGATTTTTCACAACAGAGACCTGTTGTGAAAAATGTGGCTTCTCACAACAGTCTCAACAGAAACAAATAAGCTTCTTATTTAAAGATTACTGAAGTCTGACCTGTTTCTCCTAAAACCTCATTAGGAGAAACCAGGAGCAATAAAACATTTAACTTAAGACAATTTTTTTAGCAAATCCTTCTTATTGTCTTTTTATAAGCCTTTTCTTATAAGAAAATTATCAGTTGACAGTTTAAAAGTTGCAAATCCTGTATCACAAGCTCATGTACTTGTAATGATCACGACTGTGATATTGATTGTGGATACTGGAGATTGTTGTTGTTTTTTTGAAACTGCATTCTAATATATAACTGTTATATATTTATTCTAATAGCTGTTGATCACCAAGTACTCACTGTAAGTGATTTCAGTGCACTTTGTTTTCTTGTTCATCTCTGGTACATGTTTAATAAACATTGTGTGTCCCACAGCTGTTGTTTTTTTATTTGTATCTTTTCATCTTATTTTATTGCTTCTAAAGGACTTTTCAGACAAACCTAAGAGGTATATTTTACCAAAATCACATTGTTCTGAGATCTGAAAATTTTCTTATGAGAAAAGTCTTGGGACAATAAGGAGAATTTGCTTTGTCTTAAGTTGAAGTGTTTTATTGCTCCTTGTTTCTCCTAATAAGGTTTAAGGAGAAACATGTCAGACCTCAGTAATCTTTAAATAAGAAGCTTATTTATTTCTGATGAAACAAAGAAAAAACTGCTGTGAGACCCCACATTTCCTATGGGTTCAGTTAATCATCTACTAGGACACACAGGTCTTTTTTGGGTCCCTTCCATTTGTCACTGCAATAACACAAACACACTGTATGTAATATACAGTGAGGAACATAAGTATTTGAACCCTACGAGTTTTTTATTTAAGTTCTCCCACTTTACTTTATATTTACAGCATTTGGCAGACGCTCTTATCCAGAGCGACGTACATGGTGAGCGGTTGGGGGTTAGGTGCTTTGCTCAAGGGCACTTCAGCCTGCTGAGAATCGAACCTGGGACCCTTCGGTCACAAACCCACTTCTCTTTACTAACATTGTGTGATTAGTAAAGAATTTATTTGTATTGCACTTCTGCACATAAGTATTTAAAAACCTGAGAAAATCAATGTTTATATTTGGTAGAGAAGCCTTTGTTTGCAATTACAGAGGTCAAACGTTTCCTGTAGTTCTTGACCAGGGTGTTTCATTTGTAGAAATGTGTTTTTCTTGCATATAAAAACGTTTTTTAGGTTATGACAAGGTCTCCAGTCCTTACAGATACATGTCCATGTTTTATCATTTTTAACAATTAAGATGAAATCTGAATGCAAATGTTTGGAACTTACCTTATATGCAGAGTCACTTGCAAACAACTCATGAGTAAATTGTATAATGTGCAAGAAAAGTGAAACAAACACAGAACCAAACTTAATTTTAAAATTTCAACCCTGAAGTCAAGAAGCCAATATCAGCATGACAGAAGTAAAGTATACTGTGTTTACAGGAACATATTAACATGAGTTCAATTATCCTGTTAAAAAAATTTAACTTGTTATGGGTGCGGGCCTATGGAATTAATTTAACAGTTACTGAGATGCATACAGTGAATTTACACAGAATGCAGCATACTGCTTTTATATGTACAGAGGTAATGTACTGGTGAAAAGCACTGAAAAGCACTCATGAAACTGGAAGCAAATCTATTCCATCGTGCAGACGAGGGGGAAAAAGGCTTATGTTAGCTTTGTGCTAACATAAAGACACTAGCAGAAATCAGCATTAGTGCAGCAGTGGTGAGAGGCAAAATAGCAGGTGGTTCTAACCTTCGGAACTTGTCCCTCATTTTCTCCAGATCATCTCTCGTTCTACCCATTTCTGCCTGCATGTAGTGCCGACTCGTCTCAAACTCTGTCTCCATGGCCTCCATCTTGTGGGTAGTTTGAGTAAGGCGTCGACGAAGGTCTTCATTTTGCTGTTGTAAGATCCTAGGAAATCCACAGGGAAAAACAGTAAATTGGACGAAAGCATACACAGATCACAGAACTTTAAAAAGAAAAAAACTACCACAACAGCTCTGACTTATCATAACCAGCATGATTTTTGGGCAACTACTCGCTACTTATGCACAAATAACATTCATGGCCTGGTCACCACTTCTGGTAGGTGCAAACCACTGCATACCAGGAACATCCCACAACAACTGCTGTTTTTGAGATACTGTGACCCAGTTGACAATCTGGCCCCTGATTAACTTCAAAAACAGATGATTCAATTGCTTCCTAATGGCCCCCACCCCTGGCATTTCTAATGAGATAATGCTGAACATTAATTTAACTGGTCAGGGGCTTCAATGTTATGGATGATGTATGTATGTATTATGTATATGTCCTCAAATCTGATTCCAAGATTAATCCCTATTGTCTGAAGAACGACTGTTTAGCTACTTAGAACAAAACATAATCTGCATCTGGAAGCAGCTCTAGTGGCTTAAGTAAATAAGATGCCTCACACAGAGGAGGCAACAGACAGAAAAAAAATCTACAAACATTATACCAAAATAGAATATAATCATGAAAACATGTAAAAATAAAAAATAAAAATCTCTGAATAAACAGCACCCACTGGTGAAACAAGTTTTATTGTACCGATATGTATATTTTTAAATAGAAGGTACAGAAAAACTGTGCGACAGCTCTGCACTAAAAAGTGCTGGGAACAGAAGGTTATATGCTGAAGAGACAAGGGCAGCTGTCATAAGACAATACACCTGCTACATGCCACAACCTGCTCTCACCTTTCCCCTTACAACAGTGCACTGGCTCTGGTAAATGCTGCTCTTGTATTCTGGTACAATATCCATAAACGATTGGCTGTTCTACTATACATTAAATTGCTAGTTTATTAGGTTCACCTGCCTTGCCATAAAAGGGTGTATTTGATCTACAACAATGTTTAGGTGGTATGTGTTGAGGTATCAACATGAACACATTGCCTTCTTCCTATAGTTCCCAAAATGTGATGACACTTTTCTCTCTTAGCTTGAGTTTAACTCATTAGTTATTGGTGCTACAGCAGACATTCTGAGGGATCAGACTAGATGGCCTTGCTTTCAACTACGCATTTTTATCACTAACCACACAACACCCCACAAGACCGGCCATTTTGGAGTGGCTCTCTGTCATTTAGCTATTACAGTTTGGCACTCGTCAAAGTCGTATTTAGATACTTACGCAGGCCCAGATGTCCTGCTTCCAAAACACTTCAAAAAGTGACTGTTCAATTGTTGACCAATATATGCCACCCCCTGAGAAGTGCCACTATAACAAGAAAATTTGACTCATTTCACTTGTCAGTGGTAAAGTGTTATCGCTGATATAGGGTGAAATTATGATAAAAAGCTATCTGTATGGGAAATTGCTTCAAACGTGTCAGGTAAGACCTTACATTTGTTTATGCCCTAAATTTAGGGATATATTTTTATATTTAAAAAAATTACGTTTCTCTTAAAATTGTGTTTTTATTAAATTTTATTGAGATTTTTGAGATTTTATTAAGATTATAAACTATAAAAAAAAAAAACATTTGAAAGCAGCATGAAAATCCCACTACAAAACACAAAGTCAGTGATGAGAATTGCCTGTTGTAATAATTTTTCCTCATAGTACACTTACAACAATGGCATGTAGAAAAAGGCAGCCAGTCTCAAATCAAATGTCAAGATGGCAGAGCCGTGGCAGTGCAAGGTTGTTGTTGACATTTTTCCTCATTATTCTATTCGCAGCACAGATCGATTAAGGAGGATTTTTGAGACCCTGAAGCCTGTGGACACTAAATTAATAATTTATTAATACTGGTTCCTGACTTTCCCCAAGTGCCCCACTAGAACTCTCCTGTTCATACAATAGCCTCTTCTATAGCACTGATCAAAAGTGAGCAAATATCATACACCCAGTCACTCATGCTCAAACACCTGCCAAGGCAAAACAAGTGAATGGAAAAGCAATGGAAAAGAACAGGAACATCAATAATGCATGCTATAGTTGAGGGGTAAGTTTTACCAAGTATTCTTTTTTATTCTAAGGTGCACATTCAATGAACAAATCTCATGGCACAGGTACTGAAGAAAAATACAACAGCTTGACCACAGCAGACTCAGACTACATGTAATTGCTTCCAGGCTGCAGAAAAATAGATGTGACACAAAGTGACACTAGATTCTCACCATAAAGTAAGGAGGTGGTGTGGACCCACAGGCAAGAGAGAAAAATAATCCTGATAAGAGAATATAGATTTCAACTCACTCTGAAGGTAATTCCAAAGAGCTCAAGTGGATAAGGCACTTGCTGAAGGCAGTGATTATAGGCTGAAGTTTAACATGAATAAAACCTTGCCCTCTGTGGTGCAAGAAGGTACCTGTTGTGTATATTGAGGGAGAAGTGCTAGAAGAAATAGGCTTCATACTAAATATACTACAATATACTAATGCATTTGATATGCTTAATATATGCATAGAGAAAAAAATCTTTTAGAAAACCACCATTATTCCTGTTCCATGCATTTAGTCATGTAAACCAATTAAACCTGGAGCCTTTGCATTTAAAAACTTGCATTTTTTCCTTACGTTATTGATATACTGGTATATATTTTAATAATAATGACCATCATTGAGCCTTTGCTAGGACTCCAGCACCACAAACAATGGAAGGGTGAAAGGTGAGTCACATTAGACAACCACCACATATTTTTTCCCCAGCTAAAATTATGTCATAGGACAGCTCAAAGCTTAAATACCAGTTTTCTTACATCAACTAACAGATGTCTGTGTGGGCAAGCAGTGCATGTTGGGAAAGGGAGGGCCACTCTACCACCCTGAGAGAGCAAAGCCAATTGTGTCCTCTTGGACTCCTGGCCACAGATGTCTGCAGGATCAACAGGGATCAAACTTGCAATCGCCAGTGATAATCTGGTCCCATCCGAAGACAAAAAATGAATAGCAAGAATAAAAAACAAAGCCTAGATTAATGTAGGTAAACTGGAATGGTTAACCCAGGTCTTCAATAATGAAAAGGTTTCAACACAAATCTGGTGAAGCACTGGTCACAGGCTTGTCAATGATTCAGTTCCCACCACACATTAGGGAGCATATAGGACAATCAATAAAGCCAGTGGCAGCATGACACACGTTTCCGCTCTACGTCATTGGGGAGGACCTAGGTCTGGTTCATTTAGCCCGAGTGAAGAGCACGTGCAGGCAAAGGTCTACACTGATTCACTTGAACAAATACTGCTACTCTATACTGGGTATAAAATAACTAAATTGAGTAGAATAACATACAGGAATAAAGAATAATTAAAAACTCCATCACAAAGGGTTGAAAATAGTAAGCACGTACCAAACAATGCATTACAGCATAGCTCCAATGAGATATATGTAAAAAAAAGTTTGTAAAAAGACAGAAAGAATGATTTCTGTTACTAATTTTGCAGAATTTCAGGATTTAATAGTGCACTGCAGAGAACAGACATTTATAGACCGAATGTTCATGTTTAGCCTACACTACTAAGACCAAAATACGGGTAAGTGGCTGTAGCAAATCCACTGCTATCTGCATGGATACAGCATTTGCAGCATCTCTCAGACTATACTACTTCAAAGAGGAGGGCAGTAGTGAGGACCACAGGGAGTCCCAACAAACTCGAGGACCAGCAAGACAGAATGTATCAATAGGGCATGTGCTCCTGTAAATCTGCTTTCAGCACAGCCTGCCACCTGCCCTGCCACTTCAACAACTGCTCTCCCTACCAGACACTGAGAGCACCACAGTCTTTAACCTACTGCCAACACATCCCACATGTTTCTGGGACCAGGCTGATTGGAATAATAGAAAGGCCGTCTGTTTCACTAACCCGACCGATCCTGCAGGGCCATATGATCCCAAGAAGTCACATATTATTTGGCCAGCACACTAAAACATAGCTCATGACTCAAATAGCTCACAATGTCATTAATTATGCAAGGCCCAGATAACAAACACAGAAATGCACACTCTGCTGACTTCCATCTAATATGATGACACACACAAAAAAAACAAGCAACTAAACAATTCAGCACACATGCAATCCTGTGACACTAACCAGAAATCAGACAGCAGAGAAATGAAACCAATACTTACTTGATTTTGTCAGCATCTGATAAGGACTCCTGTTAAAAGTTAAAAAAAAAAAGTAGTAAGTAAATGATTTTAAACACATTGATTTTCTGCATAAAATCTGAAACAAACTGCTGTGCATACTAAATGGTAATGCCTGCATGTCCTCAGCATTTGTTTATTTTTTTAGAACTATATTTAGAGTAACAAAGTATACTCACACTGCCTCTTGTCTGTTTGCCTGTCAGTTATAGTAATTATATCAATATCTTTAATTAGCTCTGTGATAGCAGAAAGTAATGATTAGGAGCTAAACAGTAATTAAGAGATAAGAAACTGCTTACACTTGAATACCCTGATATCACTATTTACAATTAAGAACAAATGGTTTGCAAACTAATCAGATGCAGGAAAAATATATATAACCAGTAATAAAAGCGAGATGATCTGCAGATTTGAATTTAGTTGTGCTTCTCTGAGCATTAGCTGAGGGTAATGGTTCTTATTCCGTATAACGGCAGCCCACAGCCCTGCAGTTCCAGTTATTTCCCTTCTCGACTCAACTGATCCAGCTCATCACCTAATAAGTTCTTCATGAGCTGAATTCAATAGAGTCAAAGCAAAACAGTGGGTCACCAGTTGCAGGATTAGGAAACAGTGGCTGAGAGAAAACTGAAGGTTAACTGGCAAAGGCAGTAATTTACATAATGTGCAGTGTTCTCAACTGCAGGAATCAATGTGTACATTTGATGAAGTTATGAATTGGATTTTTCAGGTCGGCTCCTTTGCCAGCATAAAGGCCAGCAAATCCAAATGAGCTGCTAACATGAACCATTTTACTATACAAATGCACCTAGGGCAGTATACAAAGATTTACAAATTAAATTGTTTAACTTCTGTCTTGAAATCAATTAAACAAACAGAAAACATGCAAAAAATCAACTTCATACTAGGGCAGTGGTGGGCAACGCTGGTCCTGGACGGACAGTGTCAAGCACAGTTAGGTGAAGGATTAGGGGGAGTGAGTTTGAGGATGAGAACTACCAAAATGGGCAAGATACTGGCCCTCCAGGACCAGAGTTATCTACTCCTGCACTAGGGTATAAAAGTATATATAAAATATAAAATACACAAGCACATTTTCAGGACTGGAAAGGGTAAAACATTAACATGCATCTGGAGGCATGGTCCCAAGAGGGTAGGAAAACATACTGGCCAAGAAGCATGGATTTATGGAAAATTTATGACAGGAGGGTGTGGAGGACCAAGGAGTAAAAAAAAAGAAGAAAAAATGAAAAGGTACTTTATTACACATACCTTGATCTGAGATAAAACAGAAAAGGCAGTTTGTGACACTGGCATGCTTTCACAAGTTGTAGAGATTCCAAACTTTGGTGGCCCTAATTTATCCGTTGTATTCTTTGGCTGAGCTCTGATTTCCAACCGAGATGGCTGGCGGGGTGGAGGTTGATGCTGAGCACCCCGCTGATTCCTGCCATCCCACTCTGTTTCACTGCTACGTCTGGAATCGCAACTGCCTCCCACCCGGGCATAAACCGGACCCTCGGTTTTAGGTCGAGCTCCCACCCGGTCAGGGTCAATGTGCTGTTTGTCCGGCTCCCCTTTCGAAGGAACATGCCATGTCTTGGGTGTGCCCTTCCTTTCTTTTTTTGCTGCTCTGCCACTGTGCTGACTACTGTTCAATGCTCGGTTCCTCTCCTGCTTCTTCTCTGGTGGCAGACCAGCATCAGTTTGTTGGGATGGAATCTGTTGCTGGGACAGGGTATCTTTGAAAGTTCCCAGCTTCTTTCCACCCAGCATATTCAAGCTAGCAGGGCTCAGAACTCTATATGTAATCTCATCCAAGAACTGTGAGAACTTGAGCTTCTCCTCCAAGAGCTGAATCTTCCATTCTGGTGATACAGAACTAGGGGAGGCGGAGGACGTAGAGGCTGGACGTCCTGGAGGGGACACCCCTGGCTCCTTCTCTCGGTCCAGGGACAAGCTCTTTGGCTTCCTACTCCGAGAAGAGCTGTGGCTCTGTCCCAACATCTCTGCTGACTTGGATTTGCGTAGGCTGTCACTGGAGTGCACTCCCAGTTGATGTGGCTGTTTAAGAATACCTTTAGGAGGCTGGGTCTGTGTTGGGAAAGCAAGTTTGTGGGAATGATGATCTCCTTTGGGAGCAAGAATCTCTGCATGCTCTTTGAACACCAAGGAGCGCTCGCCGCTTCGACTAGAGTGTGATGGGGAGCTGCCATGAATACCCTGCTGTGAGCCATCTGAGGTAGGAGGGTCTTCTTCACCTGACAGCATCAGAAAGTCCTCACTACGGCTGATAAATGGCTTCATGTCCTTTCGTTGTTTATGCGAGAGGTCCATTCGTAGAGCACCATGGCTGAATATCCGTGGAGGAGGGAGGATTGTGAGCTCCAAGCTAGAAAGGCTAGAGACATCCAGTTCACTGTCTGAGGCAAATGACCATGAGGACGAGAAAACATCTAGGTCCTCTGGACTATCCAGGCACTTTGGGTATGGGCCAGTGAAGTGTGTACGCTGCAAAATGGGAGAATGTTTTTGGAAGTAAATTACCTGGCTGGGGTCAGGCTGTGCCGGCACTGGAGGGTTGCCGGTTGCTGAGGAACTCCCACTAAGGTCATCCCGGAACACTGGCACGCTGTGTCTTGTCTCGCGATGTTGTGGAGGTGCCTTACGGTACGGCTTCCGGGCCGGGGCAGTGCTCGTCATTCTGGGAGCTCAGCGTCTGTCCAAACACTGGCTGCTATTCCTGCCAAAAGAAAAGCATGAGGAATTGCAGAGGCACCAGCCCTGAGTCCCACCCTGTGCAAAAAGATTGCTCTTTCCCTGCTCTCGTTTTCCCTAGCTTCTACCTCCACTTCCCCAAGCGACTGCCATGAATAAGCAGTTTGAATCAATAGACTTTGATGAATGCAGCAGCACTGGGCAGTAACCAAAAAAAAAAAAAAAAAAAGCAGCCCGTCAGAGCTTGGGAAAGGGAGGGAGGAGCATGCCACTTCAAATAACCATCAAACATCTGTCAATGTCTCTGTTGTGATGTTGTAGAGTGCTTTTCAAAAAATGTGCCTCTGGAGTGCACATACTATGGGAGAGTCAGTGCACGAGTGTGTGTATGATGCAAAAAGCACAGTAGGATGTGTGACTTGTGAGAGAAGGCTGGATGGCAAAAAAGACAACACTAAAATCAGAGAGGAGAGTAAAGAAGTAGACACACCCTCAAGCAAGTAATTGATATCAGCCTGGAGTGTGTTTTGAATTGACAAACTGTTAAACCTCTGCCTACTGACTGACTGCATAACCCTCATTGATCACAGGGAGCTAACTTTAGAACAGGAAAACTGGGAACGTGATTTCACTGTGGACAGTCATTGCCACAAGTCTGACCTCTTACTCCAAGGTCAACCTCTTGAAATTAGACCCGTAATAAGCCCAATCTATAAAGGACCCTGAAGAAACCTTTACAAAATTGGTATTATGGGTTATAGCAATGTGCACACGCACGCATGTATGTACATCAATCAGTCATAACATTAATGTCACCTGCCTACAGAGAAGATCTTCCTCACGCTGCTGAAACAGCATGACCACTTTCTGTCAGAGCCACCATTTACCACAGTAGATCATCAGCAGTATCAGACTAGACAGACTACCCTTTCCTTCCCAGGTGCATCAGTGAGCCTCGAGTGCCCATGACCCAGTTGCCAATTCACCAGCTGTCCATCCCTGCTTTACTTTTTACTCAATAATAAACAATTAAAAAAAACGGAAATATGGTGGCATGCAATTGCATTCCATCAGTGATGAATCAAATGGAGTCCACATACAGAGCTGCCTTTGTGGCAGGAAGGAGTGTTTGCACATTAACTCAAGCACAAACATCAACACATGCCACATGCAAGCTTAAAAATACAGGGGGTCCACGGGTTATGTCAGAAATTGATTTTCGCCACAAGTCAGAACTCATTAATGTAATGAGGATTTATTGAACTGCACTGTGCTTTATTAACAACCGGCAACATGCACAAACGAGAAGCACGCATAGCGTTTCTCTCGTAGCAGTCCTGTATTACTGTAATGCATTTAGTAGGTGTTCAACTGTATTCTACTACCATATATGACCGTAAATACATAAATATATAATATATAAATATTTAAATAAAAATAATCAAATGAAGCACATACACAGCAGTAATGAAACGAAACAGTTCATTAGCAGAGAGACTAGAAGCAGGATAGATATCACTGGAGGTGAGGAAAATGGCTTGATGGGTATTGTAGTTTGTTGACAGAGTGGAGTGAGTCTGTTGCCTGATGGGAATTGAAGTCCGTAGGTAGTGGTGAGCACATATCTCTAACTGTACACAACACAAAGCTAACAATAACTTAAACAGTTGTCAATAGTTAAAATTATTGAAAGGCTTCAACCCTAGCCAACAAAATATTTAATTCACATTCAAACCAAACAAACAAACAGTATTTGTTGAGGGGGTGTTAAGATTTGCTTTTTTACTGATCAACATCATATTCAAATTTAATCCAGAGTAACTTGTGAAACAAATAAAAGTGAAATATTCATATTAATGCCTCTCATTCTAGGCCAGGTTGACTGTGACTCACTAGTACCAAATGACTCATTCTATGAGGGAGAGGAGAAAAAATAAAACTGTTTTGGGGAACTCTGGAGGCCTGTCTTCTTTCTTAAGATAGCAACAGAGAATGGTTTTTTTATGTGCCTTGTGAATTTTACATATGTCTGAAGCATGAGGTCTCAGTCTCCAAGACACAAGTTTAGAAGAACAACCATAGGATTGAACAACAGTTCAACAAATGCCTGTAACACACTGGGATGTAGCTAAATAAAAGTGGAAATTAATAAGCAGGCAAACTGGTATGGCATCATTACATAAAACAAGTACCCACCAAAGACTCCGCCATTGCAAGCCAAGATAAGTCGTGGCTCCCCCACTTTTGCAAACAGTTCAAAAGAAGTTCAACAGCTCAATCAGTTCAAAAAGAACACCTTAATCCAACCTTACAAAGAATTCCAGTTTTTCACCATCTACAGTACAAACAATGTGAAACCAGGTATTTGGAGAAACCTCATTCTGCTGAGGTTTCAGGCCAGAAATCACTGTTGAAAGCACTCAAAGGCACTGCATGAGAAACCATCATGCAACAGTGATAAATATTGCCATGTAGGCTCAGGAGGAATTTTGGAAAACATCAAGGCCTGAAACTATTTTATGAAGATAAGTCAATTCTATGCAGAAAGAGCTGATTGGCTCAGAGACCCGAAGCTCAATGGAAAAACAATAAAAATGTGCTGTGATCAGATTAGCCCAAATTTCAGGTATGATGAATCAGTGTCCACAGAATATGTATTAAGAAACTAAAGCAAAAACATATATTAGAATTTTAGTGAGACATATGCAGGTATCAAGGCAAGGTCTTTTGCTAGAAAGATAGATATTTCAACAAAACATGTTTCTGTCTCAACTACTTATATTTACAAGACATGCTGGGTAGTGAAAAAATTGGAAATCTTTTTCTTTGTACTTTAAATAAGGGCTGAAGCTTGCTGAATGGGAAGTATTTTGTAGTTTATTTATATCCAGTCTCCATATACACAACACTCCACATTTCATGAAGTGTGTCTCTTTCAGCTGCAGCATATGCATGCTTGTGAAGGCCATTATTATAAGAGCCAGTTAAAATCTGCCCCTTAAGCTTTGTAAGCTTTTACAGAAGCACTATAACTCTAGTCTATCACAGCACAGCCAGGGCAAAAAGACCACAAAGTTGTGTGTAGGTGTGTGCGTTTGGGGGAACTGCTGCATTTTGCATTTCATTGCTCTTGTAGCAGTGCAGGACAGGCCTTGTACTCCATATCTAATAAAAAATAAGACTGTTGCAGTATGTGGTCTTCACACGTGCATGCCCACGCAAAAGGTGCAGTCTTTTATAATGGAGTGCACTTAGTTTCTTTTCATTGCTGGGAAATGTGACATCTTAATTGCAGAGTTGAATTCATAGTGAGTAATTACATTTTTCTAGTTTACTCAGCATGGATTTTCACACATTCAAGTGAATTAGTGGAGAACACCTTATAACATATATAGCTAATGAGGGGCTGGTCTGGGACACTACTTGACAAAGAATTATACTACACTAAGCAATTAAAGCAGAATATAAGTAATAATAAATGACTAACTACATTTTAATAGAAGATTATGAAAATTAATGTACCAGGATAAAATATGTCAGCTAAAACCTGATTGAGGGTAATAATAAAGTGAAAAGGAGAACATTCAAGATCAATACAACATTAATACTTGGAAGGATAATGCAGACAGAATATCAATAAGCCATCATGATAGATATGAATGAAACGTGAGCTACAGTAAGATATGTTTTGAAAGAAACTAATATTTGCTTTCAGTGAAAACAGGCTCCACATTTTAGATGTGAGCAAAGGGTCTTGTGCTACATTTGAGACATGCCACAAATGCTTTCTGTCAGTTTCCCAAAGAGGTCACTACGCCTAAGTGATGTCCACTGCTGGCAATCCGCATGCTTTCTTTCAATGATTCTCCCCCCATTCTGTAATGATCAGCCTTTCAGATGCCAGAGGTCAAGCACCTGACATTGCAGCATGGCACAAAAGTCTGCCTCACTTAAACATCAACTCTATGACAGTGGATGCTTGTATTATGCTCTACTGCTGGCTCAGAGCCCCGAGGGAAAATAAGCAAGAATGGTGGAATCCTATAATCAGAAGATTATATTACTATAGGATGTTTAATTCTTACATTGCATTAGCATCCAAATGAGAAAAATAGAAAATTTAAGTCATTTAACTGAGATATTTCTCAATTCAACGACAGGTGCAAGATTTGTAAACTAAAATACAGAGCTCTGTCCCTACAGAAGCTGCCTCAGAAACAAGTGGGTTTCACTGGGGAGCCCAGTAGACAGTAATGGGGTTTGCCAATTAGGGCTATTTTTGGAGCTTTCCACTCCCAGCAATCCACAAGCCAACAGTGTATACAAACAACAAACTTCTTTCAAACCTTCCATCTGAAAAATGATAAGCATACCCAAAAATGGAGATGGTTCTTCAGCGATGTCCTCATTCAGTTAAAGTCAGGCCCAAGGCATTCTGAAACACAGTAGTCAAGAAGTATCAAATAGGACAGTCTAGTCAGACAGTTCACATAAAATATATACAGTCCTGTAAAAAAAAATTGGACACCCCAGTAAACATTCAGTTCATTATTCACTTAATTAATGTTCACATCTTGTCTTGTTTTTATTTATCTCTGGAACTAAAAGTGATTTAAATGCAGGTAAACGACAAAAAATAACCTTGCTTTATTCATTAAACAAAATATATCAACAAAAATGTGTATTTTAACTGAGGGGGAAAGTAAGAACACCCTACCACCTAATATCTAGTGTTAACCGCAGAGAGACACATCTTATACCAATCTACCAATCTCTGACTTCAATCTGAGCTCTGAAGTTTGCTCTACTCCTCGAATAACTGTAGAACTCTTTAATCTGTGAGATGTTTGAGGGGATTAAGAGCTTGGCTTTGACTCTGCCACTCTAGGACTCTCCATTTCTTGGATTCAGCCAGTCCTGGGTGGATTTACTGGTATGTTTTGGGTCATTCTTAATGTTGTTGGATTCAGTTCCACTTCCAGCTTCAGTCTTCTCACAGATGGTTTCATATGTTCCTCAAGCATCCACCGATATGCTGTAGAATTAATGGTTGATTCTGTGATGGTTACCTGGTCAGGTCCTGCTACAGCAAAGCATCCGTAAACCATGACACTTCTAGCTCCATGCTTTACAGTTGGTATGAGGTTCTGTTCCTGCAAAGCTGTGTTTGGTTTATGCTAGACATGACCTCTGTTCTGGTGTCCATTTTAGACTTTCTGTCCAAAGAGCATTATTCCAAAAATCTTAGCCTTTGTCTACATTCTATGCAGTCTGGAAAACTTCATTCTGAGTTTGATGTTTCTCTTAGAGAGCAAATGTTTCCTCCTTGCACACCTCCCATGCAAGTTTAAGTTACTCAGTCTCTTTCTGATTGTAGAGACATGACTCTCACATCAACAGTAGCAAGAGCCTGCTGTATGTTCCGTGATGCCATTTTAGGGTTTTTGGAGACTTCTTTTAGAATCTTGCTGGTTAACTCTGGTTAACTTGCTTGGACGGGCAGGCCTGGGCATGCTGGCAGTTGTTTTCTGGATGGTATGATTGCTGATTGCAAATTCTTTTGAAATTTTTTGAAATCCTTTACCAAATTAAAAAGCTGATAGTATATTTTCTGAAAGCCTCAGTTTGTTTGATCGTGTTCACAGTCATCTCAACAGACAAAACTCTTTCAAAACAATGTTCATGTTCACCTGATGGGTGGTGGTGGGGGGTGTCCTAATTTATTGCTCACCAGAGTTTGCATTTCATTAGTATTACATTTTAGCAAAGATATTGAAGCGTATCTACTTTTGTTTTAATTGTTTTTACTTTACTTACTCATTTTAACATGTTATTTGTGAGTCTTCTAAATCATGAAAACTTCAATTAAGTGGTTTGTGAGATATTGCATTATATACAGTGCCCTCCATAATTATTGGGACCCCAGGATAAGATGTGTTAAAAGCCTTGAAATACATTCTATTTTTATTGCAGAAGCATATTCACACACTGAAAATTGTAACCTTCAACTTTAAGGAGAGAAAAAAATCCCTGGCTAAGAAATTTTTCATGAAATCACCTGTTATTATTGGCACTCCTAACAATTCCTAAGAAATAAGTGTAATTGAAGTATTTCTGTAATTTCTGCAGTTTACAGAGATGATCAGAGTACCTAGAAACATTTAATTAGTAATTAATCACTTCCTGTTTCCCTGGGGTATAAATATGACACGACAAGAGGCCATTTCTTTTATCTACTCTTCAACATGGGAAAGACAAAGGAACATACTATTCAAGTAAGGCAGATGTATGTCGTCACAAGTCAGGCAATGACTACAAGAAAATAGCCACTCGCCTGCACCTGCCCATATCTACTGTCAGAGGAATCATTAAGAAGTTTAAAACAACTTGAACATTGGTAAACAAGCTCAGATGAGGACCCACTATGCACAGTGAGGAAAATGGTAAGAGAATTAAAACAATCATAAATGCAAACGTCTGGAGTTCGCTAAGCGGTACGGGGGCTTCAACTGGGACCGTGCACTTTGGTCAGATGAGAGCAAGATAGAGCTTTTTGGCAACAAACACTGTGTTTGTGCAAAGAGGAATGGTCGAAGATCCCTCTTTGTATGTTTTTCCATCTTGTGAAACAATATAAAAGAAGATTAAGTGCTGTTTTGTTGGCAAAAGGGGGTTGTACAAAGTATTAACATCAGGGGTGCTAATAATTGTGGCACACATGATTTGATGTAAAAGAATTATTTCTTAAATGTGGGACTTTTTCCCCACTGAATAAATTCACTTGAATTAGAAACTTGGTTGGATTTTCCTCTCTTTTCTTTGTGGTCCTATATCATTTGGAAGACAACTACATTTATTACAAGCAAAAGTACACATCTTAACCAGGGATGCCAATAAATGTGGAGGGCACCGTACAGTTGATACCAGCAGTCTACATAGAATTTAAAAGGTGTGACTTAACTCAAAAGCTTTGGGTTTCCTTCCACAAGCTCCTCACAATATTTTACTGGAATTTTGCAGCATTCCTCCTGACAGAACTGGTGTAACCAAGTCAGGTTTATAGGTTGCTTGCCCTCACACATCTTTTCAGCTCTGCCCACAAATTTTCTATGGGATTGAGATCAGGGCTTTGTGATGGTCACTCCAAAACATTGACTTTGTCCTTAAGACACTTTGTAAATAATTTTGCAGTTTGCTTAGGGTCATTGTCCATTTAAAAGACCCATTTGCACCCAAGCTTTAACTGCCTGGCTGAAGTCTTGAGATGCTGCTTCAATATTTCCACATACTGTTCTTTCTTCATGATGCATCCATTTTGTGAAGTGCACCAGGCCCTCTTGCAGCAAAACACCCCCACAACATGATGCTGCCGCTCCAGTACTTCACACTAGAGATGGTTTTCACAGGCTTGAAGGCTTCTCCCATTTTTCTCCAAATGTAATGATGGTAATTATGGCCAAACAGTTCAATTTCAGTTTCATCAGACCACAGGACATGCCTCCAGAAATGAGACTCTTTGTCCCTGTGTGCATTTGCAAAGTATAATCTGACTTTTTAATGTCGCTTTTGGAGTAATGCCTTTCAGCACATGACCTTTTTCACTGTAGATAATGATTCACTCATACCAGCTTCAGCAGCATCTTCACAAGGTCTTTTGCTTTTGTTCTGGGGTTGATATGCACATTCCGCACCAAAACAAGTTCATCTCTAGAACACAGAACACGTCTCCTTCCTGAGCCATATGATGGTTGGACATTCCCATGGTGTTTATACTTGTATATCATTTTTTGAAAAGATGAACGTGGCACTTTCAGGCATCTGGAAATTGTAACCAAGGATGAACCAGTTTTGTGGAGATCCACAATTCTCTTCCTGATATCTTCTGATTTTTCCATGTTGTCACAAAAGGAAGCAGTGTGCTTTTAAATACATCCACAGGTGTGCCTCCGATTCAACTCAAAGCAAGTAGTGTCAGTTAACCGATCAGAAGCTTCCAAAGCCATAACACAATCATCTAGGCTTTCCCAAAGACATAGTAACCTTAGTGTATGTAAACTTTTTACTTTGAAGAAATAAAAAAAATCTCTAAAAGAAAATTCTCGCAGTGTATTCTGATATTTAGCAAATAGAAATGAATACCATGGGAATGGGAATCCCAACTGACCTAAAACAGAAAAGGTTTTGTCTGATTTAATATCAGACAGTGAGAAAAGGTTGCATGTCTTTTAATACAGTGTATGTAAACTTATGGTTTCAACTGTAGATCATAAAGTGAAAACGATGTGTGTGTAGACTGGCTATCCTTCAGTACCCACATGCATCAAAGAGAACTGGGTTCCCATGATCCTACTGCTGATACACCAGCTGCCCTTTCTTGACTCATTTTTAATAGGTGCCAACTACTACAGACCTGCAGCTTTAGATAAGGGCTACTGTTTGGAGATGCTCTGAATTGTCAAACAATTACAATAAGGCAATTTCCGTTCACAAATGTTCCTGCTTCCAGCACATCAACTTCAAAAATAATGTTTTGATAAAACAGCATACAAGGTGTTATATATTTTTAAAAACATATGCTTTATCCATATTTTCCTTCAGACATACGAATTAAAACATTAAAATAAAGAAAATAATTAAGAGTTCATTTCTTACTAAGGATGCAAAATGCTTCCACTTGTCAGGAAATTGAAGGTTATCTTTAGTAGCCCATCAGCTGTATTACAGTGATTGGTCAATCATCTTGTCTGACATACGTCTTGTTGGCACTGGACCATTGTTTAAGTGGAACAGAAGAACATGAGAGAGAAAGATAGTGAATGTGGGAATATGGTAGTCAGTAAGAGAGTTTGTGACAAAGTCAGGTAGTTGTTTGTGACAGAGTCTGGTAGTGAGTGTAAGGAAGTTTGGTAGATGACACTGACATTTACTTAAATTAGTTTTCATTGCAATCTTTAAGTGAATTTGCTAGGCAGGCCACACCTGGGCAGATTTACCTCAATGTTTTTCCTCATATGGATATGATGGCTCTATCTGTGATGCACTGAAATCCCAGAGGCAAACATTAAACCAGAATGGAACCCTAATTTCATAGTTTTTTCTATTCAGAAATCTGGTCACATTAACTTATGGCTTGTACAAACATGACCATTCAAAAACATCTACAGCCTCTCACAATGCACTATTTGTTTTATTTCAATACTTTAGAAAAGCAATCAAAGGAATCAGATTCAAAATTATTTTTAAAAGACTCATTGTCCCATGCCAAAATAAGCATGATTTGATATATATTCTCAATTCAAAACCACAATGCTTACAGAACTTACAGAAACACCTCTTCACTGAAAAACAATGTCTCAAAGGCTGCCTTCATGAAGTACTAATGCTATCAGTGGTCTCCAGTGCTTCAGACACAGAAAAGCCAAATGCCAAATTCAGATGAATGGCAGACTACAAAATCAGCACTCTGAAAAAGACGATCTAAACATTTACCAAAGCCAGTCTGACCAACCTTCTGCTGTTTCTGAGCATCCTTTTCTCTAATGTTACATTCTCTGACTCTAATAGCAGATGAAGCTTTATAAGATTGCATCTCTGGTTTTATTCTGAGCCAAACTAGAATGAATTTAAGATTTGAGAAAATTTATTAAACCTCAAACCGCTGCACTGAAGCAATCACAATATGAAACACAAATACTAGAAGGCATTCATCCACAACAGCAAAAGAAGTAAAATAATTAATAAATATATAAACATAACCGTTTTGAGTTTGCAGAGTGGACAGTATGGGCATGTTCACTTAATTTAACATAATAACACAGATAAAATAATAATATAAAGTTAAAAACTATATATTAGAACATCGACATTACCAAGTAAACTTCAAACACTGAACAGATTTAATTAAACCCCAAATGTAATAATCAAAATCTATTTTTCCTGCACAACAGGGCGATTATGTTCATTGAATTGTTTTGAACATATTTCTATTAGGCAATAGGCTTAAGTTCGCAAATGCAGGTGCTGAATGCTGAACAACGGCAAGCTTATTTGTATTGGGAGCACCACAAGGGGCAACAGCAAAAAGTGGTCTCATTTGAAAAGCATTAATAAAAAAGTATTATCTACTTGGTTACATTTATTCAACCTGCCATCTGTGTATAGTGGATATAAGACTGAACATTTCCAGCAAAAATGGTGCACAGCCTGAGACTCAAATAAGCACAATATGCTCACAAATGCATTACTGCCCCTGTAAAGAAGCAGTTAGTAAGATGAGCTTTTTGTTATACATGGGACCATATAAAAGTAATTCCATTGGGCCACCCAGGAAGACTGCCGTTTCACATGCAATATAAAATCTTGTGAATGAATAAAGGAAAACACATAAAAACGCACCTGCCTCCTTCAACGGCTATCTTTTGACCTCAACCTCAGTCAGTCTCCACTGACACACAGGGCAAGCGACATACTAGACCTGATTGCCAGCAGACCTAATCCAGCATAGAGATCACAGATACCACCTCCACTTCTCACATCACTTTACATATTTCACACTTTCCCTCTTGGCTTCCTCTCTACATCACAACCACTTCTCTAGTCTTCAGTCACCAAAACCCCCACTCATTTTTAAAAAAAAAAAATCTCTCTTTTGCCAACCCTTCCATACCTTGAGTCTTTCCTCGCTCTCCCTCTTGTAACATTTGGTGCCCCATGTCCTCCAGGCCACCTTGGCTGACAGATGTGCTGGGCATCAGTTAGAGTGAACCAAGAATGGCTGGAAGAAGGTGGAAGAAAATCTGAACTAGGCTTTGCTCATACCAGTCTCAGTCAGTCTCTCCTTTCTAGGTTCTCATTGGAACTAACTGCTTTAAAAATCATCTTTCTACAGAAGTGAAACACATTTCTTGGCTTTGTAGGCAAGTATTAAGGCTTTTTGTGGTGTGGAAAGCTACAGGAAACCGCTGAAGAGCTCACAGATGTGGTGTGGTAGGGTGGATTTAAGTGTTACTGAAGACAAGATGTGCTGCTGCATTCTGAATTTGTTGTACAGGTTTTGTGGCTTTTGGGCCTCCAAGAGTGAGATGCAATATTCCAGTCTTGAGATGACAAGTGACTGGATGAGTAGCTTCGCTGAGAAGAAATGGATGGACTTTACTTGTGTTATTTAAAAGGCACCTGCATATTTGAGAAAGGTTATTCTAGATGAAAATGAGAAAATCTAAACTAATATCTTGATTTTTTTCACTTTCACCATTGTTGGAGTGATGAAAGCTTTCACAAAAATGATGGCAAGGCCAGGTCTTAGGGGTGTATCAGCTAGGATTTACAGTTTTTGCAAGGTGTTGTCCTCCAGGAGGAAAGCCCTCAACCCTCAAATATGGTTTGGCTCAGCCTCCAATCATTAAAGACATGTGGAAGACAAGCAACAAAAATGTCAACTAAAGACTGACATATCTTTTAGACAAGCATTTAAATGAGCACTAATCAAGCACTTTATGAAATGTCTTACATAGCACACACTAGCTCTAAATGCAGATGACCCATTAGTTGAAGAAGGTGACACTTCATCAACACTAGCTGGCTATGCCATCTGTATGGCTGAAGCTAATGTTGCTCATGCCCCAATAATGAACCCTCTTTAAAAGTGCTGTCTTGATTCAAAATCAAGAACAACTCAATTTTTATGCATGTGGCAAAAGCATATTAGGATGTTAACTGCTAAATTATCATTTAGATCACTTGTCAGCATGTTATAATCACCTTGAATCTTTCTTTTCTCCATCAACTGAAGAACAAATCTTCAATAAGAATGAAAGTGGCAGCAAATGAGGGATTTTTAAGCCAAGAAACAGTGGGAAAGTGCAGCAGAGGAAAGCAAGAGGTCACATATGATATCATTATTATGTGGAGGGTGGAGATATTTTATTTAATTGTTGAAAATTACATTAAACTATGTGAAGGACCACACTTCAAGACAAAAACATGAACATTTAGACTGGCTATAATGCAAGGTAAATTTTTATTTTATTTATTTTTTTATTCTGGTGATGAAACTAAATTAGAAAGACCAAAAAATACATGGACCCAGAAGCCGTGCGAATGGCTAAAATGTTGGTAGCTATAAGATCACGGGACTGTTCTAGTCAGGACATGTTAACCTGTCAAGCTTTTCTGGCAGGCCTATACACAAGTGCTTTAACGCTTATGTAAAACAAACACAGTCTGCAAGTTTTCAGGTCAGAAAAAATGTCCTGTGATATTAGTGCATGACCGTGATAACATATAAGTTAAAAATGTAATTATCAACTGATACAGAAATTAGCAGACGTAGGAACAAAAACTAAAAAAGGCAGAACTACAGATTTTAAACAAGCTGCCCTTTGCATCATGTGCTTTCATTTAAAAGCATCTGTAGTCATTTTGATTCTGCATTCATTTACTCAGTTTTCTGCATTGATTGTCTATATATGCCCTACACTAATGGTATGACAATGTTATTATAATTAGGTGCAAAGTACCCCCTGCTGTTTGTTTTCTGCAACGCAGCATATTTTAATAATTTAGTTAGTGACCAGTAAAAGAGGAACTCCTGTAAGCCTGTCTACTTAACGACGCTTCATAAGAAGGTAGCCCAATCAGGGTAAAAATCAGAATCATGGTCACTCTCATAAATTCTGCAACCACAATTATTTAACACAATTAATTCATACACATGGATTTACTGCATGCAGCACAATTATCAAGGAAGCCAAAACCGTTATGGGAAATAAAATAAAAATTCTTATTTGAAATCTGGGTGCAAAATTTCAAAAACAGGCTTAGTGATGAAAAAGCAACTTGTAAAGCTGCAGCAAGCCTTATATACATCTATACATCTGGAGTATGTTCAACCCGCTTGAGCTCAACTCATGCAATTTTTACTGACTCTAAATGTGTCCCTTTTCATGATGTTACAGGCTCTCTGCTTTGGACAAGAAACCCTTGCAGCAGGATGTGACCAAGAATAACAAAATGTGAAGGCTTGTGGCCACAAGCCATGCATGACAGTCAGCTGGTGGTGTCTGGAACACACACACATACTCACACACACACACACACACACACACACTCACACATACATACATACATACACAGACACCCCTCACAACAGATATGAAAAAATGCAGTCACAGGTACGTTGGTCCAAGCCAACCATCCAAATCTTGGAAGCATGTTTTAAGCAACACACAGGCGAGGAGAGGATAAACGTATAATTTAAAAAAAGGATATATAAATGTATACACACACATAGTTTTGTTCTAAAGTTGTTTTAAAGAGGAAACTCAATGAAAAGGTACCAATTTATTATTAACAAGCACCTGAGCAGGGTGAGGTACAGCGTTACCGACCCATGTGCCAGTCCAGTTTGAATTATTTAACAAGACACACAAGGCCATGGTTCATATATCCACGCTTCTGGAAACAGTCATTATTTCCAAGGATGCAGAGATGGAGAGCAACAATAACTTGGTTCATTATGAGAAAACTCCTAGACACTTGACATGGGTGGATTGCTACAGCTCTTCCCTTAACTGAATAAAAAATAATGAGAATAAACAACATGAACCTGTTTTATATATATTGTAAGAGGTCAGTTCATTTGGGTATCAAGAATGAAGAATGGCTTTTGGTTGCTAACAGATCTTCTAGACTGAGAGAAACAAAGGCAAAATAAGCTCAGGTGCAGAACCACAGAGTTGAACAATATCCACACAGCAGTCTAACAATATTTCTGATTTATTCTGACTATGCCTTTTGAGCATTCATGTAAAAGAAATCAATACTCCATTCATATCTCAAAATAATTCATAATCAAGTGGTTAGTCTAAAGAGAAATACCCCAGGTGTATGGCTTCAGGTTTTTTTTTCTTTAAAATATTTATAAAAATGTCATTACACACATTTTAGCCACAGACAGGAAATTTCTACCAATCTAGAGGTGTTCAAAATACCCATGTTTGTAAATTCAAGGTCAAACGATTACTAATGAAATCGTGATGGAGCAAGAGAAACAGACCGTATTGTAAGAAATTCAAAAAACGGTTCAGAATGATATTAGGATGTAAAACAAAAATCACTGACAAAGCTCTTTAAAAAGTTACAGACAGAAATAGTACGTAGCAAAAGATCCCAGATGAGCAGCAAATGGCATGGATTGCCCCTCACCTCAAACGTGCTTGCTGCAATCTCCAGTCATCGGCCCGAGTGTGCTCCTCTGGTCGCCAGGGAAACTCAATCTAGCTCTCGTTCCTCTCCCTCTCGGTTGTCCTCCCCCTGCTGGCATCTGAACCTCCCGGCTATTAATGACCTGAAACAAAAGGCAGGTGGATGGAAAAAAGACGTCAAGAATGACTTGCTGCCAGTCACTGAGGCCTGGGAAATGAACTCCTGAACACTCAGAGCTAGGGCTCATGGCGCAGCCATAGCCAGGATCACATGCACATCTGGCGAGCTGGTTCACAATTCTAGCTTTACACTCCTCTGGGCTCCACGTCCTCACGGGCCAAGCCGGAGATGGCAGCGAAAAAGCAGTTAGAAGGTAATTAAAGACTAACATCATGAGCGTAGTTTGATTAATGACTGTGAGGGACAGAGCTGAGGTAAGTGCTGAATATTCCCCTGATTCTGGACTCAAAATACAAGCTGGTAAAAATAAAACTGACTCAGTGAAAGACAGATTGTAAACAAAAATAAAGCAGACATTTAATTGTTTACCTTAGTTAATTGTCTGTTAAGTGCATTTCCCTTCTGATATTGTTCTAGATATGTCATTTCATGGTATTAGGATAGCTCTTACAGAGTACCAGTGCAATATCTCTGCCCTGTTAAGGCACTCATGTTTCATAGTAGTACACAATTAACAGCTGGTGCCAAATTCCTGCAGAACAAACTCTTTGGCCTGCCCCATCAATATACATCCAACACTTATCTCTACAAGAATCTTCTGACACCGACATCCAATCGCACACTCAAATCACATCATTCATCTGAGTTTAACCGCATATTTATAATAAATCAGTCCAAACAACATAAAACAATTCTGACTCACTAAGGCAGAAGAAGCATGAAACCATAAGTACTCAAGTACTTACAAGGAATGGATAATTGAAAATGGCATGAACCCACATATGTCAGTGTGGCTTTAAAGGCTATGCGATTTAATGAAGGTGTGAATAAATAATAAAGATTATAAAAATATAGGTAATGGTAGAATGAATACACTAGGGAAGGGTATTGCCAACACCCTAAGAATACAATACAATCTTGGTCTGTTTGGCCACCACCAACCATTACCATATCACAGCCAAGAAACTTATTAAACATAATTAACATACTTTCATAAACTAAGACAGTTCATACATCTTTTGACTGGATTACTTTATTATCAACTGGTGTCGACCAGAGGAGGATGGGATCCCTTACTGAGCTTTAATTACTCATAAGGTTTCTTCTTCAGTTCAGGAAGTTTTTCCTTGCCTCCATCACCTTTGGCTTGCTCATTAGTGGCTCAGACCCAGACCTTGTAAAGCTGGTTTGTGAAAATGGCACCTGGAAAAAGTACTATACAAAGGGTCCTCTACTTATGTTGCACTCAACAGACGAAACATAGTGGTTACTCACTGGCCTTTTTATGTGTGTGCTAACTGTCATATATGGAAGTACAATGCAGTTGAATGCTACTAAATGCTTTATGGCAGGGGTCACCAATCTTTTTGAAACTGAGAGCTACTTCAGAGGTACTGAGTCATACGAAAGGCTACCAGTTTGATAAACGCTTCTTGAATAAGAAATTTGCTCAGTTTAGCTTTAGTTACAGTATATATTACTATTAATGATACTCATCTATGTGAAGACACTGATCGTGTTTATAATTTTATCAACAATGTCTTAACAAGGTGGGAAACCGATAACATCAATATTCTATACTTTATTTATATTAATCTCACCAATTGTTTAAACTTTTGAATGATTACTTCAACATTTTTGTGACATGTAGTGAAGAGCCTCCATATTGTGCCACTCTGCTGTCGCTCCACAAATGAGACACACGCCGTTTTCTTTCACAGTAATGAAAAAATAACTCTTCCTCCCATTCTCGGAATAGTATAAATTTTCTTCCTTTTTTCTGCCATGGTTTTGGGATAAGAAACCGCATTCAGCACCTCGTCTTCACTGCACCAGGGATGTTACTCTCCATGCACACAATACTGAACATTGAACATTGAACTAGAATAGAAGAGTTTACCTTAACTTACCTAAACTCCATGTATAATAAACATGTTTTAAATGCGTTTTGTTATATTGGCATCTTCAAATCTATATAAATGCAAATGTGATTAAACAATAGCAACAGGATTTTAAAAGTATTTAAATTTTAGATGCCGCTGATGGATGAGTTTTGGAACAGGTCCACGGGCCCCTGATGTGCTTCTTTGTTGGTGACCCCTGCTTTATGGTAATATTTGAGGGCCAGCACGTGCAGATTGTGTGTTAGCCAGCTGTATGTTTTTGCTGTATTGTTTGTTTTACCACCGTTAGTGTTGAATAAGAGTTCATGTGGGTTGGTGGGTGAGATGGGGGGTTAATAGTGCACTGTGCTAAGGCACCATCAGTGTGGTCTTGCCACACGTCACCTCTCCAATGCGTTTATTGCTGTGGTGTATGATGAAGCATTAAAAAGAGCATTTCTATCTGGAGCAATGTTTCCAAAATGTACTAAATTTACTGTAATATGAGGCGTTCATGCATGTCGCCGGCTGTTAATAAAGCACAGTGCTGTTCAATAAAGCCTCTGCGGCATCATTATATGAATGATTTCTGATTTACGTCAAAATTTGAGTTACGTCACACTCAGAGGAACTGAACCCTGATGTAACTGGAGTACCTCCGGTATAAATAAAACTGAATTGAACTGAATACAGGAACAACAATATGATATATATTATGATATGTTTTTAATAATGCAGTGTTTCATATTAAACTCAAAATGATAGTATTTTATGTCTGTTTACAGAGACAAAACCCACAGTACATAAAACAGTACACCAAATAAATAACAAAACTAAGCATATTGTAGCAAACTTAAATGTTGCCTGTACTGACTGCTATCGCTTAAATAATGCCATGTTTCTAATGTTCAGACTACAATATTTGCTGGCACCATATGGCCGTATTGCGCACTACACCAAAAGGGATGTTTGTTCTTCAAAACTACTGTTACACCATTTGGCAGCTTGCCAAAAAAGTTTATCATTTTCAATACAAATATCAATACAGCAAAGTCTGTATCAATGTGTGTATTTTCTACAAGTATGTTACGATATATTGCTGTATCGATTTTTTGAGTACAGCCTTAGACTACACCTATTTCAGATCAATATCCCTGAGGTCCACCAAGGTCCAACTCTTATGTCACATATTGCTTACTGTAATTTACTCTTTACAAAGACTTCAGTATATTCAAAAGTCTGCAGCTGAAGATCTCACCCATACTAAGCCATCAGCAAATATTACCCTCATTATTATTATCCTCTTGGTTACACTGGATACCGGTTCTCACCTTTAAAGCCTTGCATAACCTTGCTGCTCCATACCCCTGTGAACTCCTGACAGATTAAGCCCCCTCTCATTCACTCAGGTCTTGTAGCAATCTATTTGATGTCCCTCAGATCAGACTTTCCTGCTTGGGAAGAATACACTTCAGTTCCATAGTCCCCATATTCTGGAATTCTCAATCTTATCATGATTACTATGCTTTCTCTACATTCAATATTACATTTAAAACATTCAATATTAAATTTATGTCCTCGTTTACTACTACCCCCATGTGAATAATAATAATAATAATAGCCATTTTTTGCCATATTTCTGTTCGGTGATTAAAAAGAATGAGGTCTAATAAACCATGTAATATTTAGATAATTCATGATGTGATACATTTAATAATTATAAAACACTGTTACAGTATAAGAGATTGGTGCATTACTAATACTACTAATGCTACTAAAATAACTAAAAAAACAAACTTATTATAAAACCTTAACGATAAAGCCAAGCCTTATGTGTTCTGGCTTTCTAACCCTCTATAGTCTGGTAACTGCTACACAAGCTTCTTTTCAATTTGCATGCAATAATGAAATAAAGAAAAGACTATTCAATACTTTGGCCCAGGTTATAGGTTTTTCCTAGGAAACCAGACACATTTACAGAACGCAATGGGGAAATTCCTGCCTGTCAATTACACGGCTGCTTTAACAAATCAAGGTTACTGAACTGCACCCTCCCACTGCTTTGCAAATGAGAAGCATTTCACCCAAAGGTAAAGGCTAAATCAAGAAGCACCATTATAAGCAATTTGAAACCAAGTTGCAAATTTTACTTCAGTCCCAAAGACCATGTGATGGTGAGAAGTGACCAAAGAAGAACAGCTACTATATGATATTAATCACGAAACAAGAAATCAATACAATACAAAGACAAACACACTGAACCTTTTGGTGAATGTAAAGCTTAAACTCACATATAATATAATAAATATATGTACACACACGTGCACACACTTCTCCAAACTCTAGTCTACATTGCTTCTAAATGTTGTTTTTTAAATCTCTTATTAATGCCTATAAAACAGAAAGCATACACTGCTATAAATTGTTGTGTTGCTGTGGCACACTGTAAAATAAGACATGTAGATTTGTTTGTTGCAAATGCCTGACAAAGGAACGGGTACTACTAGCCTGCTTGTTATTGACCTTAACAGTAGGCTGTTACTGAAGTTAGGTTGGCTATATTGAAACCTTTTAATAATGGTATAATTTCACAACACTGACCACCAATAACCAGGCTTAGTATTACCTAGATGAGAAGGTGGGACTCACACACATTAACCATGGTAGTTTAAGGTGAGATGAGAAAGTTGAAGAGAAAGGTGCAGGGCCTTGTCTCACAGAATAAAAACTCAAATTCAATTGTTGGGCATTACAACATGCTTTTAACTATTGATGCCAGGGTCTAAAAAGAAGACTTCAATCAATCAATCAATGGCACTAATCTACTGAGACCAAAAAAGCATGCACTTGAGTACAACCAGGGTTATGTGAAAGTGTACAGGAGTTCCATCAATTTCCACGCAATGCAAAAAAGAAGCAAATTCAATGACAGTAATGGTAATGTTAATTTCAAATGAAAGTAGCAGAATTACTTTGCAATGTTCCTTCCAACACTAGTCTTGAGGCAGCAGTCTACATTTGGGTTGATATGCAATTGTAAATAAAAGTGTGGAAGGAACATGACAAAATATTCACCAATATGCATCTCATGTCACACACAGCACAGTACCATCAACCATTTAACCAAACAGTTTAGATAAACACAGACTGCAACAAGTTAATAATAATCCACAAGCTTAACCACATCTGCTAAACTGAAATTAACATACCGTAATTTCCGGACTATAAGCCGCTACTTTGTTGTTACTGCATCTTAGCCTGAAAGGTAGGCAGATTATATTTTTCTGGTGTGCTGTAGGTTATTGTTATGCAGGACATTTGTTACTCGTTTAAACAGCACAGTACATGTTTCATACTTGTAATTACCAGTACTTATACGTAAAAGGTTATGCAAATATGTATCGAGCTCAAATTGTTAATAAAAAGAATGTGTTACCAAACAGTCATCTCTTTCCTGACAATCCCTGTTGTGCATATTCTTTTAAATATGACAAACATTAAAACACCTGCAGCTAATTTATGAACAAAACAGGATTGTCCCCTCATTTTAGCTTGTGCGGCTAATTATTCAGGTGCGCCTTGTAGTCCGGAAAATACGGTACATTTCCGATAGTAAAAGAAACTCACTGTAAACTAACAAATGACTGCAAAAGTTATTATAGCAAGTTTGCAACTACATTGTAAATGAGTTTACAGAGAATGGTCAGAAAAAGAGAAAATATCCAGTAGGGCTGCAACAACTAATTGATTTAATCAATAAAAATTGATTACTAAAAGAGTTGGCACCGCATTTCATAATCGCTTCGTTGTGTCGCCCGACGCAAAGTGCGCACGGATGCTAGCAGAGTTGGCGCCTCACAGACAGAGCAGAGCAAACATGTTAACAAATGAGCGGAGGTAGAGAAATGCTTGCGTTTCACACTAAATACACCGAAAAGGTGTGTTAACTGCAAAATATGCAAAGTGACATTGCACAGGAGCAACACGGCAATGATTCAGCACCTGAATGATCTTGGTTTGATGAAAAGGAAGGGAGTTAAACAGCTGGTAAGTCATTACTGAACCCAGTCAGCGAACAGGAAACCGAGAATACAAAATTGAACAACATAAGATTGGAAACATGCTGCCTGGACTGATGAGTCTTAATTTAAGATACGACATTCAGATGGTAGTGCATGAACTGTAAACAGTGGTTTAATGGTCTGGACATTCCTCTTCATTTAATTATATACTAAAACACTGGGTCACTGCTCATCTTTTGCATTGCAGATTGTACAACACCTTGCATATTCCACTACTATCTAATGTCCTCTGTTCTAGTATCACTGTAACTCATGTTCCAATGTCCTCGTCACAAATGGTCAATGAAACTCTTCTGGCTGGAAAATTCTAGCTTCTCTTTGCCGTCTGCTCCCAGGGACTTCACAAATGCATCACTACTCTTTTATTAATAAACTAGACATTCTTGCCAGGAAGGCATACAGAACAAGCTGGAGGCGTCTTTGATTTCCTTTACAATAGAAACCCCACTAGTGACAAAGTGGAACACACTGAAGAGATGGGGGAAAGAGAATGAACGAACAAAGTAAAGAGGCTGCATTGTGGAGAAGCCATTGCATACGTCATCAACCATTTGGTTGTTTTGCAAATCAAGAACTGCTTCAGGCTCAAACTAAGTAAAAGAAGAGTTCTAGCATTATGGCAATTTCACCAGCTCTGAATAAATTCAACAAGGCCACATAGCTTACCACTAAAGACGTCCAGGGACATAATAAACCCTTACCCAGGGTTACAAACTCACAAGGGGTGAAAACGGGACAGATGCTAAATTGTCAATTTATTATTTAAAAAAACATTTATAAAAGACAACAACTTGGATTTTAGCTTTTTACATTCACATATTGCTTGTTTCTTTAATTGAATGAACATTAGAAAGAGGAGTGCTTTCATTTCAATCAGTCATTGCAACTACACAAGGGACATGTTAAATGGTCAAATGTGACAAGAAAATACCAAAACATTATTACTCCATGGATAAACTGAAAGGCTTTTAATGTGCCAAAATGACAAGAGGCAAACCACTTTCACATCAATACTAAGCGAGTATGTGTCCTTGGGGGGCTTTTCAGTCCTGAATTACAAAGTGGTAGTAGTTGCAAACAAAACCATGCATGAACAGACTTCAAGGAACATTTGTCTGAAAATCCATTATATTAGAAATCCAGTATATATCTAATATATATATCCATGTATATTAGAGTTTAGTTTAGTTTTTATCTGTATATATTTTATTATATTGTATGGACGAGTGTCCATTTATGCACATGTATAGATTCATACATATACTTATATTTATAATTA